>JAYJMJ010000289.1:391961-402064 GCA_036873875.1 Laminaria ephemera
GTGTGTGATACTCCGATCGCGCGTGTTACGGGTTGTGTATGTCCTCATGGAGGATATAGGTCGGCGACTCCCCTTAGAGCTAGTTGGCACCAGGGTCAACAGTGTGATACGAAGACGTTGGTCTTAATCAAGCTGTGCACGGAAACTATAAACGTCTTAGAGGGGGGCAAAATCTGACTGCTATAGAACGCAAAATACTTCTTAGAAGGGGACAAAATCTGACTGCTTATGACACATATTATAGTACAGTGGCGTGTCGCGTGGGAGGTTGATGTATCTTCATTAGCCAATCGTCATCTATGATTCTGCGGTTTTGCGGTTTCGAGATTATGCGATTTCGCGATTTTCGCTTTCCTTGCTTCTTACCCTATACCGTAGGGCTGCTCTGTCGCCACGGGAAATTGATGTACCGCTCTCTCCGTTAGGAAGAACCCGTGTCAACACCAGCAGCAGCAAGCAGTGCAGCATCATGTGCAACTTGACGATTTCGCGATTTCGTGATTGTCGTTTTTCTGTTTTCTTGTTTCTTATGCCACCATGATTTCGCGATCTCGAGATTGTGCGATTTCGAGGTTTTGCGATTTCGCTTTTGTCGCTTTTATGTTTTCTTGTCTCTTATCCTGTACCGTACGTAGGGATGTGCTGTCGCGACGAGAGGTTGATTTACCGCTCTCTCCGATAGGAAGAAGAATCCGTACATGTCAGCACCAGCAGCAGCAAGCAGTGCAACAGCGGTGCATAGGGCGTGCTGAATGAACGTCGTCGGGTATATACAAAGTGATGGTTCAAAGCGCAAGTCAGAACACACTCATGCTACAGGTCGTATCCCCTAGATGGGACCGCCTCATGATCACTATAACCCTTCAAGTTCTGTCACCTTGGCAGAGTCAATCTGAGACAACTTTCCTTGCTGACCCCCGAGACCAAAGAGTGTGGTTTCGCCACACAACCCGCCTCGGGGTCTCCACACCCAATCCTGACCAAAAAGATGTACCTGCTGCGGGATTACCGTCCTACACATCTTAGAAACATACTGCTGTCATAGACTACACCAGTACAACGCTACGCTCGGCAAAACTACTAATAAAATTACCACCTTAGACCTTCGGGAACGGCAAAAACTTCGGATTTTCCGAGCAAATATTGATTCACCGGTACCTTCCAAACATTTACGGGGCAAGTATCGATTTGCCATTTACCGCTATCGAGCAAACGTTCATTGCCATGTCTTGTTACCCCCGATACTGCTGTGATTTTGTGATTGTCGCGTTTTCCGTTGCATCCCCGCGATAACCGTCACATTACCGCAACGACAGTTATATTACCGCGTTTACCGTCGTCTTGCAGTACCGCATCCCGCGATGACCGTCACATTACCGCGATTACCGCCACATCACCGCGACGACAGTCATATTACCGCAATCACCGTCGTCTTAACAGTACCGTATCCCATAACAACCGTCAGTTTACCGGAATTACCGCCACAATACCGCGACGACTGCCATATTAACGCGTTTACCGTCGTCTTGCAGTACCACATCTCGCGATAACCGTCACATTACCGCGAGTACCGCCACAATACCGCGACGTCTGCCATATTAACGCGTATACCATCGTCTTACAGTACCGCATCCCGCGATAACCGTCACAGTACTGCGATTACCGCCACATTACCGCAACAACTGTCATATTACCGCGTACAATACCGTCGCCATAGGTTGCAGTACCGCGTTTATCGTCATATTCTCGCGAATACCGCCATACCATCGCCGTTGCCGTCTTATTACCGTGTTTACCATACAATTCCCGTCTGTGCCGCCTTCTTCCGTTACCGTCCCGGCCATTACAGAGTGGAGCCCCTATCTGCAGCGCGCCGCATTCGTGCAGCGCAACCTGGTCAACTTCAATCTTGCTCATCGGCCAGATCCAAGCCGACACCAAACAAAACCCTAACCCTAACCCAACCCTAATCCCAACCCTTGGGGGGGCTCGAGGTCGGCAGGGGCGGTCGCGGGCTCCGCCGCGTGTTTGGGTGGCGTTTTTCTAAGGGCCGGCCGAAAGGCGAGCCTCGACCAATCAGGCCGTTGCGCTGCGCGAAGGCAGGTGCAGCGCCGCGCTGCATTTAGGGGCTCCCAATACCGTCGTGTCTCCTTTCACACATTGGACAGATCAGATCCCACTTCATGATCTGTGTCTTTCGGGGCAGACATATCCCTGGTGTATCTATGATCTGCATGGTGTAAATCATGTTGCCGAATGGGAGCCGTATGATCTGCATGACCTGGCACATGTTTTCTGTTTTGGATCTGTACTACGCAGATCCTGTACAACATACAAGGCGCTTCGCTCAGGAAGGAAAAATAGAACAACTTATGTGACCCGGACAAAGGTCCATGATTGATTGTAGGTGCAAACTGGCGACTTGAAAATGCCAAGAGCCCCGCCGCCACGCTCCAGGAAAACAACGCGGACGCCACATGCGAGAGTATACCGTATGTCGTACCTGGTATCTAGCTGTAGTACTTGTGATGTATATGTCTGTCTCAAGGTTTGTGACTAGAGCTTTTTGTCTCTCTAGGATGACGAATCGGTATGGACACTTGGTGTGCTAGATGTCGATGGGCGGAAAAAGCGGTTTAATAAAAAACACACACACACGCAGCAGTGTGGTTGAAGTGTCAGCAAAGAGACTGCTGTTTTTGGACACGTCAGTCACACCTTAAGATATTCCAGTCTAAAAATAGTATATTACGTCTAGACGGCGGTCCGTCACAGGGCTGAGTGTCACAGTGGTACTTGGAAAAAATCAAAATTTGTTGTTTGTTGTTGGTGGATTACCTGGTATTACGCAATATTCAAAGAGCAACAACAACATAGAGGAGAAAAGGAAACAAAGAGAATACTCGTACATGATGGCTCTCGGCAACACGTTTGCTCTTGTCTGCTTGCTTGTTTGTGTTGTCGCATTCTGGTCGACACGAACTTACTGCTGTATGAACTTTGTTGCTCTGTACGGGGCCAATTTCATGCTGTTCTGCTGTGCTTGCGGTACGTAGATTAGATACTGTAGCTATCGGAGCTTGGTTTGTGCCTTCGAGGTGTGCGCGAAAGAAGCAGGTTCAAAAACAAAACACCAGTAAAAAAAGCAAAAAAGCACAAAGATGAAAAAAAAATCAATCCCAGGATCGTTCCTGAAAAAACAATTTTCCCGTCGGCAATTAAGAGCTGAGGATGGCTGATAGGTAGGAGAATATGCCGAGGGCAACCTCCGGATGTGCCGAGATCACAGTAAGTGAGTCTATTGCCTTACGAGTACAGGGTACTAGGTACTCGAATTCATACCTGTATACCTGGTAAACTATTAAAAGTAGTCGCCCCCGCCCGCCCCACCCCCCCCCCCCCCTCCCCGCTTGTACACGGTACTATTTGTCACAGCGACCGGAAGACTGGCGTTACATCCTCCAGGACTCCGGCGCGAAGTGCTTGTTCGTAGCGACGAAGGAGATTTACCGCGACACCTACCACTTTGCCGGAGTGCAGGGCAACGTCCAAAACGTCTTCTGCTTCGAGCAGCCGGAGGGCAAGCCCGGGTCCTACCAAGGCCTCCTTAACGCTTACAAAGGTGAGAAGGGGAGCGCAGAGAGAGGTGCTGGATGCCAACGGAGCAAAGGAGCTTGGCTCGTCGATCACGAGCGTCGCCCGTAGGCGTGTGATGCTCCACGCAGTAGCTTCACCCTTTTGCTGCTACAAATACATCCCACCGACTACGAGCTACGAGGCACTGAGGGGAGTCGACCTATATCCTTCATGAGGACATAAACACCCCGTAACACGCGCGATCGAATCATCACACACAGCTTGCAAAGATGAGTTTCGACAAAACGCTCGATCTCACAGCTGAAGTGTATTTATATTTTTTACAAAATACATCCCACAACCGGTGAGGCAATGCGGATGAAAGGGGCTATGTTAATCATTTGTCCAACCGTGTACCTGTGCCCAACTAAATGCCTGTGTCCAACCAAACTCCCCCCACCCTCTGCCCGTCGCCGCCGTTCGACCGCGTCTGTGCGTCGCAGACAAAAGGGTCCCGGCCTACCTCCCCCACCCCGAAGAGCTGGCGACTTTGATCTACACATCGGGCACGACAGGGAAGCCTAAGGGCGTGATGCTTTCGCACGGAAACATCGTCTCCAACATCGTCGGCCTCAGGGCTATCTTGCCGGACGACCTCGTGTCCTGCCACGACCGCTCCCTCAGCTTCCTGCCGTGGGCTCACTGTGAGTTGGTACAGAATTAGCGGCGTTGTGGGTCCTCTTTGGGTGTCCCCCGTTCCCTCATATACCTTGTAGGCGTTTTCGTCCCTCTTGAAAATAAAAAAGGACGATCTCGTGTCCTGCTACGACTGCTCCCTCAGCTTTCTGCCGTGGGCTCACTGTGAGTTGTTAGAGAATTAGCTGCGGTATGGGTCCTGCTCACTGTGAGTTGTTATGTTGGTCCACTTTTAGCGGCGTTATGGGTTCTGCTCACTGGGAGTTGTTAGAGTGGTCCCCTAATTGGTGGCGTTTTGGGTTCTGCTCAGTGTGAGTTGTTAGGGTGGTCCCATTTTTGCGTCATGGCCCCTCTTGGGGTGTCCCTCGTCCCCTCGTATACCTGGAAGGCGTTTTCGTCCTTCTTGAGTGTCCGTTGGTTCCCTGTTCCCGCTATAGCCTCTCTACGAATCTCTCGCCTCTACGATCCTTCTATCTCGACTGCCCTGTTGCTTCAACCGTCCCTCTACGTCAACTGTCCGCTTTTCTCCACTGTTGTCCTACGCAACGGTCCGTGTACCTCTATAGTCCTCCGATATACCTCAACGCTTAACTTACCTTACCGATCCTTTTTCGTCCCCTAATGTGATGATTGTTATGCTATTTGATCGGCTGGCAGGCTACGGTCAAACGGCGGAGCTTCACGCTCTTATGGCACACGGGGCGTCGATGGGCATCTCCCGAGGCGTAACAACTCTGCTGGATGAGCTGGCCGAGGTCAAACCGACCTTGCTTTACGCTGTCCCGCAGCTGTTCAAGAGAGTCTGCGACGCCATCCACGCCAAGGTACAGACGGCAGCACCAACCACTTTGTTTTTATGTTTTTGTCGATTTCGAGTTGGATTATTTCGTTCGTCATGCATGCGTTTTTTTGTCGATTTTGACTTAAGTTTCGATTATTTCGTTCGTTACGCGTTTTGTTTGTCGATTTTGGCTTAAATTTCGATTCGTTGTACTCGTACGTTTTTTTGTCGATTTCGATTTCAATTTTTTCTTCGTTCGTTACGCTTTTTTTTGTTGATTTCGATTTCGATTATAACGTTCGTTACGCGTTGTTTTGTCGATTTTGACTTTAATTTCGACTGTTTCGTTCGTTACACGCTTGGTGAAATTACAGCATGTACAATATCAGGTAGTATTACGGCTACTGGAGAGAACGATTGCCACCGCTCACACAAAACGCCAACAGTAAAAACCGACACGTTGCTGTGTCTCTGGTACTGCTATGACACTGTGTTGTGTTGTGTCGTGTTTGTTCTTGCCTTGTTTGTCTACGTGGCCTACATTTATAGGTAGCCGATAGCAGCACGACGAAGCAGTTCCTGTTCAAAAGGTCGCTACAGGTAGCCCACCGGCGCAGGAAGCTAGTCGAGGAGGGGAAGATCGTGGGACCCGCTCTGCAGCTCCAGTACCGCCTCCTAGACAAGGTGGGAAACCCTGATAGCGTAACCCCTTTCGGACTTGATTGTCTTCATTATTGTTTTGAGGGAAACCCTGTGATGTCAAGCTTGGCTTGCCTGTGTACGTATGTCAAACCGAGTTATGTCCAACCGAACGATTTCGAACCGAATGGCGTCGAACCGAATGATTTCGAACCCAACCGAACGGTATCTAACCGTATGATTTCGAACCGAACCGAACGATGTCGAACCAAATGCTGTCGAACCGCATAGTGTCGGTCCGAACGATGTCGAAGCGAAGGATATCGAACCGAATGCTGTAGAACCGAACCGAATGTTGTCCAACCGAGTGGTGTCGAACCAAACCGAATGTTGTCAACCGCACCGAATGTTGTCCAATCGATTAATGTAGAACCAATCCGAATGATGTCGAACCTAACCGGTCGATGTGGTGCAGGCGGTGCTAAGTGCGATCCGGGAGAGGTTCGGGGGCAACCTGAAGGTCTCCTTCGTCGGAGGAGCGGCGACCTCGATGGAAGTGCTCAACTTCTTCGAGAACATCGACATCAAAATACTCGAAGGCTACGGCCTCACCGAGACCTCGCCGCTCGTCACGGTCAACACGCCCGAGCAGGTCAGCTGGACAGACAGTTACTGTTAGTGATATGTACTTGGCTACAGCAGTACGTAGCCAGTAGCCTATCGAGTCGCTGCCAGTAACATACTGGTAACATACTGGTAGTCGTCTATAGCCAATGCTCGGTAGAACGCAGTGCTCCTCAAGCATAGACATGATAATGCGGTCTATCTATACAGCAGCACCCAGAAATGCGGCGAAATAGCTGTAAGACTGTTTCTACAAGTTGCTCGCGCCTTGTTTGATAGGTAAAAACCACCGCCTACACTGCACCCCCCCCACCCCCCCCCTCCCGTACACGAGGGTCTAAGGTCTTGAGATTACGGCCTAGCATAAATAAAAGTACACCCCTCCCCTGCCGTGTGTTTTTCTTTTGAAGCCAGTTTAAGATATTTTGTGGGGGAGGGATTGGCAATGCTTACTGAGCGATTTTATGGGGCGGGATCCGTTCTTATGACTATTCTTGCTGACGTCATGAGACTGATTATTACCGCGGACTCTGGGCGCACCGTTTGAGCAGAAGTTCAGAAGATTAGGGACGACTGGACGCTGCTTGGAGGACGTACAAATCAAGATTTTCATGGGGGAGGAGGAGATGCCGGAGGGACAGGTAAGACGTAATCGATATACCCTGGGATAGCGTTTGCTTTGCTTATTTGCCTTTTGTTGGGTTAATTGCCTGGTTGGTTGTTTGGTTGGCTGGTCGTTTAGTTGTTTGCTTGCTTGCTTTTTGGTTTGTTTGGGGTTTTTTTGTATTTGTTTTAGTTTGGTTTGTTTTACGTGGTTTTGTTTTACTTTGCTTGGTCGTTTGTTTTGTTTGTTTGATTACTTACTATGTGGTTATTTGGTTGTCATCTCGAACCGATTTCCCGCCCTTTTTGTTGTTTAGGAGGGAGAGGTCTGCGTGAACGGGCCCAACGTGATGCAGGGGTACAACAACCTGCCGGAGGCGTCGGCCGAGGTCTTCTTCGAAGTCGACGGACGAAGGTGACTCTTCTCATGCACGAGTAGTCTTCGAACATTTCGTACTTTTTTTGCGTGGTGAAAATTGTTATTTTATTGGCTTCGGGGGTGGCTTTGCCACCATGCCTTGCACAGACGCGGGTGTATCGATGAGTCCACCGAAGAAGTTATTGTCGAACTTGGAAATTGATGAAGTGGCGCACACCTGCTGTGCCTATGCGACGATGGAGAACCCCACCCTTGTCGGCAGAACGCTTGTTTTTTATGGAAACCCCGATCCTTTTCGCCGAAAGGCCTGCGTTTGATGAAAACCCACATCCTTTTCGCATCCACGCGTGTTTTGTATGACAACCCACATCCTTTTCGCATCTACGCCTATTTTTGATGGAAACCCCTATCCTGGTCGTCAAAACGCCTGTTTTTTTAATCGAAACCCAGGTATTTCCGCACCGGAGACCTGGGCTGCATGGAAGACGGAACCTACCTGCGCATCACCGGGCGCATCAAGGAGCAGTATAAGCTGGAGAACGGGAAGTATGTCGTGCCCGGACCCATCGAGGCGGCGATGACGTCATCAACCTACATCACGCAGGTAAGACAGGCGTGACAACTTGGTAACAAGTCACAAAAGTCTGATTTGGTTGGCTGGGAGGGGTTACGCTGTTAGCGGGCGGGGGTGTATGTGCACTGGGGGAACAGTCGCCAGCTGCTCGTGATTAATCTCGCCAGACTCCACGAGTGTGTTCCTTCGAGTGAGTTGTAAGAAAAAGTTCGTACTTGGGGTATTTGTATGTACGTACTCGTAGTGTTGTCGTTTGCGGTGTTGGTAATCAATCAAGGAGGGGTTGGCGGTGCTGTACGTTTTGATTTATGAATAGTGGCTATTAGTATTAATAGTCTGATTTGGTTGGCGCTGCGCGGAACATGCCGTCGTTTGCTGTGTTGTGTTGGTTGTACATCATGCAGGTGCGAGACAACGAGGCAAGCTTGGTCACGGAATACGCATCATACGCACACGTCCCGACTATACTGCTTACGTAGAGCACCAGCGCAGCCATTTTGCATCCGTTGTGTCTGACGAATCCCGTCTTTGCTGTGAACACATGGTGATGTCATCGTGGTCGGCACTCTCGACTCTTTTGAGCAGGCGCTGGTGTTCGGCGACAACAGGCCGTTTAACGTAGCACTTGTCTTCCCCGACTGGGATCTCGTGCGCTCTTGGGCGGAGTCGAAGGCCGGCGCTACCGCTGGCATGTCCAACGAGGATCTCGCATCTCTGGACGGCGTTCGGAACTTGATGGCGGGAGAAATAGCCCTGTCGCTCGACGGCTTCAAGAAATATGAGGTGGGTGGGGGTGGGGGTGGAGGGGGAGGAGGGGGGTTAGGGGGGGGGGGTACTCGTTTGTTGCTTGCCTTAGTCCTTTGACCATTGACAACGCATCCCTTTCGAGACGGAGGAGGGGGGGGGGGGGGGGGTCGGGGGATTTTTGGTGGAGGCTGTACACAATGAGGGACGTTACATTTGCCAGGTGTATCCATCTCTTTGATAACCCCTGGTAGAGTACTTGCGACACAAATTATTGTGTTCGCTCGTCGTTGTATGATTGGTTGCTGTCCACTCACCGCATTTTCCGCGAATTTTCTTTGCGGCCTCAGATCCCGCGAAGCTTCGAGCTCCTACACGAAGGGTTCACAAAGGAGAACGACATGATGACGCAGAAGATGAGCACCAAGAGGCACGTCGTGATCAAGCGCTACCACGACACTCTCCTGCACCTCTACGGAGACCGCCAAAGTCAGCATGCCCAAGCCGCCTGAAATGTGTTAGAGTGTCGTAGGTATGGCGCAACTTTTAGGATACCTTCCGTACCGCTCTCCGATGTCATTAGCCAAGCATTCTTGTTCGATGTCATCAGGCAGGCAAGCTTCTCTGATTCTAACTTGAAGGCAAGCTTCTCTGACTTGAACAAGCAGGGAAGCTTGTCCGGTGTCATCAGGCAGGCAAACTAGCGGCGACGGTAGTGAAACCCCCTTCGCATGTTTGTGCAGGGGGGAGGGGGGCGGGGGGGGGATTGGCCCGCGAGAGAGAAAAGGCAGTCACTCGTAAGAGCGATTTCTATTAATAGATTGTTTTAGAAGGAGGAAGAGCCGCTCGCTTTATGTGTTGTAGAGAAGGAGGAAGAGCCCGCATGCCCCCCCCATCGCAAGTATGTTTAGTAGATCGCGATTTGACGCCTTGGCTGGCCGTCCCGTACACTAAAAACTAGTGTATCAAGGATACCTTGACGCGGTTTAACCCCTTGACAGACCGCCCCTGCCTGACGGCCCCTGCGAGTACACTAAAACTAGGGTAATAACGCCAAAAGAGGTCTTGACGCGTCTAGAAAGACTTTGACGAGCCCAAAACGAGCGGTCTCTCATATTGCATATTTGCTTCTTGGTGCTGCTTTCAGCCTTGCTTGGCGTCGCCGGGCGTAGTTGCCAATCGCAGCGTTGTTGGAAAAGGGCCTGAGAGCGAAAATCCATGAACATCGGGGGGGAGGGGGGGGAGACGACGAGAAAAATAATCTGGAAAAGTATAATAGAGAGAAAACGTAAACAGAGAGGGCGGGGGCAGTTTTGATGCAGGAATGAGAAGACTTGTACTTTGTTTTAGCCTTTTGTGCTTTTGGGTTTTATTAGAGGAGAGCACAGCTTGGATTGGGGGGGGGGGGGGGGGTCAGCGATTTGGACATATTTCACGCATCGGGCAGGTCAGACCCCCATTTAATTTTTTTAAATATTTCGGGGCCA
>JAYJMJ010000289.1:431520-442281 GCA_036873875.1 Laminaria ephemera
CGCGCTGTCTACGAACGCCTGGGCATCAACAAGGTCACCACCAGCGCCTACCACCCCAGCACCAACGGTGGCGTCGAACGCGTCAATCACACGATGGCCCTGATGCTCGCCATGAGCGGGAACGAACAACAAACAGACTGGGATATCCAGCTCCCGCACGTAGAAAGCGCCTATAACAATTCTGTGAGCGCCGCCACAGGTTTGGCCCCCAACGAAGTACACTTAGGTCGTCTTCCTCGCCTGCCGCTCACCGTATTCGACCTCCCCAACGTTGGCGGACATCAAAGCTTGGACCGGGACCAACTCGCGTATATCGACCTCGCCACCGCCCGTCAGCAACGCGCCTACCTCGCTGTCCGGGAACAGCACAAGATCACCATCTCGCGCCTTGACCGCCGCAACGCTCCTATTTTAGCTGCTCTTCGCCGGTCTCCACCGTTTGCTGCAGGTGGCTGGGCGTGGGTCTACAATTCCGCCTCTACCATCCGCCAAGGTGCTAAGAAAGGCACCGATGCTATCGTGCTCAAGTCCAAGCTCTCCCTCAACTGGGCCGGCCCGCACAAGATCATCGCCGTCGGTCCCGCGCCGGCGTCCGACATCCCTGACGGCCGACCTCTCCACGACAAGCTCCTTTACCTCGATCTTCCCTCCGACATGCCAGGTCGAGATTCCAACCGCCGCGTCTCTGTTGATCGATGCAAGCCCTGCCAAAACCCCGATGACATACAAGACATGCCCAAACCCCTGCCGGCCAACCTCACCAAGCACGTCCTCAACTCCTTCCACACCAAGTCCCCCCCCTACCACGTCACCCTCGACGACGTCTCCACGCCGCCGGAACGCCTCAAGGTCGATCAGATCACGGGTCACCAACTTGTCCGCGGCCGCGGTGGCGTTATCGCGGTCCTCTACGAGACCCATTGGGAGGGACTACTTAGCCCTTCTTGGGAACGCGAGCTGGATCTCCAGCACTTCCGGCCCCACATCCTTCGTTACTGGTCGGGAATGCCTTCCCAACATCGCCAAGCAAACCGCTTATACCGCCAGATGCGCATTGGGGCCGCACACCGCGAGCTGTCGCGGTCTCGGGGCGAAATTTCCCTCGCCCCTGGTTACAGCCTCGTTCCGCGCACCCTCTGGCTTCGCCGTTTTAGCTCTTCCACTCTCCCCACAGGTGCCCACCTTTGGTACAAGGCCCGCGATGGCCTCTGGTGGCTCGGAAAAATTGCCCACCAAGCCTCGCCCGAGACTTCTTCGCCTGACTCTTACATTGTCCGGTTCCTCGACGACCCGGGCCCGATCAAGATCGACCTCCGGCCGTCTTTTTACAGCACATCGCGAAGCGGTAACAACGGATCCTGGTGCCTTCAGCGTCATCAGACTGGGGGACTGGCTCGTGGGGTGCTGCGTAACTCTGACGCGTCCCGTGGAGCCCCTCGTACACCCCCCTAGTAGTTCCTCCCTCCCCCTTTGACGTACGTACTATAGGCATCGGGCGGTATACTTTACCATATATAATATTTTCTTCGTGATAGTATAAATTACGCGTCCCATGCACAGACATTCAGCAGCTGGCTGGTATTCTGCAGTGCACTTGATTTCTTGTCCCCGCGATAGTATACATTTCGCGTCCCATGCACAGACATTCAGCAGCTGGCTGGTATTCTGCAGTGCACTTCATTTTTTGACTGGGATAGTACCCCTTTTCTGGTACTCTGTAGTGCATTTCTCTTCTTGGATTTGATACGGTCTCCCATTTTGTGTTTGCTCTTCGCTGAACTCTCAAAGCGAGTTTTCCGCTAGCCTCTTTCCAGCGTGTCCCCGCTTCCGCCTTTTTCGCTTTCGCTATTTAGCGCCGTAAATAACCGCGCTAGCCCCCTTCGGGATCGCGTACTCGCCGGCTCCCTTTCTGAGCCTCTTAGTTTGGTGACTTACCTCGACTTTCGTATTTTGGACATATGTACTTTGACTTCCATACTTGGGCTCCTTTTCTTTTTGCGCACCGACTCTTATTTTCCGGTTCCCTGTTTTTTGGTTGTGTTTTACCTCTTTTCTCTTTGTCGGTACTCTTCTCAGCTTTCTATTTTCCGTACGAAAGGGCCTAATATCGCTAGAGGCATCGTAGCCTCATGTGCAAGTGTGGGGTAGGTCTGTAGCCTCTCTTTTTTTGCCGTTGTTTTGAATAGCCGCATCTTCGATCCCATCTTTGGTTTTTAGATGTTTTTGATAAAACACCTTCTATTTTGTCGTGTGATCTGCATCTACGACTATTCAGGGTGGGCTAATGTGATAGAGTGCCAATTTATATGGTAGAATGTCATTTATTTTTACGTAGAAGGCTAAGACAGTTGATGACACGAAAGTCCAGACTCTCCTCATACTTAGATGAGGGAAGTCAGAGTTTTACTAAATGATCTCCACAGTTGAAATACTCAGTTTCTTCTAAGCACGATCATCTTATAAAGTGCGAGATGAAGTTATTAGATTGAAGTAGATTAAGACCACGTCACGAAGTATGGCGGGGTGTTGTTACAGTTGAGTTGGAACAACTTCATTATCCATGACTGGCCTTGAAGTTAACTAGGCGACGTACTACGTAAGCAGCTGGTCACGATATATATAGGGTTTTAGTATGGACCACTATTCGTGGTACGTTATACTCGGTGTAGTCGAGGAGGCATTATGGTTCTGTATGATCTCAGAGATGGGGGGGTGATGGATCCATGATTATTACCAAACAGGTGATCATAACCGCCCCCACCTGCTCCCTTCTACCTCTGACCCGGGTCTTCTGAAATAATGTCAAGAACACGTCACTATCCTGAACGAGTCTCGAGTGCGTCAAGCATTGGAAACACCTGCGTCCTTCCCTGGCCCTACTCCTTCACAGCATGCTACGGCGGTATCGGTGCACCACTTTCTTTCTGAGGCTCCTCACCTGAGGAGCTCCATACCTCTCCCAAAAACTGATTTGAGGAAAAACAAAAGTGCTACCCGATGAAAAAATCCCATGGCCTAGGTATACAACCAAAATTGTTGTAAAAAAAGTACCGAAATTCCGACGATTTTGGGTTAAGGAGCCCTGTCATTCAGAAACCGTTTCAGACAAAAAGGGCTACCTTCATCGTCGCACGCGTCCAAAACAATACCCAATACCTACCCTGGTATTGTTTAATTAATGTTCTTTGGTCGCTGAAAGCGAAAGAGCGCATGAGTTTGGCAAATAGCAGGTACCGGCAGCAAACAAACTCGCGCGTATACTTTGAACCGGGCTGCTCTCACATTCTTACTGGCATGTTTTTTTTTTTTTTGCAGGGTGTTTCCTCGCCAAAATTCAGCGTAAAAAATGGATTTCTTATCGTGCGATGCGAAGTCGAGCCAAAACATGTATATGTACATGTCTTAACATATACATGTCTTAACTCCCAATTTAACCCTTTCAGAACTGCAAAAAACATCCCACACAAACTTCAAGTAACTTTTCCCCAAAAACGAGGTGCAGTTCTAAAGCGCTGTGAAATATCGCGGGCTGCTTGATGAATCTTCTGCTGACGACGGCGAACGACTACACGTACATACATGTCAGGCACATTGTTGATACGTAGCTGGGCCTGCCTGTCTGTACAAGTATGATGCATATTTTGCGCTGCTGCTGCTTGATGAAACAGAAACGTCCAAGCAAGGGCATGATGAGGCATTAGCAGTTAGTGTCCGTTCGCTCAACGTCACATCAAGGAAGGACATCACACTTCTGCAGCAGATACGCAACTATTATTCTGGCTCCGACTGCCCT
This sequence comes from Laminaria ephemera, assembly GCA_036873875.1. Lineage (NCBI taxonomy): Eukaryota > Phaeophyceae > Laminariales > Laminariaceae > Laminaria > Laminaria ephemera. The sequence goes on from JAYJMJ010000289.1 coordinate 435,314, forward strand.
GACTCGTTCACGTTGGTTCGTATAATATCAAGGGGGGGGGACCCTGCTAACTACTGTGGTCATAAAATGGTTCCACCATCATCACAATGGGAAGGAAAACATGGGACACGTCGCGTTGCAACTACTTAAATGTTCCATGGGACATGGCGCATTGCAGATTGCAAAAAACGCCGACGTATCTCGCAGCTTGCAAAACTCAGTATCAACAAATCTAGGGGTGGTATTCACAGCCGACGTATTCCAAATAATTTAAAACATAATCGTAAATGTTTCAAGCACCCCAGATAGATGGTGTCCGCGTGATATAATACTACGTTACTTGCGTTGCGTCTCAGCTGCCGCGCCCTTGCTCCCGGCGGTAACACGTCCCTAATGTAGATGTACGTCCACACACAAAAAAGTTTGCTGGACACCAACGGGTCACACAGAAAACCCTCGCGGCATTCAACCAGGCCGACTCTGAACTAAGAAACGGCCCTCTAATAAGAAACCGACCCTCAAACAAGAAACCGGCCCTATAATAAGAGAACGGCCCTCTAATAAGAAACCGACCCTCAAATAAGAAACCGGCATTCTGGTCCAGGGTAGATTTCGTATTTGAGACAGGTTCTCAACAAGCTTTCCGGACAACACCATCTACCGCTGAGATTCGCCACTAACGAGTAGCTCCCAAAGGACTACTCGTACAGCTCCCAAAGACTACTCGTACAGCAGCAGCTTCACCCCCCCGCCCCTGCTATGCCAACAACAACGGGTAGAAGCAACTCCTTCGCGTGCACGCCGTATTGTGATTGTCTAGTGTCTTCGGAGATGCTCTGCTCTGATTTTCCAGTTCCATGATAGCTCTGAACATTGCAAGCACGCGAGGCCTGTCTAAACCCGCTATCCGGCTGCCGCGTGCTCGATCACGATACAGATTCAAAAAAAGATTTTTCGCAGCAGCAGTCACGGAAGAAGGCCCAACTAAAAAAAACGAAGCGAGCCAAAATAACACCTTCTGCCGCGCTGCCAGCGGCACAACAGGTTTATTAGCGGTTGTTTCAAACCTTCGCCTGATTGCAAAACTCGACGCGGGATGTGCGTCGCAAAGCAAAAACAAAAAAAAACGTAAACAGCAACTCCCACGACATACGTACCAGGTGGTTCGGTTTCTCCCCTCCAGTACTACAGCGAGTGCTTCCATGAAACAAAATCGCGCCGACACAAAATAGCGGTTTTCGTTTCGAGGTTAAGGCTCCTCTCGCCAACTCTAGCTTCGGAAATGGCGCGAGCCTCTTCTAACGAGGCCATCTTGCAAGCGACAAGATATAGAGCCCAACCGCTGCGGACATCGCACAGAGGAAACAAAAAAACCGCGACTAAGACACCTCCTAAGAAAACGCCTAAGACACCTCTGAAGACACCGCCTAAGACACCTCCTAAGACCCCTCCTAATACACCCTCTTAAGACAACGCCTAATACACCTCCTAAGACAACGCCTGAGACACCTCCTAAGACGGGACGGGATGGAACGTGGGGCAACAGCAATACACGCGTCCCCGATTCCTAACTGACATTACCTAAAAGATTGAACCACACTAGAACGCGTCTCTACCCCATGGAATTACGCCGAAAAAAACGCGTATCTATCCCCCAGGCGAAACGAAGGCAGGGAGCCAAAACCACGGCAAAAACGCGTCTCTACCCCCAGGCGAAACGAAGGCATAGAGGCGTTTTTATGCGGCTACGACACCGGGGGAGGGGGTCTTCTTCCCCTTGGCCAAAGCGGCCGCTTCTTCCTTGTCTTCTACTTTCTTGATCATGCCCCCCAGAGACTTTGCGCTCGTGAGCCACACCCCGACGATTCCAACGAGGATTGCGGCCAAGTACGGCGTGGACGCGGCCAGGGATCCCAGCGACACGATGAGCACCTAAAGTTAAATGCAGTACAGCGCGGTACACGTCAGACGGGAGGTTTAGAAGGGAGAAGGGCGGGCGTTTTGAGGGGTTTGAATAGAAGCTTGATGACGCCGTGGCGCGCCCGTCAGGGCTTCTACGCTGCCACGCGTCACGCGGAGAGTGGCAACGGGCAGCAGCAAACTATCGCCTACCGTTGAAGAGATAGGACGCTCGGAGTTGACTTGGGATTGTTGAGGTTGGCTATACATTGCGACGTCTAAAATGCGAGCATTTCAACAATTTCTACCAGATCGGCTAATGCCGACCGAACAGATACCCACCGAACCCGGAAAATGAAGAACAAAAACAAAACATTGAGAGGATAAAAAAAAAACGTCGACGAAAACGTATCTTAACAAGATCGGTGTGGCAGGCACACTATTAATAGGCCAGATGCATCGACAGCACCAAGATAGCCAAATCCATCACGCTCAGATATGCAAACATGCAGTACATGTACTATTTTTTATCGTTATGGACCTTTCGCTGCATATTTCTGACCTGCTGGATGAAGGACCCGCCGGACTTTCCGAGGGGGTTTCCAATAACGTCGACGGCGGCCTTCCCCTTGGTCTTCTGCTCGGCGTCGAGGTTGATGTAGGCCATCTCCTTGCAGGGGTCGAACAAGGAGTACTTGCTGCTCTTGGACAAGATGTTCTGTTGGGAGTCAATAGGGTCGGCGGCGCAGGCACGAGGGCGGTACAGCGGCATAAGAGTGCGTCAGGCGAGAGGGATAGATGGACACGCTAGTTGCGGTAGAGTGCGCCAAGCAAGCAAACAAGCGAGCGAGCGAAACAAGCAAGGAGATAACTAAATCAAGCACGCAATAAATCAATCAATCAACACCGTGAGAGAACTCATGAATTAATTAATCAACCAACCAATCAATCAACCACACAAGGAGATACATTACTTAATTAAACAAGGATACAATAAATCGACCCAAGTAACCAATCAACCAACCAATCAATCAAGCCATCAATGAAACAAGGATGCAATCAATCGATCAATCAACCAACCGATCAATCAAACCAAGCCATAAAGTGAGCAATCACCTGCGCGGCTCCCACGAATACAGCGGCCATGAGCGGCGTGGTTCCGAAGAACGACAGAACAGGCGCGAAGGTTCCCTCGAACAAAATCAACGAGAAGAAGCCAGCGCCGGTCAAAGCAAGCACCGTGGGGGTTACAAGGGCCGCCGTCGTCCAGCCGAACCTCTGGAAGATAAATCGACCCAAAATCATCATGATCAGGGTCATGGTGCCCGTAGCCGTACTGAAGTTACCCTGTGTTGACAGCGAAGGGACGGGGGGGGGGCGCGGCGGTAGCAGATTATGAATGTGTGCATCGATCAGTGATACAGACCGAGAGAAAAAAAAAATACACATAGATACCGGAAAGCAGTACTTACAGTGCGAGTAGGCGACGATTGCGGTTTCATTTCGGCGTAAACCATTAAGCCGCATCAATCAAATCCAGCAGTTTGACTCACCATGAAGGCGGAGTAAGCGTTCGGGTCCGGGAAAGCCCTCTTTAGGTTTCCCTTCCAGGTTACCTGAAACAAAAAACAGCAACAAAAAGCGACGGATGGTGCGAGTAAAAAAAGAGGAACCATACGTGAGCGTATTATCTGTGCCTGGGTTCCTTTCTGCGCCAGCATTTACTCCACAGAGAGCATTGGCTCGCCGTTGGCTCTCTGCTGCTGCTGCGTTTCATTATTAAGGTCCATCGGAACCGAGCCGAAATGGACAGGGCGGTAAACGGCAAAAAACATCATACCGGTATGATCACGCTGATGGGCGTGCACGCGACACAACATCATACAGATCGCGGACACAATATCGTTCGCAGACGCACACAGTCACCCGCGACAACACTTCTCCTAGTCTAATTTGAAGTGTTTTGTGCCCATGTCGGGAGTGCAGTGCAAAAGGGGGCAATACATCGGGAGATAAGATATGTTGGACTGCTTCTATTAAATAGCACGAGACATAACAAAACATTGCTTTTTACATGTAGGAAGCCTTCTGCCCCACAAAACGATTCGGGCCTGGGCCAAATTAAGAGTGTGTTCATACTCGCCTCGACGATGTTGATGGACATCCCGTAGGCGATGACGAGCATAGCCAGGTTGCGGATGTAAGGGGAAGCCGCCAAGTACCTCGCGCTCTCCTGCACAGCACAAAACGGTGGCGGGGACACGAAAAAAAAAAAAATGAAACCAGGCAAAGGATGACATGGGCATGGCGACGGATGTAGCACCAACAACAAAAACTAAACTAAATCCACTCCCACCTATACAGACCACGACGAGTAGCATACCTATGAAAGGGTGAAATAAGCAAATCCATTCTTTTTTTTAGGAGATATATAATTACTCCACCCTTCGTGACAGCCACGAAGTGCTTCTGTGTGCGTACATGTGTGCCGTCCTACCGATAGTCTATAGAAACACCAACAAGAGCGGTGCAATTGATATTTCAAAAGCAGCCGTATAGCCGCGGAGCCACAAAACAGCAACAGGTGCACAGCGGTACAACAGCAGCTGTGCTTCAAGCTCTTGCCTTTTTGGCCATCACCGATCTTTTTTGTGTGTGTGGTGCTCAGCAGGAGATCCAATCACTACCACATTTTCACGCCCAATGCAAAAATCAAACACATATCTTCGAACCTCAGATATACCTTATATCATACACGGGAACGCCTGTGATTCCCCTTTTCAACTTGCGACACCCCCGGGATTTCACGTCAACCACATGCCGAAGGGGAACCTTGTACTGCCCCACAATACCGTCCCCCAATACCATGCCGTCTCCACATTACATAACTGATAACATGAAATTTTGGACAATACACCATTCATAGGGTAGTTGGATAACCTTCAGTATTAAGCTCAAAAGTAAAAAAAACACGAAGCGGCCACTCATACTTTCGAAAAACTGCATGATCCCCCTGCTATTGACACTACCCAGCGACATCGACCATCGACTCACGGCAAGACCCATGGAAGTTGCGGTCTTGGACTTAGGCTGGCCAATCTCGGGAGCTACACACTCGGGGTCCGTCATGACGTTCTTCTGCACGTGCGCGTGGGCGCCGACGATAACCACACCAAGCGCGCACACGGCCCCTAGAGAACGATTATATACCCAATGAGGCGGTTTCAAGCAGGGAAGGCGGGAAAAGGAGGCAAGAGAGGCGCAATAAGTGTGTCATGTGAGACGATATATAATGACATACCAGGTATATATGTAATGATGCAGTTGCAATAAGGGAGGCGAAAAAAGGGGGCAAGGGAGGCGCAATAAGCATGTGGTGTGAGACGATATAGAATTACATATATGTAATGAGGCGCGGTTTCAAGCAGGGAAGGTGGGAAACGGGGGCGAGGGGAACGCAATAAGCGTGAAAAGTGAGACGCTGTCGGCTCGGCGTGAATGTATGACATGTGCAGCTATCTCCAGCCTTGCAGCTTGAAGCCTCTCGGCGCGCAGCTGCAGCACAGCAGCACTGCAGCATAGCGGCACTATCATTAGGGCTGTGAGTCGGCTGGCTGTAAGTCACCGACTAGATATTAGTTTGCTGGATGTTACAACTTAGTTACAATTAGGTGCGTGCGGACCAAGGCGAACGTAGTGGGGGTATAATACCCCCAGTTTCGCTAACGTGTATGGGCCACTCGTGCGAGTGGCTCTGCACCTCGCTCAAAAACGGACTTAAACATGTCAGTAGTTGCTTGACGCAGCGTAACAAACAATTTCATGGCGGCGGTGCATGTCACGCAACCGAAAAGCACAAAACCTTAAGATTGCAAAATAATTAGGGTGATAGCCACGCGCGCAACCCCTAAACGTGGCAAGCAACAATACCCTGTAGCCGCCTTGGTCTAAGATCTTTTGCGGAGTTGTGTGGCTCTGCATCTGACTGGCGCGTTTGTGGCTCGACATGACATATCATATCATATCATGTCATATCATGTCGTGGGTGGTCGGGTCTTTTAATGAAAAAGGGAACCCGGTTGGCTTTTATTCCGCCACCGAATGATACTTATAATGATACATATAATGATACATACAATAACTAGCCGTGAAGTACAGCAAACTCACAGCCCAAACTTTTGCACCTGACCTAGCATATCAAAGCTGTACTATCGTACTGTAGTTGAACTATCGCATCACACAGAGCTACACTGTTAACATCGTAGCTTAACTATCACTGAAGTATAGTATCCTACTGTAGCTGAACTGGCATAATATATGATATCATTTGCTGTACTAAAAAATATCATTAAAGGGGTATTACAACATAGCTGAGCTATCATGTCACAACTCAACTATCAAATATTAGCTCAAACATCACACCAAAGCTGTAGTATCATCACACAGAGCTACATTGTTAACATCATAGCATAACTATCACTAAAGTGTAGTATCCTAGCTGAACTGGCATATCATATAATATCATAGCTGTACTAAAAAATATCGTTAAAGGGGTAGTTCAACATAGCTGAGCTATCATGTCACAACTCAACTACCAAATATTAGCTCAAACATCACATCAAAGCTGTAATATCACATCATAGCTCATAGCTGTGCTATCATAGCTGTATACCGGTTGCAACGACATTTCACTGCAGAATCTGCAAGTTAGGCCTGAGAGGGGCAGAACAGCGCAGCAATCGTAGCTGAAACAACCTATTATTAGCTGTACCGTGCGATTTTGAGGGCGCAAGAGGCAGACGGTGCCACAGGCAACACTAAAATATGAATATGAATATGAACACGAAACATCTACAAGTATTTGACTGACCCATGAGAAGCTTGAGCGACGCTCCCCACTTGTCGACGTGTGCCGGGAGGGAAGCGCGGAACGCAGAAACGAAGCGTACGTACTGCCCAGAGAATATCAAAGCCACGTTAGCACCGAGGCCGAACAGGGGGTAGTACTTCTTCGCCTCGCTCGTGGTGGTGATCTGTCATACATCGTATGGAGGCAGACGATGGGGGGGGGGGGGGGGGGGGACCCAGTT
>JAYJMJ010000289.1:444700-458622 GCA_036873875.1 Laminaria ephemera
TTTTTTTCCCAATTCGGTGTTAGGTTTCTAACGGCCCCTTGGCATCGTAAACTGCACTTCGGTGGTAGGTTCCATGCGGGCCTTAGCTTTTACATACATTACTGTTAATATGTGTATACTGCGTGTGTACATTGCGGGCCTTAGCTTCGCCGGCGGCCCTTACTAGGCCGCCGGCGAAGCCCCCTTGTAATTATAATAATAATAATGATACCTGGTACAGGTCTGATATTGCTAATTGTACGACTGTTTGGAGCAGCAGTATTAATAGTATGATACTCTCGTAGCTGCAATACTTACAATTTCCACAGTTTAGTGTGGTGTTTATGAGCGAAAATTATTTGGGTGAGGCATTCGAAAACCTCCATAAAACGGTACACAAGTGGATTTTCCGCCAATTTGCGGTATGTAAAACGAAATAATAAGCTCTTCAAGGCACACTAAATCCAAGAAGAAGATACCGTTTTATGGCGAAAAACCCAATGTATACCGTTTAATGGCGAACAACCCATGTCGCCATCACCATTATAATATTACGTCATAAAACGGTACACCACCAGTGTATTTTACACCAGTTTACGGTGGTAATACTCTCGTCAACGCACACTAAATCCAAGCGGGAGATAGATACCGTTTTCTGTCAAGGTATACCATTTGTTGGCCAAATAACCATCAACAGTAGCAGATGTTCGTGTCTGCGTGTGTGTGGCGTGAGAGATCTTCTGCTGCCTCCCAGCAGAGGGTAAGCACTTCATCAGTCGGATGACTTGATTGACTGGTATCATACAGCATGAGCTGCGCTCCGAAGAGCTTGGTGAAAGAAAGACGCCCCAAGGGCAGTGATGTGTTTACTAATAATAGCGGTCTCGAAGAGACGAAGAGGGGAGAGTGGTGCTGTTGAGTTGTGTGAGAGTATGCGTGAGCACGCTCGATCGATCACTACTTGCTCCCTCCATAAGCGGAACGCGTACATGCGTATGTCTATATCACCCTCGAAAAAGTTGAGTATCGACCATTCAATTGGTAGAACTCACAGCTGACGTATTTGAAATATTTTTTATAAAATCAAAGGGTGGGATGACCCTACAATACGAAAAAAAAACTCGTGTCAACTTTCAACTCGAAACGACATTTTGGGGGTTCCGCCGCAATCTACGATCTAAGATCCACTAGATTCTTGTGATCCTATATACTGGTACGAGGTACGTGGTGTGTGTGTGTGTGGTACGTGTGTATGATACGTACGCACATATATATCATATCCTTGCACTGGCATCGCCGAAGAGCCTTGTGCTGCTCTGTACCAAATCGGTAGTACCTACCCTTAACAACGAACTGATCCGATAGGCTGAACACTATTAATGCTACCACGAACTCGTGTATGACTCGTGTATAGCAGCACATCATACTGCTGTGTTCTACGAGCTATGGACATCATCAAATGACTACGTATGTATGATATGTTACCGACAGCGCAACGATAGGCTACGATGGACTACCTGGCACTCCGTTGTACCATACGACCCCGCGATGGACGTGACATATAATACGTCAACTCGTTGTTCATCTATAAATTGAAACCGGATTGGTCAGTAACTTGGTTATAATGCAAGAGGGAAAAACAAAACATTCCAGGGATCGTTCCGGAAAAAACAAATTGCCCGTAGGCAATTAAGAGCTGAGAGTAGTCTGAGAGGCCAGAGAACTGCCGAGGGTGGCCTCCGAAAGCATCGACTTTACAGTAAGTGAGTCTATACTCTGAATGTACCCGGGTATCTACCCGCGGGCATGACCCACAATAACCAGGTTTTGTACCCGGGTACTCCAGAGTGTAGACTTACCGAAACCTTGGCCATCTCGAAGGTTGCCCTCGGCATATTCTCCCACCTATCAGCCATCCTCAGCTCTTCATTGCCTACGAACATATTATTTTTTGGGGAACCTTCCTGGATTTCTTTGCTTTCTTCTTTTGATCGCTCTTGACGCTATATTTTTTCATTTTTTTTCTCGTTTTTTCGCAAAAAAAGTCACACCAAGCTCAGCTCAGCTCAGCTCAGCAGCGCAGCGCCGTACGGTGCCGTGCGCAGCCGCGCCCTGCCCTGCGGTGCTGTACGGTGCTGTGCGGTGTTGTGCGGTGCTGTGTGGTGTTGTGCCGTGCTGTATCATGCTGGGTTTTGTCTTTCGTAAATACTAGGTATCATACGAAGTATCATCGTACCGGGTCCCACCTGAGCTCAATCAACTTGGCGCAGCCAAGCAGCGCAGCGCCGTGCGGTGCTGTGCGGTGCCGCACGGTGCGGTGCTGTGCCGTGCTGTGCCGTGGTGTGCTTTCTTTGGTACATACAGCAGTACCAGGTATCATGCGAAGTACCAGGTACCACAGGTCCCGGTATGCATCTACGTCGTCTGCTCGTATTTCCTTTCTTCATTGATTGCCCTCTTCATGTTTGTGTTTTGTTTTTGTTTTTATTTCGTTTTTTGTTTTGGTTTGTTTTTCGTTTTTTCGCAAATTACACCCGTACTGCCGATCAGAAGAACGTGCCATCGCCAGTAAGCGCACAGCGAAGCACAGGGCAATCAGCTCTGCACAATTGGCTCTTGGCAATATCAAGTCGCTAGTTGCACCAAATCATGGGCCTCTTCTTTCTGCCCCTTTCACATTTTGTTGTATTCTTCCTTGCGCGAGCGTAGAGGGCGGCGTCAGCCGCCCGCGGAGCGGAGCCCTTGTATATATATTGCTCATCCCATCTATTATCTTCGCACTTTTTCTTTCTCTTTCTCCCTCCCTAGTCGTAACTCAGATCCCGGGCCACTAACTTAGCAGGCTCTTCTCCCCCCTCCCAACCTCCCCACTACATATACTCGTACTGTATGGTCAGTGGTGGGAAGAGGCGCTAAATTAGAGGTAAAGTTTTCTGCCTTGCATAACATAATGAGGCTTGCGAGTACGGAATTACAATAGTAATAAGATGAGTGTCGACCACTCAACTGGCCGAACTCACAGCTGGCGTATGTGAAACAATTTTATAAAATAGTGCGCGCGTACGTACAGTACTACTACTGCTTGTACCAGGTACTGGTACCAGGTAGGGAGTACCCACAACATCACACGACGATTACCACGCGAGCACAACAGCAGTAGTATTACTAATAGACGCAATCATAGAGCGAAAGCTGAAGTTGAACGCGAACAGGTCACACATCACACACAGCAAGCCGTCTAATCTAATCTACGCGTAGCAGCTGCTGACTTCGTCGACGGCAGGCATGGACGACGGCAGGCATGGACGATCGACGTGCTACGTGCCACGGAATTGCCGCTTTCCGTCGCAACATCAACAAAATTATCATCGCAACAACAATTAATTATTGCGATGCGACATTTCCACCGGCGGCAAGATCGATAAAATAGTGACCCCGAGCAAGTCAAATTGCAAGAAACTTACTGCTGGTTGCTGGTAGAAATACACACCAATAATAGCCACCGAGTACAGCAAACTGCAGCTGAAACCACAAAACCCCACTTCTATACTCGTATACCGCTCTACAACACAGGTATCATACCAGGGGACACCACGTACTGGTGGAAAAAGATAATAAGACCAGCTGCTTTTAATAGCAGAAAAGTAGCAGAAAAGTGTGGCTCGTCTTTAGTTTCGTGTATTGTCATTAATCACGCACGAGTAGTGGACCAGCGTACCAGCAGACCAGCAAGATCAGGTGCCTTTGCTCAAGTTTCAAATTTCAATTGGTTTTGCCTGGTTGTGCAAAGTGCAAAGTGCAAAACATACCTTGTACATTGTACAAAACGGGCAAATATGTGGAAAGGGAATATTAACGGCAAAATGTATAGGCACAGCCGCAGAAGAAGCCGACTGTTGTGGCTTCGCGATTGGTGTGGTGCGGCATCATCAGTGGTGTAATAACCAATGCCACTTGGCATCGCCCTCCACGGCTACATAACGAGATTTGTTGGAGTAGGTGTGTGGTGTTGGCACGTAGGCACCACTTCAACAACAGTACGAGTGGTGTGCAAGTTGCAGTGTAATCTGTAGTATTAGTAGTTGTAGCGGTTTTTGTATTATAGAGTGCGTAGGACCAAGCACCGCCGTAGAATCATGTTCTTCTGGGTTCTGACGTTCTGACACAGCAGAACCAGCCCCAGCAGCACCACCACCAGCACCAGGCAGCTATAGCCGAGAAGAGGAACCATCCCGACGACGGGGGAACGTTCTCTAGACAGGCCGGCGATGGTATATCACCCCGAAACGACTGACTCTCAACAACAGCAGCTTGATAACAAGGAAGCAACGCACTGCTGTTGTTGTTGCTGGTGCTGGTGCTGACGCTGGCACACCCACGCTGAACACAACTGACAAAAATGCATACCGACACGTGTATGCAGCACTGGTACCAGGTAGTATTCAGGTTATGATGGTGTTTTGAGGCAAAAACTAGCGTCAACATGAGGCACCCACATCATCAAATGCCATGAGCTCTTACCTTATCTGACGACGCGTCTGAGTCCTGCCCCCCAACATCTCCATCCCGTACCCCGTGAAGCGCAGCGAGAAATCGTCGCCCTCCGGTCCGTCGGGCCTCGTCCTGTGCTGCGCGCTCAGCCCCTTGTACGAGGCCTCTCAAAGGCCCGCCGATCCCGACTACTGTTGCGCTGTTACGACTTTGTCTCGACACGCCTTGCGACCGCGGCTTTACGAAGCCCGTGGCGAAGCCAAGGCAGACAGCATTGCACGCGAGTGCTGCGGTGGTGAACCGCATGAATCGGTTGGATGCAGCCATAGCTACCCTAGCTAAATGCGACGCTGCTGCTGTTGCTGCTGCAACTAGCAGGCCTGTCTGAGGTCGGGTCGGTGGGTTTTTTACCGAATCGACGGTTCAAAAGCGACTTCGTGCAAACGGCACGGCAACTTGCTTCGCATGAGACGACAACCCGGAGCAACAAGCAGCCTACGCTTTGACCACACTGACGTCTTGGCGTGAAGGGTGTTCGCTCTGTTAGTGCAGCCGTGCAGACCCGCTGAGCTCTGGGTAGTGAGATGAGGTTTGGATTGTTTGGATTTGGGAAGCTAGCATTCTGGCGTGGAAAAAACATAATATCAGGAAGGCGGTGGGGAGGAGGGGGGGAGGGGACGGAATCGTACTATTATTGCTGTTTTCTCGCCGCTCGAAGCATCTTCGCTACGCTATCTCGCTTCTCTACCTTCGCGCCTTGTCTACTCTACCTATCCCACATCGGCGACAGTGATACCCGGGGCTGTCTATTTATTCGCGCGTCGAGTCCCGGAGCTTGATCCTCTGCAACAGGTGCGGTCAGTCTTGTCCGGGGTGTATGCTTTATGAAGAAACTCGTTATCATGTGTACGAGCAGGGTGTAGCACTCCCATCACCGCAAGGTATCAGGGTGCGACAGGAGCACCACCACCCCACCTTGTCACCCTGTCATGTCCCTTCTCGACCAATAGCAGCAAGTGCTACCACGCCTACGCTGCTCTCTGGAGCGAAGGGGGTAGCCTACACCGTCTGTGCTTTTCGGGTTGAGTCGTTTTTTTTACTGCCATTATATTGCTGTTGCTGTACGACCTAGTGCAGGGGTAGCAGTCGATTCAGGTAACACCAGCTTGGGCGTAGCACGTCCGGACAGAGGTACAGCACCAGAGGGGCCACCTTGTCAGTGGTCATGCGGCGACCATCCTTACCCGGCCTTGCTTCAGTCCCTCATGCAAGAGGTTCGGAAGGACTCGGCTGTGCGTGCCCAGCACAATGGAACTCTGGGCCTGTCTGCTGCCTTGCAAATTGGAAAGCTGACTTGCATGTTGAGGTGGTATCATCATCGAATCAGCTGCTGCTGTTCTTGCTTTGTTCTTGCTATAAATATGTGCTGTGCGCTGTGCGGTGTTGGGGGCGAGAGTGGGACTGCGCGTGCGGGGTGTGGGCGATTGGCTTGGGTATCTATTGATGGGTGCGCTGCCGATGCAAAGGACATGGCCAAACCTGCAGAGCCCGAACGGTGGGCTACTCTATTGACTTACGGACAGTAGTCTCGACCTCTCAACGTACAGCAGCAGTAATGTACTGGATAGGGAATGGATGCAAATTCTCTGCAATATGCTGACTCTTACCATGCTGACTCTTACCACGTGTAGTATGTACGAGTAGCATGTACGCTGGAAGCATCATGTACTAGGTACAAAGTAGCAGCAAGTGTATAATTTCGAAGTATTTCTTTCCCTTGGCTGCGGATGTTATACCAGGTAATTACGTACTGCTGTGGTGCCAGTTACATAGACACACGCCGGAAAGTTTACCGGGAAGTCGTTGCTCGTAGGTGACGGTGGTACAGATACTGCTCTCTGTATTTGAAAACCGTTCACATCTTGCCCTCTTGCTTGGCCTGCTGCTGTGCTACAACAGCAGCGGTACAGCAGTACTAGGTACGAAGTATACGGAGTAGAAGCACTTCCCCCTTTGACATCCCCCCCCCCCACCACCCCAGCAAAATATCGGCCGAGCGTAGGGTTGGCCCCTTTTCCTGCTCTCCTGGCGGTAGTTTGTCGATGATACTTTGTATTTTGTACATTTCATCCACGCGTTCCCGTTGGTTGATTTAGAGCCTGTCACATGGCGCAAGATATTCGACCGTGTTCTGTGTTTTGTCTCTGACCGGCGTCGACCCCAACTAAACATTAAGAACGATCGTCGTCCCAATAATCCAAGGTTATGTTTGGTAGGCTTTACCAGTACCGAGGGTATTGTTTTTGGGCGTACCAACTTACCGAGAAGTGTCGGGTACCGGTATTGAGGCTGTACCGAACTCACCGAGCTATCGGGTACCGGTATTGAGGCCGTATCGAACTTGTCGAAGTGTCGGGTACAGGTATCAAATTTATACCGAAGTTACCGGAGTGTCGGGTCCCGGTATCGACCGAAGTGTCGGGTACCGATATCGAGACTGTACCGAACAAATACCCATACCCCCGGTATTGCGGTCGGTGGTATACCGGTACCCGAGTTTATGTCGGGTACCGATATCGAGTTTTTACCGAACTTACCGAAGTGTCGGGTACCGGTATCGATCGCGTACCGAACCGTACCGGAGTTTCCGGTAGAGTATTGAGGCCGTACCGAACCTTACCGAAGATTTCGGTAGGGTATTTACCGAGCGAAAACCTCGGGTATTCCTGCTGGTATTTCTGTAATGATAAAAAGCCCTCTTTCCCCCTTCTCTCCCCCCCCCCCTCCCTCCTCCCTCCCTTGCTCCCTCCCTCCCTCCCTCCTCGCGCCAGTCTTACCTAATTATTGAACGCCCTACATAATGAAGTTCGTGTGCGTGTTCGTCTGCGCTTGCGCTATGGCTGCCAACTTCGCGGAGGCGTTCGTGCCATTCGCCGGCCGCGCTACCCTTTCCTCGTCCGCCTCCCGCCAGGCATCGATGTCGCGGCAGGTAGAATCGAGGTGAGCCAGCCCCCTGTACTCGCGCACTCGTATCGCTCGGTTTCCCACCGCACGTCGGGTTTCTACGAGAATTTGTTCGGGGTTTATGTTCGTACGCTGAAGGCGTTTTGATTTCGCCTTCTCTGCCGCAGAAGGGAAGGTGTGTTACAGAAGGTGTTTACTCGATGTATATACACCCCTCTGTCGCAGAAGGAAAGTTATGCATTCGTTATTGTTGTTTTTGCTGTTGTTGTTGTTGTTGTTGTTGTTGTTGTTGTTGTTGTTGTTGTTGTTGTCGTTGTTGCTGTTGTTACGTTGTTCTCACATTGACTCATTGCCATAATTTAGCCCGTGGTTACAGGACGGGCTCCAATACCTCTGGAAGAATACCACTCAGGAACAATAAAACAGAATATTAAACAAAACTGAAGCAACTGGTACGCCTCGGACATGTGTGTACTGGTAAGTGCTATTTTATTGTTTCCGGTCTCAAAATGCTGTGTACATATTTTACCAATCTCGCCACCCTCGTCCCCATCCGTCCCCGACCCTGCGCACGTCCCCGACACCCTGGCAGGCAAAACGCCTTCACACACACATCCTTTGCCTCGCCGGTGTCCTCGCGATCTGCGTCGGGCCGATCGTCCTCCGTCACAACGACCATGGGTGTATTCGGTCTGGGTGCGCCGGAGATCGCGGTCTGCCTGGCGGTCGCCGCGCTTATCCTTGGCCCTGACAAATTGGCAGGTTAGTGCCAGGTTTGTCCGTATAACGCTCAAGATAACGCACCCCCTCGGACGAATGTCTCGGAAAGGGGTTTTTGGGGAACGGGGAGAATGCTAACGCCGAGCGATATGGAATTATCTAGATGAGATCTTCTTTGGAAATATCTAGACGATATCTTCTTTGGAAAGATCTATTAATAGACTATATCTTCTTTGGTAGACGATATCTTCTTTGGAACAATCTAGACGATATCTTTGGAAAGATCTAGACGATATGTTCTTTGGAAAGATCTCGACGATATCTTCTTTGGAAATATCTAGACGTGTTCTTTGGAAATATCTAGAGGACATCT
The DNA here is from genome assembly GCA_036873875.1 of Laminaria ephemera. Classification (NCBI taxonomy): domain Eukaryota; class Phaeophyceae; order Laminariales; family Laminariaceae; genus Laminaria; species Laminaria ephemera. Next base: position 453,228 of record JAYJMJ010000289.1, read on the forward strand.
TCTTTGGAAAGATCTAGACGATATCTTCTTTGGAAAAATCTATTTAGACGATATATTCTTTGGAAAGATCTAGACGATATCTTCTTTGGAAAGTTCTATTTAGACGATATATTGCCAAGGTCGGGGTGTTTCAATACTCGTTATGGTGATTCGCCCAGGGAACAACACGGCATAACGGTAGCGCGGTTTTTTTTTGTCTCCTTGGTGTTTACGCGAATCAGGCGTGGCCAAGGACGTTGGCAAGATGGCGGGAGAGCTGAAGGATGTGCCAAAGGAGTTCCAGGTGTGGCCAGCGTTTTTATTTCCCATTTTTGAGTTCATTTTTCTTCGTTGCCATCGAGCAGTGCCGTATATACCAGCTACAGCAATACGTGCCTGGGTGTATCGCTATTTTGTGGCACGATAAATCAAGGCGGTTCCAATCATGCTTTCCCCACTCCGTCCAACGCGTCTGCTACTGACTACTGTAATGTAATGTCACATTTATGTACCAGCTGACTGACAAACGGAAGGATGAATCGCTGAATTTGGTTTTTTGTGCATTGGTCAGGCGGGGATTGAGGAGGGGGAGGCGAAGGCCGCCAAGACCGTGTCGGAAATCGAATCCAAGCCGGCGCCCGTCGTGGACGCCGAGCCTGCTGCTGAGAAGAAAGAGGAGGAGAAGGAGAAGGCGTAAAGCCCATGCGTCGTCCATGCGTCATGACAGCTGTAGACTGTTGCGTGTCGGCGGTCTGTGTCTTTTTTGTTTTTTTTCGCCATTCTACTAGATTACAGTAGGTATCGAAGATGTCGGTTGACGGCCTAGTTTGTCCCGTCGAGGCTTCTTTTGACGTAAATTGTACTGCTTGTAGTGTGGTCCTTGACGGCTGCCTGACAAGGGTCAAGAGTGCCGTCACCCGACATTTTTGCTATCTTCTGGTCGTTACGAAAGGCGGGCGTACCGCGCGTTGGAATTTCGAGCGCAAGTACCGCGGCCATTCCAGCATCCGATTACCTTCGCCATGCCAGGAAAGAGAGGAGGGGAAGGATCGGGTAAGATTGGGTTAAGGTGTGAAGTTGATGCTTTGAGCGGTGGAGCGTTTACTGGCGCTTCGTCAGACGGGCGGGGGAAGAAACGCCTTCTCGCGTGTCGTCACCTTTAGATGCATGCGAACCCTCTAACGTGTGCCTTCTATTGTGTTTGTTTCTTCTTTTTTGACGTTTCGGATTGTCGGCATTATCGAGACCAATTGTCCTTCCTACGTGTTTGCCTGCCAGGTATTTACGTGGTTGTCTGCTTGCGGCTGTTTAGAGTAACGAATCAGCCCTCTGCTTCATCAGAGGCCACGAGATTGCGTGGCCATTAGAGCTATGCTTCCGTTCGCTAACCCCCCCTGCAGCGTTTTCGGTTTTCTTTCTTTTTTGCATTAGTCAAAGGGGTTAAGGGGACGAATCAAATCTGTCTGTTTTCGACGCAAGACGCTGCCGGAAGTACTGCAGCTGTAGCCCTCGTCTTTGGGAATTGTCATGTCGCGATTTTAGAGGTTACGGTGTTACAGTAGACGTTACTTCGGCAAGGGTAAGGTAGGGCAGGGTGTCCAACTCCCGTTTGAGGGTACAGTAAAAATCGATTCAAATTCAAACATTTACTGCGGTCTCTAACAAAGAAGTGAAGGTGATACATAGTAAGAAACAGATCAAAGAAGAAACCAAAATGATGGGTACATGTTCGTTTTTTTCAGTGCTTCAAATAACACAATACAGAGAGGTATGGTTCGTGCGTCAACGACTCCCATACACTGATCCGACCTTTTCCCGGAAGCTTCTCCAGCTGTTTTTGGTTGCCATGGTCGTAAGGAGCTTAATAATGCAAGGACGAAAAACACAAAAATACTACCAGGGATTTATTAATAGTACCATGTAAAGAATGCGTAGCACCAAACAAGACTCGCAGCAGCAATTGGCGAGAAGTACGAGCACAAGCTACACGCGGCAGCGAAAGCGCAAGTGGTTCAAGCGGCGCTGGGAGCCGAGGAGCGGGGGCATCAGAAGGAGGCGCGAGTGGCCAACAATTGGTCGTGGAGTTACATAGACATACGCTGTAACAGCATTTGTCTGTGATCACAAGAGAGCCTCGCAAACGAACAGCACTCGTAGCTCGTCTTCTTGGTGATTTGGCTGCAGAGTACGGGTCGCTTGTATCGTGGCTCGGGAAAACAAGCCGAGAAGATTCACACGCTGTCGACCCAAACACAACTAGACACAGGAGGCGCCAAAGGAGCTGAAACTTCGTGAGGAACAGCAAGGTGATGAAACATGGCCAATGTAATGGATATTTGCGTCGCCGGGTGGCGAGGACCGAGAATCGAAAAACCGAGGGGATTCCCTTACGTACGAGTGAACTAGGCGGACACGAACAAACGAACAAACACAAGCAGTTTTGCAATAATGGTCTGGATGATACCTTTTTCAGAGCTATGCCCCTCTAAAGGAATAGCTGCTGTTATATACCAGGTACCTGGTACCAGGTACGTGTAACCGTGGCAGTAACGAAAACTCGAATCGAAAAACCAACACCTTTTTGCATGCGAACAAGTCGCCGCATCTCTGCCGGTGACTTACCACAAGCACCCAGCATAAAACAACTGTTGTGCAGCGCCAATGAAAGGCATTAGCCTGCTTTCCCTAGGTGTTCATATTTCAGGTATAACAAGCCGCGGAAAAACAGTCGTTGACTCACGTCCCGATGATGTTGCCCAACAACTCTCCGCCATTACCCAACGACTCGCTTAAAACACTATCAATAGAGCCTACATAACCAGTACCACACACACCACAGGCATGTCTTTCCTCTCACCAATAAGCTCCTCCTGCCGTCGAATATTCGAATGTTCGATTCGAACATTCGAGTTCGTGGCGCTGCCAGTCCCGGCCATACCAGCCAACCAAGCTACGACAAGCACTGCACTTACAGTAGTGCTCCCGGTAGGTTTGGCTCTGTCCACGCCACAAATGTATTCGAGTAATACGCACGGCACACGCAACACCGCCCCAAAGACACCGCACTCTACTATTATAACTGGTACCATACCAGACGTGTATTATTAATGTTTAAAATGTACTCATGTGATGTAATTATGTATCAACAGCGCACCGCGTGACCTCGAAAATGGGCGTGCGTCAAATTTTCTGCGATGGTGCCGCAATCATGTGCTCTACAGCACTAAGAACCACTTACAAATGCAGGGGGGGCACAGGCTTACCTCAAACTCCTGTGCAGAAGAACTGCTGCACGATGCTGCATTGCTGCTGCATAGTACTACTACTCTGATGTTAAACTGTAAGCGTCGCCTTCGGCGGAATTCCTTAGGACGACCCCCAATCCCTCAAAATCGATGAACAAAAAAAGCCGCCCGCTTCCGCACCAATCCCTACTCTACAGCTTTACAGTGCATGCGGCGTTAACCCCTTTAGAACCACACCCGACTTTTTCCTTTTTCGGGAGAAACTACCGGAAACTGTGTAGCTTGATTTCGCATAAGTAAAAGGGTTAAAGGCCTGGTCAGCCAGCGGCAAGCGAGGTTACGCACTGTCGGCTTCGGGCACGCCAGCCCTTTTTTCCTCTTCTGGCGGGCAGCAAACACTACCCGCGGTAGTGACAGTCGCAGTGGCGGCAGCGACAACACCAACAATTGACCGCCCCAACGTGCAGGCACTTTTCACTAACTGCAGCAAGTCACAGCATCTGTTGAATACGTCGGCTGCAAGTGACACCCCCGCCCCCCTGTGCAGCGACAGCAGTAACATTACAATATAACCCCCCCTATGTGCCAAAGTAAAATATTGTACTCCCTTATTGCCGTATGCATCGCAGTGCGTTGGGCCCTTCCGCATCCCATTAGCCCGAACCACTGCGCTAAGGAGGACACCGAGGTATTAGAACGCAGCGACGACCAACACGGCTCAAGGAAAAAAAGCGAGGTGAAACGGCGTGTCCGCGACAACGACCAACGCGGCTTAGGCTTGACCACTACAGCGTGTTTTCGCTCGCCGCCGCCGATTTCGACGAAGACGGCGATCTGGATATCTACACGTGCGTTTACTACGCCAAAGCCGAGGGACAGGCCCGAATCCCGGTCCCAATGCCTACCTACAATGCAACGAACGGTGGCGAGAACGTGCTTTTGCGCAACGACGGCAATGGGAAGTTCACCAATGCTACGAGCGAGGTTGGACTGGATGAAGACAATTCTCGTTTCTCATATTCCGCGATTTGGGACGACTACGACAACGACGGGCATATCGATTTGTTCGTCGCCAATGATTTCGGACTCAATAACTTGTACCGCAACGAAGGTGGGAAGTTCCAGCATGTGACAGAACAGTCTGGCACCGCGAATGGATCGTTTGGCATGTCTGCCGCGTCCGCGGACTTCAATCGCGACGGTTGGGTCGATATCTACAAGGCGAGCATGTATTCGTCCGCCGGCAATCGTGTCGTTACCCAGCCGCAGTTTATGCCGGATGCGGATCCCAAGTTGCGTAAAACTATGCTGCAGCTTGCCCAAGGAAATACGCTATTCACCAATGCAGGTGACGGAACGTTCCGCGATGAGAGCCTCGCCAGTCGAGTCGAAATGGGGCGTTGGAGTTGGGGGTCCGTTTTTCTCGATTTCAACAACGATGGTTGGGAAGACCTCTATGTCACCAACGGTTTTGTAACAGGCCGTCGCCCCGACGATTTGTGAACGATCTTTTGGCGGCAAGTTTTGTCGCAAATACCGACCCGGGAAGACGAGATCCAAACGATGCAGGATCCCGATTCCGATTTTCGGCGCCATCTTAGTCGTTTGAACCAGTTGATCTCCGACGGAGGTTCGATCAGCGGGCATGAGCGAAACTGCGCATTTCTAAACGTCGAAGGCAAGCAGTTTGCTACCGTGTCTTCGGTAAGCGGCTTGGATTTTTCCGACGACGCGAGGACGCCGGTCGCTGTGGATTGGGATCGCGATGGCGATTTAGATCTTTGGATTGGAAACCGCACGGCTCCCCAATTGCGATTTCTTCGGAACGACACTCCCAATAAGAATCACTTCTTGGCGTTGCGATTGGAGGGAACGACTTCCAATCGCGACGCCATTGGCGCCCGAGTCGAAGTCTGGCAAAACTCTGCAGCGTCGGAAGAGGAAGCTCCGCTGATCAAGACTCTCAAAGCGGGAGAGGGATATCTTGGGCAGTCGTCGAAATGGTTGCATTTTGGATTGGGCACGTCTACTAAGCTGGATCGCATTGTCGTTCGCTGGCCGGGCGGCGAAACCGAAGAGTTCTTGGGCGTCGTGGCGGACGGTTGGTTTCGTCTGAAAGAAGGGCAGGGCAGGGCGATGCTCGTTGATGTACAGTCTGTGCAGCTTCCGCC
>JAYJMJ010000289.1:522026-542021 GCA_036873875.1 Laminaria ephemera
AACTAGTACCAAGGGGAGTCGCCGACCTATAATCCTTCATGAGGACATACACATCCCGTAACACGCGCGATCGGAGTTATCATACACAGCTTGCAAAGATGAGTTTCGACGAAATCCTCGATGTCACAGCTGTAGTGTACTTTTTAATTTTTTATAAAAAGGGAGAGGAAAACAAAACAAAACAGAACAAGCCAAGACAAAACAAAACGAGCGCTCTTGCGACCACAACAACTACCTTGACATACTTCGTATAGCAGTAAAACACACAACACACAGCACCTAGAATGCATCCCGGAACACAACACCTGGTACACGCGACACGGTGCCAGCAACCTTCAGACTAAAATCCGTACACAAACACGACACCTACATCGCGGTACACAACACCTGGTACCCGCGATCCCTTGCGAACAACCCCCAGCCACAGCAAGTACACAAACACCCACCTGGCACATCGCAGTACAGTATACAACACCTGGTACACGCGATGCCGTGCCAACAACCCTCAGCTATAGCAGTACACAATAAACAACGGTACACAACACGTAGTACACGTGACATCGTGCCAACAACCACAACCTGAACCCCGGACAAGGAAGGATAAACCTACCTGCTGCGCGGCATCCATGCCAGGCGGCGGCGAAGCAGCCTGGCCCTCCTGCTGCTGCTGTTGCTGCTGTGGTTGCTGCTGCTGCTGCTGCTGCTGCTGCTGATGTGGTTGTTGCTGCTGCTGCATTTGCTGCTGCTGCTGTTTAGACAGGGTGGACCCAGGTTGAACAGGCGTACCCGCCGCTACGGAGGCTCCGACCTACGGTGGTGGCGGTGGCGGCGGGTTCAGAAGGGCGGGGGAACGAACAAAAACAGCGTCAGCGACGATTAACAGGCGGGGCGGACATGCGAACGAAAGAAGGCTGTTGGCATCAGGCTGTACTGTTGTAATGCACCGTACATATTGCATTGTAATACACTGTAGCTGCCATGTATAAGCTGTAATACATGGCAGTGTACGGCCACGTGCTGTAACATTTACTGCTTCAATGCACCGACTGCAATCTACTGCCATACCATACTGTAGTGCACGATCAAGTAAATACTGCTGTGTACTGTCACGTTCTGGAAGGTTATGTATTGTACTGCCATGCCTTGTCGTATTTTGTCATGCACTGCAATGATGTACTGTAACGTACTGGTACGTACTGTCCGGCGCTGTCCTGTACTTTCATGTGCTGCCAGGTACCACAATGCTCTGTACTAGCCTCATGGCAGTGCATGGACTGAAATTCAACGTAAAGTGTAAGACACAACCCGTAACACGTGCGATCGGAGTATCACACACAGCTTGCAAATATGAGTTTCGACGAAATCCTAGATCTCACAGCTGCTGTTGTGTATTTTTCAGTTATTTTTTATTTTTTTTAGAAAAAGTGTAAGGTCTTTCATTGCACCGCACACCGACACTTCCCAGCCAAGTCCCCTAGCCCCCCAACAAAACCAACAACAGCAAAAACATCAACACCAACATCAACACCAACACCAACAACAATTACACAAACAATAGGTAAATGGTCAAAGGGGGGTATACCCCCGGGTTTTTCGGCCATTTGGGGGCACAGGGAAAACACGCCCGCGGAACGTGCCCGCGCTTGCCAAACTGCCTCAAATTCAATTCTGACGCGCTGCCAAGGACGCCAGCAGACCATACGGAGCACGCACACCGTCTTTTTTTTTCGGGCACGGTATTGGGGCTAACGGGACCGCGACGCCGGGGGGGGCAAAATAATCCCCCCTTTTGACCACCAGTTGGGGGGGTGTGCCCCCGAAAATCTACTAAATGTATGTACTACCTCCTCGTGACCATCATTTCCCCCCACTTGACCGAAAACATACCCCTTTTTGGGTAATTCTGACACCCTCAAAGGTGAGTGAAACAAGGACGGCTACACGTCACCGCCCAACAGCCCGAATAGACCACGAGCGGGACATCCAGTAGTTGCGAGTAGTTGCAATCGTTTGTCTCCAAGAAAATGACGGCACAGGAAACAAACAAAACAACACAAATCTTTGAAGACGAAAACAAAATATTTGCTTCTTGCACAATGGGATAACCAGAAGACATATCGTAGCTCGTGGTCGTGGGTGCGTGCTGCTCGGTGCTGCGCTCGGTGCTTCGTTGTCGGGCCGGAGGGAACACACACATATCGAAGCATAAACAACGAAGGCAATATCCAACGGTATAGCAAGCCTGTCCATGGTTGTCGAAGATCAAAGCAGAGATTGTATGCTCTTATCCATCACCGAGAACGCGACTTACGTGCGTTGTATGATATGATATGATATTATATGATACGACACGTAATACAGTACATGTTCCTCTATAGTGCCGGTTTCCCGCTTTAGTGCCTGTGAAATAGCTTGGCACAGATGGGAACAACCAGTACTACTGGCAAAATGGGGAGTAGGGCCGGTTGTCGCTATAGTGTCGGGATTTCCGGCTGGCACATACCTGCACTATAGAGGGACCACTACTGTACAGCAGTACTGGTATATACGAGTACTGGTGTTGTTTGCGGCCTCTGTTTGTTTCCCCTTTCGACATGTTGGGAAGGAGTTGATCAACCTGACTCCACGGTCCAAGCCGCCGGGTGTTTGTGCTGTGCGTTCGATGTGAGCCGGCCCGATAAAGAAGCACCGAGCACAGCACCGAGCACCGAGCAGCACGCACCCACGACCACGACCTACGATATCTCTTTTGGTTATCCCATTGTGTAAAAGTGATTAATTTTGTTTTCGTCTATAAATACTTGTTTTGTTTTGTTTGTTTCCTGTGCCGTCATATTTTTGGAGACAAACGATCGCACATACTCGCAACTGCTGGATTTTCCGCTCGTGGCCTATTCGGTCTATTCGGGCTGTTGGGCGGTGACGTGTAGCCGTCCTCGTTGTACTCGCTTTTGAGGGTGTCAGAATTCGTCAAAAAGGGGTATGTTTTCGGTCAAGTGGGGAAAAATGATGATCACGAGGGGGTAGTACATAAATTTAGTAGATTTGCGGGGGCATACCTCCCCAAGTTGTAGTCACAAGGGGGGACCCTTTTGCCTCCTCTTGCGTCGCAGCCCCGTTAGCCCCAATACGGTGAACGAAAAACAAAACCGGTGTGCGTCCTCGGCATGGGCTGCGGGTGTCTTGCCAACGCTTCAGAATTGAATTTGAGGCAGTTTGGGGCAAGCGCGGGCGTGTTCCGCGGGCGTGTTTTCCCTATACCCCCAAACGGCTGAAAAACCCGGGGGTATACCCCCCTTTGACCATTTCCCTTTTTTTATCACCATGGCCGAGGCTATGACAGTGCTTGATCTTACGTTTTTACGTAGCCCACACAGATGCAACGTACAGCATCAACCCGCCTGGTTCCTTGCTGAAACGTTTTGATTTGGAAAAATAGGCATTGCTATCCGCTGACCACTTCTCCTCGGGGTCTGTACAAAGTTCTACGTAAAAACGCTTTGCTTCTTTGTGAAAACGCTTTGTTTAGGAAAGACAAGCATTCGTAGCCGCTGACCTCTTCTTCCTTCAGGTCTGTGCAACGTGCAACGTCAGGAAGCCTTGGTTCTTGGTGAAAACCTTTTGGTCGGGAAAATACAAGCACTACTAACTGCTGGCCTCGATTAGTTTGTTATTTCTACAATTTTGTTCGTCGTTTGCCTACGAGCCCCTGTAGTTGTTCATCGGGTTGCGTGCACATTGTTCTTCGAAGTCGTTAAATCGGTGAGGCATACATTTCCTCAGTCCTTCCTCTTACCGTCATGGCCCGTAGGTGCAGCCTGCAACATCAGCACGCCTTGCTGGTGTTGTAACATTCAGTTGTCGCTTTACTTCGTACCATGGTATATAGTTTGGGATCGATGAGGCCTCTCTGTTGCGATCAGACGGAGACTCTCGCCGGTGGGTAGCCTCTGTTTTTCTCAACCTGTTGTGTTTTTCCATGGTGTTGTAAGGTCGGTGAAGATAGGAGTGTTGTTATCTCTCTTTGTCTGTACAACAAGAGGATGTCTCCAACCCTGGGGAACTTCTTGCATTCCCACCTTCTGGCTCCAAGATTACTTGCTGAAATCGCTTTGATAGGGAAAGACAAGCATGATTAACCGCTGACCTCCGTTAGTTTTTGTTTTTACAACGTTATTCGCGGTTTGCCTAGAGCCTGAGATTGTGCCTCGGGTTGCTCGTACGGTGTTTCTCGAGGTCGTTTTTTTGGGTGAGACGACTCGAACATATTTTTTTCGGCTAAAAGACACCCTGCCCAAGTGGCGCACCACTTTAGAGCTACCGCAGCACATTTCATTTTCGTGCTCTGCTTGGTCCCACACCCCGTGCTTTACAATCTACTATCGCAATCTGTAATCTGCAATCCACAATCTGCAGTCGACAATCTGCAGTCCACAATCAGCAATCTAAAATCTAACATCTAAAATAGAAAATAGAAAATAGAAAATAGAAAACTTGCAATCTAAAACCTGCAATCTAAAATCTGCAATCTAAAATCTGCAACAGATTCCGTCCATGGCGTGGAAGGCAGAGCGTGTGAGAAGAGGAGTGCCCAATGGTGGTACAAGCGCCGAAGCGGATCGGTGAGAATCGTCGCCCCCCCACTCTCCGCCCCCCACCCCACGTGTAGCCCACGTGTAACCCACGTGTAGAAATAACGATAGCCTGGCAGAATCGTTACCAGTACTAGGACCTCGTGCTCCGATGGCATGTACTTCTATTCTGTGATGCAAGGCATATTGCGTAATGGATTTTGGTAACCTGCTGACTGTATCAACTACGTATCATATGTTTTCGCTTCTCGGGGGCAAGAAACGGGAGCCCGACTGGGCTTGGGGCCGGGCACCTCGGTTGATAAATTCCCCCCGGCACAAGCGTTTTAAAATTGTTGGTAGGATGCAGCTAATGATTTATTCGACTCGTCGAACACCTCATGGCGCTTCGCGCTTAGTGAAGGCAATATCTGCTTGGTCGGTGAAAACCTGACTTGCTCCATCCCGTCATTGTAAGGATGCAAGAGTCTATGGTCTTAACACTACGGCCATGCATGATAATGAGTACACCATCAGGAAACGTCTCTTCGATATGGTTTCGACGCACGGATAGCATGTATAGTGTCCACCGCTCTCACCGAAGCAAACAGCCCCTACCATTGACAAATATTATTTTAAGTAAGACGTGAAATGCCCATCGAAAAAACATCTCCTTTAAGAATATCGATGGTGTAGCCGAGGCATTGGCAGTAATAACCCCCTTATCCCGAATGAACAACGCCTCCTGGGGGGTTCGCGGCGATACAAAACATCCACTGGGTTGAGTGCCTGCCGGTTTTGTTTCACTGTCGCCCGCCCCGCACGCACGACGGCTGGAGAAAATGCCACCAGCCACAGAAACAAGCACCCTATGATACTATCTATAGCCAACTGTCTCCGTCACGAAGACGACGCCTCCAACAATCGACTAACCTCAACTACATTTCGCGGCAGCGCGTTCTTTTATAATGGTAAATTGGGAGTTAAGACGTTCTAGCTCAACCACGAAAGAAACCAGAAAACTATTAGTTCATAGTGAAATTAGCGTAGGACACGTCCCGCCTCACACAATAACTTCAGTCTAGCCCAAAATAGAAGTTTGTTACCCCTGTTAGTACTGCAAAAATTATGTCACACTAATTCCAAGTAGTTTTTCCCTAAACACGTGGGTCCAGAATAGACGTTTATTATGTGTGTCGCGCCCTGTAATATACTCTGACGGACGATCTGCTGCTTTCGTCATCTTCATCCTTGACCAATCAGCGAGCTGGATAAGGCCGCGCGAGACATGGCAAATGAAACTGTCAACGGTAGCGATGGCTTGGACGGGGGGGGCGGCGCCGGGGGAGGGAAGCTAGAGACGGCTGTGACCTTGGGCAAGGTGGTCTACAAGGGGGACAAGTTTTTCTGGAGGTGAAGAACTTTCTCCGAACTTTCTGAGCATGGCTGACTATATATCCTGGTACCAGGTACCAGGTATACTCTTTCGCCTCTTTACAATTAAGCCCACTGTTTTTTGGACAAAGACAATTATGCCACGATAGAGGTATCACTTGTTGGTTGAGTAATGTTTTTTTTTGTGAATGACAATGACGGGGCTCCTTAACCCAAATTCGTCGGAACGTCATTCTTGTTTTGCGATATGAATACCTTTTTATACCTAGGCCATGGGTTTGATCATCGGGTTTCACTTTTATTTTTAGTTGAGGTATAGAGCTCCTCAAGTCAGGAAGGACCCTCAGAAACAAAATGGTGCATCTTTACCGTACTGTTAGTAGCATGTGTCCGAACCACTTGGAATTGGTGTGGGATACCAGTGGTCGCTGCAATAGCCGCGCCTGGTGGGGGTTTTTTGCCTAGGGATTCGTCGCGATGGCGTGATGGTGATTCGCGGACGCTAAAATAGCCCGTGCGTTTCAGAGGAGCGTTCCGTTGAGCAGCCGCTGCGTTTCGACGAACGTGCGCACATTTCCTGCTCGCGAGCGCGCTCTGCCGCTGTGCCACACTGATCTCTGTAGGGCAAGACGCCTCGTTTGGTGTCGCGCCGACCGATGGCCATCTCCGTCACAGTTCATGCTTACGCTCGTTCGCGCACCCCTTCGGCTAAGATGATACTGATGATACTACCGACTATGACTAGTACTGGGGAACATAGTAATCTAGTAACGAGGACCAAATATGGCTAGTAAAAACAGGGGAATATATAGAGGTTTTTGTATATATCGTGGGTTCTGCTTACTATGGTCCTCCGTAATAGAATATAGTGATCCTGCCGACTATGGCTATATTGATATTGCCCACTATGACTTTGAATATACTGCGGACTATGACTATGATGATTCTGCAGGACGAAGGAACTTATCGAGGTGGTGATCCAGCTGAACGCTAGCGTGGGGTTCATGGCTTTGAGCACTTTCCACACCGAGGCTCTAAAAACCTACCCCATCATCTTCGTGGACCCCTCAAAGGTACGTATTGATGTTGGTGTTGCAACGTATTGGTGTTGGCGTTGCAACGTAGTGGTGTTGGCGTTGCAACGTATTGGTGTTGGTGTTGCAACGTATTGGTGTTGGTGTTGCAAGGTATTGGTGCTGGTATTGCAGTGTTTTTTTGTTGAATTGCGTTGTGATCAGGATCCGACTGCATTATTTTGCGTGCAGAGACTCTGTCTCTATGGGATGATATGCAGATGTGGCGCCAAGTGACTGTGAAGAACACTTGCATACATTGGACACATCACGATCTAGATCATCTAGATCCACATCCGTCGACACGATATGTTGTGCAGAATCTGTGCAGTACAGATTCAACCCAGGAAATAAGTGCTAGATCATGCAGATCATACGGCTCCCACCCGGCAACATGATCTATAGGCCATGCAGATCATATAAACCAGGGATATATCTGCCCTGTAGGACCCATATCATGAATGGGGATCGAATCTGTCCGACACTTTCGATGGAGAAAATAGATGGGTTGAAAAGGCGTTTTTTATGTGGCCAAATATGGAAATGAAGAAGAAAAGTCGATAAGTTAATCCCAGCGTTTAGTCCACTGGTCGATGTGTTTGGTTTCTCGGTTCCATTCGTGCAGACGGACTAAGGATACCAGACAAAGTGAGCAGACATTGTTGTAAGGCTTAGTTTGAGATGGTATGTCAAACGGACTATTAATAATAACCCTCTAATGCCATAACAACATCCAGCATCGAAAGGTAACGCAAGCATCAGCTGTGTCCGTACGGTAAGCAAGTGTCCCCCTCTGAGGGAGCATACCCGTCAAAAGCTCACTTCGATTTTTCACGCGCTTTGCCTGTATAGCCAGTATCCAGTTTCACATATATATTCACATCAGCTGTTTTTTCGCCATGTCTTTGCCCCGATGCTCACAGAGCACCCACCCCCCCCGCTCCGTTTCACCGAAAACGCCTGACGCTGTTGAGGACCCCCTTGTCTCGGGAAAACATGCCAGCACGAACGAGTTAACACCAATGGACGCGGCACAGTCAGGATTGCTCCCCCCCCTGTATATCAGGACCCCCCTTCGTGATACTGTGCTCTTATTAATAGAACCTTTGGGGCTTTAGAGGGTCATATGTCAACAGTATACGATGGTCTAGTGGGTATACCTCGTAACCACTACCAGGTAAGGTCGATTTCGCAGGTTCGAGCCCTGCATACTCGTACTCGTAAGGACTGTTTCTTGTGCAAAAAAAAATTGACTTGCGGATAGCGCTAGAGCGTGATTCAGCAAAAATTCGACGAAAATCGACGAGCGTTGGGAATGCTGAACCCTCTGCGCGATAAAGATGAAGGCACGTACCGGGGGCGAGAAGGGACGACACCTGTGACCACGGCTTGTCCAGAAGCTGGAAAGCAAAAGTGAGATTAAAAAAAAAAAAAAAAAACATACCAGGTACCAGGTATCTGGGTATATAAGACCAATGCTAAACAACAGCAGTACTGCTGTATGAATATAGCACTGGGGTAAACTTCGTATTTTTAAGGTTTACTATTACTGCGAGTACCGAGCTTGAGTACCGACATACAGGACCGAGATATACTTCGTATTTTCGATGTTCAACACTGAGAGTGCTGGGATAGGTACTACTGTGTATTTTCTATTTTCCTGGTTTCATGTCAGGTGTACTGGGCTAGCTAGTCAGTACTTGTGTGCTCTATTTTTTAGCTTTGATACTGCGAGTACTGTTGTACTGCGAGCACTGCTGTTTTGCTAGTAGGCAGACTGGGCTGTGGGCTTTCCCGCCAGCTGCTTTCCCACAGGTTCATGACACTGCGAGTTCTGGGCAGGGGCGTATATACCGGCAGTCTGATACCTGCTGATTGCTGATATCTCTCTTATTAATCACAAAAAAAAAAAAACTTCCTATAGATAGACGCAGAGAATAAAAACCGTTAGAAAAATTAGTCGGCGTGCTGGTAGGAAACTAACTGGGCCGAGCAAAAACAAAGGCGTACCGACGCACGCACCTGGCGATCGGTCGGAGCACATTGGAGGGAGGCCAGGATATGCAGCTGCGTCGGCGAGAGGGAGCGCTGGCGATGTCTGCGTCTCGGTCGTTGGCGGCTGCCAGCTGCTGCCAAGAGGTGGCGCCAGAGCAGCGGCAGCAGTAGCAGCAGTAGCAGTAGCAGTAGCAGCAGCAGCAGCAGCAGCAGCAGGAGCAGCAGCAGCAGCAGCCCCCGTCGTAACCTGCTCAGCCTCCCGTGCGGGAGACGGGTGTCCCAATTCCTCTGCTAAGGCATGATCGCCGAACACCTTGGAAGTTGTTTCATATGACGCCGCGCTATCGTCTGCGATGATGATGCCGCCCCCTTGCTCCTGAGCTGCTGCATCATCTGGAGGCCCACCATCGACACCCTGAGGGAGCCATTTGTTAGTAAAAACAGTGGAACATATAGATTTTTGTGTTTATCGTGGGTCCTGATTACAGTTACTATGGTCCTCCGTAATAGTGTGATATTTTCAGCGATAGTCTCTTCGGCGTTTTTCGGGTTGAAGCATACATCTGCGTGATCTGGCAGAAGCACAAAAACGATTGCCGCCGTGGATGTAAGCTTTCTTCACACATCAACAACCCGCGAAACGAAGCTGTGGTTGAGGGGGTGTGATACGTATCACGTTTCGATAGGGCGTTGTTCCTACTACTAGAATATATATATACTAGAAATGGTATCGCTTCTCCTGAAATAAATACTTTTACAAACATTTTTTCTCGAGCAATCAAGAAAAACACACAAAAAAGTGTCCGGATTCAAAAACGTCAGTTTGGCGTTTAAATTGAGAGCCTTATTTGGGGCGCCCTCACCAGCATCACCAGCATAATTTCACAAAAAATGGCTTCAGGTTTTTCTCGATTCCCACGCTCCGACACAACCTCGTTTCTTGATTATGGACATTCCGACCTCCAATGGACCAACAACGTAGATTGACTGCTTATTGTATGCGAAACCGACTGGAAGTACTGCTGTTGTAGTACCAGCTATTGTTGAGCTAATACTTCGAAGTAGGTCGATTGTGTGTGCTCATGCGCGGCGTTGTGCGCGCGGGCAGATGTTGGGGGAAGAGTCTAGTCGCGTTCTGATGGTTTCACAGAGGGGATAGCGCCCTCGCCATCCCCTGTTTTGTTTTGTTTACCAGGTACCGCGGTAGGAATTAGTATGAATAAGTTTCATGTTGGAGTTAGTATGTCATTTTCGGGGAGGGGACTCCGCCATCCCCTGCTTAGACATGCATGCAGAAAAAAGGTGGAAACAGTTTATATAGGAATTTGTACCACATTGGGGTGGGGGGACGGTTGCCTCGTGCCCCCCCCCCCCCCATCAGAAAGGCCGACAATGAAAAAACTGAGTGTTGGTCCATAACTAGGTTTTCTGTGCGCCGTCGAATGTGGAGTATTTTTTTGTCATGAGACTACTGTGTAGGTAGGTCTTTCTTTTCAACTGTGAATTGTTTTTCGGTTTCGGCTAACGGCGGCCAGCACCCCGACTCCGAACTCTAACCCTAACCCTATGACGCAGAGGCATCCCCTGCTTTCTTTGTTGGTGTGCGATGGGATCTTGCTAAGGCGCTAGTTAGTTGCTGTGCGGGCACATCTAAAGAACTTCGCCCGCGCTGGTAGGTCTCTACGCGTGATCGATGTCACCTTGACGGACTGTCGGACGAAAGCCATGGTCGTGGAGGTTGACTCTGGGCTAGTATTGGCAAGCAACGGGTAGCAATTGTCTGCCAAAATATTTCTAACATATACGACCCCCCAACAAAATATCGTTGGAGTACAATTTGGTTTCTACAGTACCAGACGTTATTTAATTAGTTAATGGTGACACATACATACATAGAGCATTGTGGTTTTCATCGGGTTGGACTTTCAATTTTTCTCTTTGCCAGATTTTGGGTGAGGTAGTAGCTGGTCATCTGAGGAGTCCCCGAGACGTGCAAGTGACCCCTTGCCGTAGCATGCGTGTTTCCGTATCGTCTGCCTGGTACAGCCTTCGGGCACTTGACACAATATCTGGTGTGTTTGTTAGACGTACGACCCCGCCTGCTGTAAGTTCCGTTCTTGCTCAAGCCCCGAGTCGTTTAGATTCTCGTGCGTTTATGCCGCTGTTCCTGTCTTTGTATCCGTGGCGCTACAACGGTTGCACGAGGCGCCTCCACTCGCCTAACGAGACGGCGAGGTCCTGTCTTTCGGCGGCACAACATTGCTCGGTTTGGAGGACACGCCGCCCGATTTGATTTGCGGGTGATTGCTACGACAAGTTGTGGGAAACTATTAAGGAGCAAGTTCAAAAGAAGGATGTTAAAACATTTCGTGCCTTTACGGGCACTTCCGGTATTGGCCAGTCTTTTTTCGCTTTTTTCTTGCTGGCCGAGCTTTTTAGGAAGCACGGCAAAACAGTTGTCTACCAAGCGAGGAAACGCGGGTGGTTTCGGCGCAGAGGCGGGCGATGGTGACGATTGTTTGTCCTTCAAAGGACGGTGATACTTGAAGGACTCCATTGCTCGGTTTCTGTTCGATCCCCCGGAAGGAAATGATGCCTTTCTGGCGTTCGCGGGGACGACAGTAGCCTTCATGGCGCCTGAACCCACTGTAACAGGTTCAAGGGGTTGCTAAAAGCCGGAACGCGTGTGACTCTGTACATGCCACCGTGGACGTTGGAAGAACTGGAAGAGCGCCTCAAGGTTTCGAACCCTCTAGATATTGCCGCTGAAGAATTATAACACGCACACTGCGTCTGTCGAGGTATCCCTAGGAATATATGTTTTCCCAGGTTTTGGAAGACTGTTTAAATCGAAATGACGAGCACTATTTTATAGCGGACGGGAGTGTGGATGCGTTGGTGAAGATCGGTCTTGGTGGGGAATACCGGGCGTTCGATCCGTATACGTCGGAAGGACCTTTCGGCAGCATTTTCGGCGTACATAGTGGTAACCGTGCCTTCCGACGACTTCCTGGAGGTTTTCAGTGTTGATTTCGTGTCCAAATATATTTGTGGAGTAACGGGCCTTCTAGGGAAGAGTTCGGATCCGAAGCATCGCCTCTTTTCGGCGACATCACGCATCCATTCCACCTCCAACCATTCGTGTCTTACTAAAATTTCAGCAGTTGGTTCATAGTACGTTCGCTGAGAGCATCGTAGGAATGAAGCAGGTTGTGTTGCGAGAAAAGGTTGGTACCGTGACGGGTAGCCAACTGGAACCGGGTGTGACCATGCCTACCACGGGGGCGAAGGGCACGATTGGCGTTGTGGAAAACCTGACAATATCAACTACATCTTTTTCAGTTGACGTCCCATCCAAACGGCCACATTCTGCTCCATTTTAGGAAAGACCTTCCCTCGATTAAGTTTCCTTGTCAGTACTATTAATACTACCCCAATAACAGACACGTCGTCTTGATTGAACCTGTTGTTGTTTGGGAGGACTGCCTTTAATTGATGCGGATGGAGGCCTTAGTGGATTCGGTGATATCTTATCAAAAGGAAAACATTCGCAGAATGCAAACGTACCATGCTGCGGTCAAGGAATCGTGCAAGTAGTTGAAGCGATGTGTTTTTGCCTACAAATGTTGTTGCGGAGGTTTGGGCCGAGCCCAAGGAGGAGATAGGTTTTTCTAGCGTCTCGACAAGAACGAAAGTAAGACTGGAAGCACGTAGTAAGACGAAGGTCGGTATACCGCTACCCACACCTCCACGGCGAAAGGATATGTGGCAAGGGGGAGGAAACTTAGGTTACAAGAGATGGCCATGACAAGTGTGGCTGTGATACTCACATGTTCGGGTTCGGTAATGATAGGATGAAGGCAGTCGAGGAACGCTTAGAAGTTGTCAGGAAGAATAAGGCACTTCAGGCCATTTCGCGGTTCCGCCCGAAGGTGTGATCTCGTTGTGACTCGTGCTACGACAATGGCGGCACGTCTTGGCCAAAGCCATTTCTGACTGCCGGGGCTGCTCAACTGCCGAACCAAATTAACATCATTGTGTTTTACCATAGGATTGGACTTTTAACCTAGGCGACGCATTCGACGGTAGAGGTACACCATTGATTTTCTGAGGCGCCTCATTTGAGGAGCTCTGCAACTCTCCCAAAAAAACTGATTTAGGGAAAACTAAAAGTGCCACCCGCCGAACAATCCCATGGCGTAGGTAAAAACCGAAAGGTATGGCAAAAAAAAACAATGAAATTGCGACGAAGTTGGTTTTAAGAGCCCCGTCATTCACAAACGAAACCAGCCAAGACGTGCTACCGCTATCGCAGCACGCGTGCCGTAGGATTGGTCATCAGATCGCGCTTTCCTTTTTTTCTCAAAGTCAGTATCTGGATGAGAGATATATAGAGCTCCTCAGGTGAGGAGCCTCAGAGAACAATGGTGCTACCTCTTTCGTAACGTGCCCCTTGTTGTTTTCTTGTTTCTTTCTTGTCTTTTAGCAAGAGTTCGTTCAGAGTAATCCCATTGAGAGCGTGTTACAAGACCCGGTTGGTACGGTTGGAAACCTCACTGCCAAGTGCCTTCGCTGAAGAGGTTATTATCCGCCCCGAAGCAGCAGCCGCCGATACCACGGGGGACGCCTCTTCATCCTGAGAAGGATTGTGTAACCCCCAGCAAAGGTGTTGGTCACTCCTCTAGCCCCCGCATTCCGGAAAGGGTGTCATTGCGTTTTTTGTAGCTAAGGGAAACAGGTGGATGTCGCCTCGCGAATGCGTGTTGGGATTGCCGTGTGAGTACAGCTTGTCACTAGTTGTTAGAGCTTTCCAGGGTGTTGTTTCGTACAAAAATCATTGGGGGGTTCTAGCACAGCATCGTGCGGGCATACTGTCAGGCTGGTGTGCAACTGCGCCGAGCCCCAGCGACATGATGTGTGGACAATGGGCATCGCTCAATCGAAACTCCTACTTCAACCGAACGAACTGAAGCTAATTCTTGTAGTTTGCGGTGAATAAGTGATGTTGTCGATTGAAGTGCGGACAAGAACGCCGAGGCCCTATTTGCCGTAACACATAGACAAGGTCGCTTTGCGATTGGCTCCATCAGCAGTTTGTAGTTATTGGCCTACTTGATGTATCCCAGACGTCTGCCATCCACACGGAACCTAACGCGTCCACGGCAGTCTTCGGAATCTCAAGACGGTACAATTCTCGACACGTCGGACAGATCAGTTGATCTAGACCTTTCGCCGGAGATTTATTCCTGACATACATACATGATCTACACGATCTAGATCATGTTTGCCGGATGCGATCCGTATGACACGGCTCTTGCGCACATGATTGCCAGATGGGATGTGTACGTACGGCTCTTGAACACGATCGCATAACGACAGGTGATATATATCGTGTCTGTCATCGGTGTGTAATGCTCCTTTGCGAAATAGTGTTGCCATGCGAAGGGGCTTTGGAGGTGTTTCTTCGAGAGCCAACAAACAGAACATGCACCGGCATCGATCGGTCTCTGTTACCGTTTCCGACGGGGGAGCCAAAACGTGGGGTACGGGGGGCGGGGGAACCGCTTGTAGCACGGTCAGAGAACTCGAACGGCGTACGAATACACGTGCTGAGGATTTGCCGTGCCTGAAGCAGCCCAGGTTCCGTTGTAAGGGTTGTACTCCTGTTCAGAGGGCCCCGTTTCTAACTCGAAGAACTCGAATAAACATGCTTTGTATTCGTGCAATAACTCCTTATGTGCTGTGCCGAATGTTATTCGGCAGCTATATACCGTGAAAGATTTGTAGATTGCGTTTGGAAAAGGAGAGCCAGGAATTAATTTCCTGAAATAAATATATCGTATGCACAGCACGGGTGTGGGTGATTTAGGTTGGTTGTGGCCTACCTGGTGGCCACTGGCAAGAGGAAAAGGGAGCGCAACCGGTGTTCGTTGAGCTCTGTCAGCGGTAACTCGATTCGGTTGCCTCATCTCACGTTCAGGAAAACAATAATACACTATGAGAGGCACTCTACGTGGTTTTCGGTTTCGCCACATCCACCGTGACATCGTAGCTTGTTTCGCAACGACAACGACGCACGTTCACGCCCTGGTTTTGAGTGGGCTACAGAGCTTCTCGTGTGAGTGGCCTAACCTCAACAGTTAAAAGACGGGCACCCCCCCTACCCAGTACTCAAAACTGGGGTAGAATACTATAACGCCGTAGCCGTGGTCAGCAGTATTATCCAATGAGCACTTCGCTGGCCCCCCTCTCTCGGCTTATCCTTTCGCTTCTCAGCCACACTCAGCTCTTAATTGCCGACGACCGAATTACTTTTTTGGAGAACGTTTCTGAATATTTTTGCTTTCTTCATTGATTGCTCATCACGTTCCTTTTCATCACTTTTTTTCTCGAGTTTTTGGCTCGGCTCAGCCCAGCTGAGCTCAGCTGAACTGAGCTCAGCAGCGCAGCGCTAGCTCAGCAGCGTAGCGCCGTGCAGTGTCGCGCAGTGCCGTGCGGTGCCGTGTGGTGCTGTGGCATATGTACCAGGTATCATACGCAGTGCTGGTATAATTGAACCAGGTCCCAGCTGAGCTCAGCTTGGCTCAGCTCAGTTCAGCAGCGCAGCGCCGCGCTAGCTCAGCAGCGCAGAGCCGTCCCGTGCCGTGCGGTGCCGTGTATGCGAAGTGCCAGGTACCAGCTACCGGTACGTACTTCTTCTACTTGACTTGGCTTTCTTCATTGGTTGTCCTCTTCTTCATGTATTCTGGCTTTTTTTATGTTTTGTTTTGTTTTTTGTTTTATCACAAATTACACCTGTACTGCCGATCAAACCGTAACATCGTGAGCAAGCGCACAGCACAACTTAGGGCAATCAGCTCCGACCAAGTACCTCCTTGCATTATCAAGTCGCTAGTTGCATCAAATCATGGCTTTAATTTTTCTGTCCCCGTCACGTTTTGTTGTATATATTTCCTTGCGCGAGCGTAGCGGTCGGCGTCAGCCGGCCGCGGAGCGGGACCCTTCTACATACATACGTGCGTACACCCGCGTTCAACAGCTCAGCGGTTTCTCAAAAACTCAACATATACCCGAAAATCACAAGAAATCAAGAGAAAACGAAACCAACCTTACACACCAGCGGTGTTCCGTTCCCGTCAACGTTCCAGTCCACCACCGCGACCCCTTACAGTGTTGTCTACCTGGGCTGAATTTTTCAATTATTCCCCATGGCGGAGGCACCGCACGTGTCACCAGCTGGGCTTAGTTGTTTCGAGATCTGAAAGCACCGTTACAATACCTGTTTCCTAGGCGCAGAGTTCTAGCGATAATTCCCATTGCTGAAGTGTTCAACCGCTCTTTATGCTAATGAAAAACGCAATAATAGGTTTTGTTCGACAGGTCAACGGTTTCTCACTAACTCCACGGATATACCCGAAAACCGCAAGAAATCTAGAGAAAATGAAACACGGCGGCTAAAGAAAACAATCGGATTCAACGTTGGTCACGTTCCGATCCACCACGACCGCGACCCCTTGTGAGCATCCTCATGTATCGCGAGCACTATAGAGGGCCTTTTGGCTCCCGAACAAACATACCAAAAAGTATCAAGAAACAAGTCGAAAAAGATTGAACGATTGAAACAAGGGGTTTGTAGAGAGCTCCTGAGTCGTCGGCCGGATTGAAGTGAGGGGATGGGGAAGAAGGATACCGAGTTGGACTACTCTGAAAAGTATACTGGTACTCTGTTTGCCACCCTCTCATGTGCAGCGTGAGCTTCAATGTCAATCACTCCTGAACATTCCCAGAAGATAGAAGAAAACCAATACTTCGTATATGATAAGAATACCTGCCGAGTACGCAACTCTTTTTCTTCCTCCTGAAACGCCAAAAACTTCGCAACAACGAGATGAAATGTCAAACCATGTCTGGATATTACCTTTATAATAGTACCTCGAATACTACAGAACAACGGAGAAGAAGCTTTTGTGGGACCTGCATGCCTGCATACACACCTGTCTGGCACACACCCTCACGCATCCATCAGCCCCACACCCGCGACACCGCATGATGGAAAAGGTCGAAATTTCTTGCTGCGAATCGAACAACCAAACCCGAGGATCGGGGTCGAAGGATCAACGACGATAACGACGATATACAGTAGCCAATAGATATTAACAGTAGCCATCAAGCACGCACGAGGCTAGCGAAAATACCACCGAAAGCGCAGAATGCAAGCAAAATGCGCAACAACAAGAACAACAACAAGGCAGGCTACCAGGTACGTACTAAGTGGGCAAACTGCTGACAGCACGGCTAACAAGAACAATGAAGAGGCCGGTGTAGGCTATTCTAAGTGAGCAGAGCCGTCGCCCCCACCCACCCACGCCGGGCCAGCCAACCAGGTCGTATGTAGGTCGATGGCGCGTCTATTGGGAGAGGTCTCAAGCTAAAGTACACAAAAACCATAGAAAACGTGCTACCATGCACGTAGTTTACTAAGTAGGCAAACTGCTGACAGAACGCCAAACAACAATAACGAAGAGGCCCGTGTAGGCTGCTGTATGTGGGCAGAACCATCGCGCACATCCGCCCACGTCAGGCCTATGAACCTAGTCGTACGTACGTCGATGGAGATGCTACTGAGACGGGTCTCAACGTTAAAAAACATCACAACCATAGAAAACGTGCCTCCAGGCACGTACTCCACCGGCCTGATTGCTTGATTCACACTTGCCACGTTAGAGGTGCACTCACGTTTTCTGAGGCTTCTCACTTAAGGCGCTCTAAACCTCGCCCAACAACTGATTTATAAAAACATGAGCGTGAAACCCGATGAACAAATCCCATGGTCCGGGTGTACAATAAATCATACTGCAAAATAATGGAATTCGAACCAATCAGTGTCAAGGAGGTCCGTCGTTAGGAAAATACTTTATCGAAAACGTGCTACCCCCATCGTAGTGCGCGTCGATTGAAAAAAGAAATACAGAAAGGAAGGAGAGAATGACAGGCGTAAACATTTGTCTGTCAGACTTGCATGGGAGACTGGCATGCAAGAATGATGATAGTGGAGTGAGGACGGCGGCCTGTCGCACACGCCGCCGTCGAGAGTTCCCCAGAAAAAAAGGCTCTAACGGAGAGATTAGGAGGCGAGGCGGACACAAAACTATCAGGACAATGTATATGGTGTAATTCATTCTTAATGTAGTTGCATGTGGTGTTCTATCAAACACCACCCAAAACGCGAAGAAAACAGAAACAAAATAAACGAAGATAATGGTGCATATGATCTATGATTACTCTGTATCCCTCCCAACCCATCCCTCCCACTGTCTTGTCGTTCCGAAACCCTTACTGCGGATGCGAGTCGAATCAGTTTTCGACACGATGAAGGCTACTGTAGGGAGGGTACATTTAGACCCTCGGTTATCAGCGGCTCTGAGTCACTCGCGTGGGTGGTTACCCTATTTCTTCGCAGACTTTAGCTGAGATGCTATTCTGTTGCGCGGTATGCACCGGCATGAACGTTTTTGCTGAACCGTGCCGCAAATTACTTTGAAGTCTGTTTTAGAGAAAGGTACAGAGCTATTCGCGCGCGGTGCCCAAACTCGGTATAAATAGTGCGGGTACCTTCCCGGCCATAGCCGTAGTGACACACATACACCGGCCTACCCCTCTACAATTCCGTCCCGTCTCAATTGTGCCCAAAGCGGCAAGATCTGGCTCTTCTTGGCATTTCAAAAACGAAACATGGGCGGGGTTTGAGCACGTGTAGCCTGCGATTGATCAGCCTTGCGATGATCCTCCATCAGCATTTGCGTCCCATGAGCTCGTGCAGTTGAAACCTACTACTGCTATTACGGCTCCTGCAAGGCCTTACCCTCCTTATTATAGCGGAATCAGGTATCAATCATACTGCTATTAACGTTTAGCCGTTGCCGCTCAGTAGTGGAATCATATCTCTCAATCACAGCTCCGCTTATCACAATCCAGCGGGAGGTAGTATCCTCTCCTCCCCTCTCTCCCTCCCGCCCTGCCTTCCGACATGGTAATCTTGGCCATGTCGCCGACCTCGCCCACGACCAGTTTCATCCAATCTCTCCTCTCCAGCCTAACGAGATATAGCCATACGGGCAATGTTTCCGAGCGTGCCCATGCCCATCTTCCTCGTCTTGTTCGTATCGCAAATCTCCCTTCCGATCGAGAGAAGCTGGTAAGGACGAAATATCGAACAGAACAGAGCGAAAGCGTGAGTTGGGCAAACGTCGATGAAAATCGACGAGTTGAGGAAGTGCTGAACAACATGCAAGCCAAAAACGAGAGCACGTGTACAGGGGGTGGAAAGGACGCAACATGTGACCACGGCTTGTCGGGAAGGCCGTTGGGCGTAACGGTCTCCTACCAACTGATACGGAAAGTGTTTCGACTGAACCGTGAGATATACAAATAGCCCAAACCAAAGTTACCACCTCCCCCAACCCACCCATATACACTCTCGACAATCATAATCCACCCGGCCACCCGCCTACCAATCCCCTCACCCACCTACACCCATCCGCTTACCATCCATCTCGCTTCCCACCACTAACTCACTCACTCACCCAGCCAATCCAACCAACCCAAAAAATCACCCCATCGACCGACGTACCCAACCCACTCACCACACGCCAACCAGCCAACATACACACCGAACCCAACCAACTCAACCGCTCACGACGACCACCCACCCGCCAATTCCCTACCAACGAACATACACCACCCAACACACCAAACCAATATACACCATCCATCCAACCCAACTACTTACGCCCATCAAACCAACCCATTTATCAATCCAAACATCATCACCAAACCACTCGCCCACCGCCCACAACACCACCGACCCATCAACTCAACCCAACTCAACCCAACCCAACCCAACCCAATCCAACCCAACCCAACCCAACCCAACCCAACCCAACCCAACCCAACCCAACCCA
>JAYJMJ010000289.1:563116-577118 GCA_036873875.1 Laminaria ephemera
GAGTGTTGTAAGGCTTAGTTTGGGTAGGCAATTGGTTAACCTTTTACCAGTGTCCAGTGGTCAAACGGACTAATACCGCACTAATACCTTAACACTAGCACAGGTTTACTGGTTTGGACCTGTACTGCACAGATCCTGCACATAATATCGTAAATACATACCAGGTATATAGGATCTGGATGATCTGGATCGTGATCTGTCCAGTGTGTGCAACCTTTCAGGAAACGCGTGCAACAGCATAAGGATCATCATGCTTCGCGCGTCTTACACCCCCCCTTCCGTTGCCCTTGAGACACATCCCTAACCCCAGCAGCTCGGGCTGCTGCGTGAGGCTCATGCTGAAATCGTCTCTTTTATTCGGCATTTTTTCCTTCTCAAGTCCCCAAAGCATAAAGGGTACGCTATGTAAGGGAGGCGTGTCTGTTCCTGAAGAAAATCAAGAAGCGGGTTTTACCCCACGGTTATTTGATATTTTGAAGAAGACGGCAACATGCAACCGGAACCCTTTGTTTCTTAAATCGGATTTATGCGTCAGCTGTGCTGTGTACCACGGATCATCAAATATCGGAGCACTACAGTATGAACCCACGCATAAGAAATAACCTAATTAGATAAGAACTAAAGGCTAACTCTTTGGGGGAAGTCAAGAAAGTTTGATGAAAAAACGTGCTCAGTGACGAGCGCTACACTGAATCCTACCAGGAATATACTGTAGTGTCCTATGCTCAAGGTCACTCAAGGCTGGTGTCACTGTAAGGGTTTTTATACTGTAACCATGTAACCATGACTACCGTACAATGCGCAAGGTAACACACCCCCTGAGATGAATTTCAGAGCGGATGTTCTCCAAAATCGGGAGGGCACACGCAACGACAATGGCGGCATTGGGAAAATTGCGTCGAGAGCTTTCCATAGACGCGTCGCCCGGCGTTTGTACTCTCCGCGTTGTCGGGAAAAACAGCTCTGAAATTCGTTCAAGGGGGTGTGTTACCTTGCGTTTTATACGGTAAACTAAAGATACATCCCAATCCCAGCACGGGTTGCCAGCCCTGGGACTCGCCTGAAGCCCACCGTAGGAAACCGTGGTGGTCGAACTTCTCTTTCGTTGTCCCTAGGAGGCGGTTCTGACACTCTGGCGTCAACGTAGGCATGATCCTTTGAATCGTTGGGCACGATCGTTTTCGCCAATCCAGTCGCCTGTCTCCAAGGAAAGTTATAACATTGAGCACGCGCGACCGAGGTACAGGTATGTCTGAGCTCTTAGCGTTCAAAGCTGAGTATCGACCAATCAATTCGGTCGAACTCACATCTACCGCATGATGGCATCACGACCTATTTTGGTGACTAAGATATGAAGACAAGCATGACGGATACGTGGATCGCAAAACGATCTCTAATTTAGGAGCGGGAATGATGTTTCTAAGATTACTGAAAAAGGTTATATATACTTCGAGCAGCCCCCCCTTGCCCAACACATAAAGATAGTGACATATTTGGTTGCGGTGGTCGTTAAAACTCTCGCCTTTTGGGCTGTATAGACTTTCAACTTTCAATTGCTGTTGTTGGGCCTCTCGATCGTTTTGGGCTATAGACTGCAAATGTTTTAACTGCTGGCGGGCCGTTGGTTTTCGTCTAGATTCTCAAAACGTCAGTTGTACGTCATACATACTGCAAATGTTTTGTTTTTTTTCCAGCTTCTCAAAACGTCAGTTAGTTGGACGTCATACATACGTACCAGGTATGTACCTACCTGGTGCCTGGTACATTTTTGGAACACAACGCAGAGACACAGGAGAACAGCACAACACCAGCAGCACACCAGCAGCAGCAGCAGCAGTGGCGGCGGCGTGCTTCTGTTGTTATTTCTTTCTCCGGTTGCCTATTCCTGAAAAATTGGGGTTGTGTTTCGCAATGCTGTGTGTACGGCCGCATGAAAAAAGACAGTGTGTCGTATCACATCATACGAGTACGTACCGGTACTCTGTTCATACAGAAGCTGTCGCTGCTGTTGCTGCTGCTGCGGTTTGCCCAACACAAAACACACGCAGCGAGAGGGTTGCTGTACTCTGCTGCGTTACTGTGCGGTGGTCGGGATTCGGCACCTCTGGAGTTGTCGCTGCAGCGCGAGGTGTAGTCTCACTCACACACCCCACACATCAGCGACAACAGCACATCGCACCTCAACATGTACCCAATACTGGCAAGTTATTATTGCACATGGCTAGCCACCGGCCACACAACGATCGGTGTATTTTCCGAGAGGATCTGGAAATAATTCAATTTTGAAAATTGTGGCAAACGCCACAAGGAGAAACTTCAGTTATTGAGCAACTACCATGGTACCGACGGATATCCATTTTTAAAATGAACTAAAACCGCAAACATTCTCTACGACTACATAATGCTGTAGACTGTTGTGAGTGTTTTTATCGCTCAAATTTTCGTGTACCAGGTACTTGGTGTTTTTAATACCGCGTAGATTGTTTTTTGTACTGGCTACAGCAGTACTAAGAGTGGACTGCTGTACGCATGAAATGTGCTGAGCACAACAACAGCTGTTTTTAGATTTTATGTTGCACCCGAATGATTATTCGCCGGCCACATGACAGCCGCAGCTACGGTAAACTTATACCAGGTACATGGTATGCATGTATGTGCAGTGTACCAGGTAGACTACAACATAATTATCAACATCATATTCTCTAGATCGTCCCTACCTTCATTTCGGATAAAGTCGAATGAATCATTTACATTGCAGTATATATATTATAGCTCCATGCACCACTACCGTAAGGATGCGGGCGAACGCACGGGGGTGCATAATCGTCAGCCTTGCGTCAGCCTTCGTCCGAAGGGGAACCTTGTATTGTACCAGTATACGAAGTGTATAAATAGGAAGCTGCTTAAAAATGCCGTCGTCCCTTCACATGGTTGATGCTTTAACGGGGTAGTCGGAGAACGATGCCAGTCGTTATCCCCACGCCCACCAGTCTTGTGGGCGGTATCGCTTAACCTTGCATGCCAACCGCCATCATACTGTGTTTTTGCGGTTAAATCTCGAGCTCCTAAGTTTCATTTACACTTACCCACTTAGCTCTATTGGCATTTCACAGTGCAGTATCGACCCTCTATTTACGGAGGACCACAGCAATCAGGACCCACGAAATACACAAAAACGTACATATTCCACTGTTTTTACGAACCATATTTGGTCCTGATTACTACAGTATGTTCCTCCATAAAACAGTAAGTAACCGGGACACTGGCCCAAGCTAGATTTTTTATTTGAGAAATGATTTGTTCCGCACAAAATTTGGTGCAACCGCTCCAAAGTTTCTTATGTTAGTGTATATCCCACGCTGAGTTTCTTGTGGGCCTTTTTCTTATGAGGTGACCGGTAGTGTACATCAGTAGTCGTTCGGTGATCGAAAGCAGTGTCACGGTCGCAATATTAGCGACCTGCTGAATGTACCTGGTCATATTTCTGCTGGTCCGGCTTGTCCTCGAAAGCTGATGTACCGGTAGACATTTCCTTTGCACCGGCGGAATTGAAGCCCCTTTGATGTGCCGAGGAGTTGTAGTTGGCGGAGGCGAGAATCTTGGAGGCCATATCCAGCAACTCGATGGCTTTTTTTTCGAATACGTCTCGGTCGTCGTGCTGTGGCGGAAGTCAGTGGTGGGGTACAAACAGAGCAGACTATTTGTACGCAAATTGTTGGTTTTATAGCACTACACACTAGCCTACCTCAGTCACGTGACTTGGTGGGTATCATATACGTAGAATCAACATAAGTATGTTACAGGCAAATGTTGTGGCAGCAGTCGGGTGACGCCCCGAGGTAAACCCGGCTCCGTCGCCAGTAGAGGCAAGAGCAAACAGTAGCTATACGAGGTCTCATAGACAGCAGCAGCAGTGTCGCGCTGTGATGTGGTGCATCAGGTGGTACCACTGTATACTGTATAGTCCAGCGTCAACACTACTACTACTATTAATAGTACTATCCGATCTCCATCGCTCGAAACTACATCGGCGCCAAGCTATTTCACGGGTAAAACATACCAACAACAACAACATCGCTACCACAACGACATATTCCAACATAAACATCTTCATTCCGCTTTTTATACAGCAATGTACAGATACATGTTCGCATGTCGTAACATGCTATCCGATCTCCACCGGTCGAATCTGCAGCCATCATACGGGTTCGTACCTTGGCGGCTAGTTCCTCCGACGTCTTCGTAGCCTCCAAAAGGCTGGCTCGACCATCAGCACCGTCATCACCAACTTCCCGTCGAACTACTACTGCAGCTGAGCCAGTCTCGGATTGCTTTTCGGCACCATGTTGAGCCGTCGATTGCTTTACGGCAGCATCACGATGTTGAGCCGCTGAAGGCGGAACATCGATTACACCCCTTCTTCTAGCCAGGAAAGCCCCCGAGATCGTCCCCACTCTAGCTCCCGCGTCATCCCTCAAGCACACCCGGAAGGGGTTCGATCTGCAAGCGTTTTGGTCTATGCTGGGCTTCAACTGCGTGGGAACTTGGATAGACGCTGTCCCGAGAGTAAACGTTACCCCCAGATCGCATCCTATGATTTCCACTTCAAGCTGCTCTTCTTGAACCGCATGGTGGTGTTCTTCAGCTGTGCTATCCTTACCCCCACCCAGTGGCCAAAATTTGCTCAGGTCAACCACAGACGGTAATCGCACGTTTGTTGTACTCGTAGTGCGGTCACAGTCTGCTACAACAGCAGCAGCAGCAGCAGTAGTAGCTGTAGCTGTAGCTGTAGCAGCAGCAGCAGTTGTTGGAGTCGTAATGGTGGCATTGTTGGCAGATAAGATGGCGGATAGCTCGACGTCAGCTACATCCCATGGAAAGGCTTCCCGCCTGAGTCGGGGAGCTTCGAGCTCGAGGCTAAGCGTGTGCACCTGCACATGATGCATGGCGTGATGGTGAAGAATAGACACAGCAGAGTTGCTGTGTGATGGTGAAGAATAGACACGGCAGAGTTGCTGTGTGATAGATCTGGAATCGTTCGTCCCGCTTGAGGTTTGAGATCTTGAGATCCGCTTGAGGCTTGAGATCGTCAGTTCTTCGGATACCTATAGGCTTGCGACGGCTTGCGACGGGTTTCGACGGCTTGCGACGGGTTTCGGCAGATACGAAGATACCAAGATCCAAGATCGAAGATCGAAGATACGAAGATACCGCCACCTCGAACCGCAATCTGTTGCGCCGCATAATAGTTTCCCGTTTCACGCACGTTTCGCGCGACAAACATGCACAAGAAAAACTTGTTGAAACCCACTGCTGCCAAACCAGAAAGAAAAACGAAGATACGCCACACAACATCCCTGCACTTTGCAGCAGTGCAACGTAACAAGCTAGAGCTCAGGAGAGAAGTACAGCAGGCACAATGAGGGTACTTGTAGGCGTGAAGCGTGTGGTGGACTATGCGGTGAAGGTCAGGATTCAGCCCGACAAAGCAGGTACTGTGCAGCAATCACCTCTCTTGACATCAACTTGCATAAATCAACTCGCTTTTCCAGTACCGACGATTCACCATTCTGGACTTAAATTTAAGGACCGTTTTTGTACTAATATTAAATTTAAACGATATTTAAATTTCCGACCATAGCTATACCACTTTGGACTTAAATATAAGTACCACGTAGATATTAATAAGAAATCCAAACGGTCCTTACATCTGCGTCCGTAGTAGTACTCTATGCTGCGAGTTTCAAGGGTTGCTGGTGTTCTGAGTCTTGGAAGACGAGTACTCGTACAAGACAGCAGTCAGCACACGACCATTGCCGATGCCGAGGTTGCGTCGACAAGTCAGTCTACAGCGCCCCCTCTCCATGACACCTCTTCTTCATGTCGCGGTGTGTGCGTGGCGGTGCTCTGTATGGTCTTTTGTTGTGCAGGGGTGGAGCTGAAGAACGTGAAGATGTCGATGAACCCGTTCTGCGAAAATGCCATGGAGGAAGCCGTCAGGTTGAAGGTACGAGTACAACCTCAACACACAACACCTCAACTACTGCTGTTGCTGCAAGTAGCAGTAGCAGCAAGGTAGCAGCAGCAAAAATCAAAGACAGCAGTACTACGTATGGCGGACTTTTACCAGCGGACTGACAGCACAGCAGCACAGCAGCTGCACGCAGGTACCTGGTATGCGGTACGGTGGTGGCTTGCAGGGAGGAACCGCGGTACGCCAATCTGCATAATCGATACCAGGTACTATCAGAGATTTGACGGGGAGAACGTTGAATTCCACTTGATTTTATACCCTACCTGGTATTGTTTGAAGCCGTACATGTGAGCGTTTTTATAAAAAAACTAAAAATACACAACAGCTGTGAGATCTAGGATTTCGTCGAAACTCATCTTTGCAAGCTGTGTGTGATACTCCGATCGCGCGTGTTTCGGGTTGTGTATGTCCTCATGAAGGATATAGGTCGGCGACTCCCCTTAGTACTAGTTAGCACCAGGGTTAACAGCGTGATACGAAGACGTCGTATCAGCGGGGTTTTTTGTGTCTATGCTACCTGATGTTTTGTGTGCTATTTGCAAGGGTGGTTATTTTTTGTTGTTGCCAAATTGGCAGTAGTATTTGGCATTTTTTTCACCATGTGGACCATGTCGTGAATAACGACCCTTGCAAGGATGCTGCGCCAAAATCACTGTCCGTTCTTTCGAACTAGAAGCGGGGGCGCCGGGGCGAGGGAGATGCGTTGTTCGATGACACTTGAAACGGTGTGCGTTAAATTTACCCTGTTTGTAGTATATTTAATGGACGACTGCGTTATATATGCGCTGTTTATTGCCGTACATGTACCAGGCATTCACATTGCCATACACATGTGATACCAGGTAACAATTAATTAACTTGCACATCCGACAGAGACGATAACGATATGCTGTCTCCGAAAAGGAACGAACTGTTTGCGCATCACCATTTCACCCGTTGACAATATGAGTATTAATAGTCATCCTTGGATTAAGTCATAACAATTATGTTGCACATTAACTAGCGGACTGCACCTGTTGTCCCCAGGGACCTTATTGCACCCATTCCCGCTTTTCCTGAGCTGTGAGTCGACAATATTTCACGAGTACTGTAGAAACTAATAGATAGGTGCTGCTAGCCAACTGCTAGGGAACTGACTGACCTTAGTCGGGAAGTCGGCTGGCGAAACCACCTGCTGGCCAGCCAACCTGCCGAGTGCGAAGCGAGCCAAAAATTAGCTCCCCCCGGCCGAGGGGGCCCGGCCCCAAAAGAAAAATAATGCATCCCGCATTAAACTTCCTTCCTATGTATAAGTATGGAATCCCCCCCACAATAAATCGGATAATCGGCACCTCCGGGAAACAACTGTGATCGCGACTAACAAATAGTTTGGTGATGTTTTCGTTGCCGACTCACAGCTCCATGCGTTTCCCATGTGGTACAGGCTGGTTCACGCCAAAAGCGCCACTTTTTTTCCCTGGCCGAAATTCACGCCGTTTTTGACGCGTGCTGTGATAGAGATAGCACGTTTTGGCGTTTTTTGTGTCTGAATAACGGGGCTCCTTAACCCAAAATCGTCGGGATGTCATGGTTGTTTTGCAGTATCTATTTTTTTTGTATGCCTAGGCCGTGGATTTGTTCATCGGGTCGCACTTTTAGTTTTTTACTCAAAATCGGTTTGTGGGTGAAGTACAGAGCTTTTCACGCGAGGAAACTGGACCTCTATTGTAGCATGTGTCTTTTTCGAGTTGGACCCTGAAATCTTGCACACGTGTTCTATGAGCTCCTGCCTAACCCTTACCTAACGGGGGTGTTTATTTTTTCCCTTTTTTTTCCGACAGATATTTCGTAATTCGTTTTTGGGGGGGAATTTGGGCCTCCTTAGACCCCACTTTTCCGGCAAAAAACAATACAAAAACAAAAACATCTCATTAGGGTAACACTTCGACCGGGTCTCATAGAACACGTGTACCTAATTTCCGGGTCTGTCTCGGTAAAAAACGACGTGAATTTTGGGAATTTAGTGCGGAAAAAGGGCGCAATTTGCTGCACTGCCTCGTAATTATATAGTTTCAACATTACCTCGACTTTGGGGCGCAACGTTTAACTTGATATCATTATTATTATTTTTGCCCTCCGACAATGTAGCGTAGATGCCGTTCCGACATAAATCGAATACCCTTGCGTCAAGCATCAGTGTCTCTCCTACGACTCTCTGCCTACTCTTTCCCAGTTTCCCTTCCCAATTTTTTTCCTTTTTTTCTTTTGCTGTATTCTATCCTTTTCCTCATCTTGATACAATCCTCGGCAGTTTTTCGAAAAATGGCGCGAAAACTTGTACAGAGGCATCCCGCAGAAGAGTATCTGGAACCAGCTCGTCCATTTAAATTTTGCGTTTTTTTGTCTTCCATTGCACAACGCTTGACTGTTTTTGGCCTTTTTTCAAGGTCTATGGTTGGTGGATGGAGACACATTTTCTCGGCTAGCCCCATCCCTAGACCCTTCATTAAAAATCTGTCCATATCACCCTCGACACATGCTACTAATATTACGGAGGACCATAGTAATCAGGACCTGCGATACACACAAAAACCTATATATTCTACTGTTTTTACTAACCAAATTTGGTCCTGATTACTATGGTCCCCCGTAATAGTACGATACAGACAGGTGCACCGGCTTTTTTCTGAGGCTCCTCACTTTTGAGGAGCTCTAAACCTCACCCAAAAACTGATTCTGAGAAAACTGAAAGGGCAACCCGCGATGAACAGATCCATGGCCTAGGCCTCCGTATACACAAAGACGCGTGTGCTACGATGGAGGAGGTAGCACGTTTCGGCTGAAACGGTTTCTGAACGA
Source organism: Laminaria ephemera (assembly GCA_036873875.1). NCBI lineage: Eukaryota > Phaeophyceae > Laminariales > Laminariaceae > Laminaria > Laminaria ephemera. Next base: position 571,989 of record JAYJMJ010000289.1, read on the forward strand.
CGGGGCTCCTTAAACCCAGAATCGTCGGAATTTCACTGTTTTTTTCGACATAATTTTATTCGTTGTATGCCTAGGCCATGGGATTGTTCGTCGGGTAGCACTTTTCTTTTTCCTCCAAATCAGTTATTGGGAGAGGTACAGAGCTCCTCAAGTGAGGAGGAGCCTCAGAAAAAAATGGGTGCACCGATGCCGTAGCATCCGTCCAAACTTCAGATTGAAAAACAAGAACGACATTCCGACGATTTTGGGTTAAAGAGCGAGGCATGCTTCGGTATCGGCTCACCGCTTTTTTTCTGAGGCTCCTCAATGGAGGAGCTCTATCCTCCTCCCCATACCTGATTTGGGGGAAAGTAAAAAGTACTCCCCGATGAACAATCAGATGACCCAGGTAGACATTGAAAATTACGCAAAAAAATGAACGATGTTCCGACGATTTTGGGTTAAGGAGCCCCGTCATTCAGAAACAAAAACGCCGAAATGTGCTACCTCTACCGTAGAACGCGTCGAGCCCTGTCATTCAGACACAAGAATGACACAAAATATAGCCAAATAGCGCTACCTCTGTCACCATATCACCCTCTTCCGCTGTTCATGGGGGTCAGTGTGATACCAAATAGGTGACATTCGAGTAGATGTGTTGCAAGCGGCATTCTCGGGGGAGAAAAAATTGGACGTGTTGTGGGGTTATAACGTGAACCAGCCTGTATTTAGATATTTTTATATTTTTGGGGGGTAAAACGGACACGATAATTATGCCACAGCAGCCAATCGCACGCAACAGCGAGTTGTTATGCTTTTTTTCCTTGTAAATCCACACACCGGCGGGGCAATACCTACTATCTCATCAGCTACCTGGCTGGATGACCCCCTAGGCTAACAGGCTAGCTGGGTGTTCATGAAAGTTGATCCTAGGGTGAGTGGCCAATTCTCGGAATAGATCGCAAAAATCCAGCTGGCAGAAGACCTCGAGGGTACAAGTTGTGGTCCAGAGGGATCTTACAGTAGATCCTGAGGGATCTTGAATCCTGAGGGATCTTGGGTCTGCGGGATATTGGATCTGAGGGAGCTAGGATCCTGAGGGGTCTTGGATCCTGAGCGATCTTGAATCCTCTGGGATCTTGGATCTGAGCGCTCTTTTTTTTTTAATCTCGAGAGACCTTATCCCGAAATACCAGTAGTTGACCAATGAACCGGTTTCTCGAAAATGTGGTAAGCTCTACTGACTAAACCCTTAGAACGGCCACTCAGCCCAGGTCCAGCTGTGGTGAACACCCAGCCAGCCAGCCAGCCTTGTGACCACCCACCAACCAAGCAACATATGAGATAGTTGGTATTGCCACCCTCGTGTGTGCATTTACAAGGAATGAAGCAGGCCGAACGGTGTCCGTTGTACTCGCCGATGTTAAAGATAAATGATTTTTCATTGGTGAACACACGCACACACAATAGCTTCCACTTTTGGCGCTCTGGTCCGAGCCGGACCTGATCCCACCCGGGCCCACTCCCACCCGGACCTGATCCCACTTAGTGGTGCAGAAATATAATCGGAAATATGATCGGCCCGCCGCAGTAGCCGCCGGAGGCCGTGAGCGCGAAGCGCGAATCGTCATCCCACGTGTCAGTCGCAGCAAACCGAGGGTCGGCCACACAGCCAGCAAACATGTCGTCGAATGAGTGGTAAGGTACCCTCAGTTTATTACTAGTCGCAACGATTCTGCTGGGGAAGAAGTCTCTGGTGCACGTTGTGATCCTCAGGGATCTTATTGGATCCATCCCGGGTTTTCCCCAAGTGGAAATTGTAGGTATTATATTTAATGTTTCGGCGAGGATAACGGACACAACTGCTATTACATTTCTGCTTTGCGGTAGATCGCACGCAGCAGTCATCATGTCGTCTCCCCCGAAGCATAAAAAACGATGAAGGTCTTAGATTTAGTATGAGTTCAGTAAACTTCACTCTATCCCCCCTATATTTTATGCTACACAGATGAAGACTACGGTAGGGGCTTCCCTTTTGTTTGCTCTTTTTTTGCGGCTAGGGGTCACTCGCGCGAGTGACCCCCCTCTTCCTTTGCGATGATAAGCTCTCGTGCTGTTTTGTTTTTGCGATAAGAAACTGCCATGGGATGGTTAGGGACGCGGCGCCAAGGGAGAATCTCGCATACTTGGTATTTTCAGTAAGGTACAGAGTCACTACAGCCGGTCGCCCCGGTGGTCAAGTGGTTGACCTCGGACGCTGCGTGGGTTGGAGTCAGGGGTTCTTGTCTCGGTATGGAGGTTTTTATTTCTTGAGACACCAACGGCCGAGAGCGCTTTATAGCGTGGGTAAGCACAATTCGACGCGAGTCGACGAGGGAAGAAAGTGCTGAATCTTTACTGGCGATAAAAATTGAGGCGCGTGCCGCAGTGGGGAAGGGGGGGGAGAAGAGCCTCTGCTTAGTGACCCCGGATCTGAGTTATGACTAGGGAAGGAGAAGGAGAAAGAAAAAGTGCAAAGATAATAAATGGGATGAGAAAAAAACAAACAAAAAAAAACTACCCTTACCCCCTGTTTTACCCGTACCCCTGTCCATACCCCTGCCCTTGCCCTTACCCTCGCTCCCACCCTTATCTATCAGGCCGAGGCAAGCGTCGGAAGCGTCCAACTTGGACCTTGAGGCAGGGGAAGGGGGAAGGGGAGGGGCAGTGATCTGCGGTGATCGTGAAGCTCACTCTGTGGTGAAGGCGGTGGCGATGCTGGATGTGCGCGGTCCTTACCGTTCGCTGCTTGGGGCCCTGGCGGAGATGTCCGACCTTCCACCCGTACTGGTGAGCTGGGTGACTGATAGGGGGGGGAGGGGGGGGGTTGTTTTTGGGCCTTCATGTTGTTTGTAGCGGTTTTGTGTTTGATTTGGAGAGAGGAGAAGAAACGGGGGCGGGGGAGGGGGCTGATGATGGTGATGGTGCTGGTGTTGGTGGTGATGGTAGTATTGGTGCCGGTGATGATCATGATTGAGGATGATAAAAGCATCAAGTGTTGCAAAAATGGCGCGAACAGTAGACATGTGATATAATCTCGCCACCCAGACCCCCACCCTAACCCCTACCCCCACCCCCACCCTAACCCCTACCCCCACCCCCACCCTCACCACCACCCCCGCCTCCCCCCTCCTCCACCCCTCCCCTCCCCCTCCCACGATCGTTCATAAAAGGTCGTAGCCACGGGCGCAGGTGCAGGCCTACTCCTAGACTTCATGTCCCTAGTATCTGCTAAGGCTTATGCCCCCACCCAGCCCATTACCGTGTGCTACTCTTGTAGTAGTGTGCCGTTGCTGCGATTTGTGACGAAGGAGCTGATGGGGAGGAAGACGCGAGGAGTTCGAGTGGTAGCGGGGCTTGTTTCGCCGAAGGACGTGGGGGTAGAGGGGACGGGGGCGGTAGGGTTAGGAGTGGGAGGCAGGCGAGAAGGAAAGGTGCGGTGGTGGTAGTGGTGGTGATCGTGTTGTTGGATTTGTTGTGTTGTTGTGTTGTATTTGAATTGCTATATTTCTTGATTTTTTGCTGTTGTTTCTAGGTTTTGCTCGTTTGCTCTGGGTGTTTCTTGCGTGTTTCGTGCGTTCTTCATTGTACCCCTCAAACTGGTGTTGTCGATGTGTTCTGATCGATTTGAGTTGGTCGATTTTATTCGATCCGTGAACGGTTTGTTTGTTATTGGATAGGGGTGCCTGGTGCGCAGAGTCCCTTTGAATGGGATAGAGTAGCTTTCTTGCCAATTTGACTTGAGCAATTTTGTTCAACACTTGTCTGGGCATGCCCAGATACAATTGATTTGGTCATTTTGAATGGGATCGATTAGCGCTTCACCAAATAAATTTGGCCATTTTCATCTAGTTATATTTATTAATGCCAGGTAGTCGATTTGACTTGACTTGATTCGTTTTGAATTGTGTTTGATCGGACAGGTGGATGGCGGTCGATTGCGCGGGAAGCTACTCGGGCGGCTCGACGCGGAGGTGAGATGGATGATCAGATGTGACCGTTGATGAGATGTAACGGTTACTGATATGTTAGGGTTCATGAGACGTGACGGTTGATGAAGTATTTCGGTGGATGGAATGTGACTATTGATTCTATGAGTTGGTTAGCGAGGTGAGATGGTTGATGACTTTTTATTGTTGATGGGATGATGGTTGTATGAGTCACCTACAACGAAAGTGTTTAACACATCCTATGTCGAAAAACACCATCCTTAACTTTCGCTCTCCTACCCCCCCCCCCCCCTTGAAATGCGCACCACCTCCTCTACGAAACCTTGCGTATGAAGGGTTTCATCGAAAGAGCGTCGGCCGACACACGCGTGTTCTTCTGCGGGGAGCAGGGGGTCGACCGCTCGCTGCGCAGCGCTTGCGACAGGATGTGCTTAAGGTACACTGGCGTGTGCGTTTAATGACGCGGCTACCGCTCTGCTGCTGCTGTTGCTACCGCTGCTGTTGCCTCCGCTGCTGCTGCTGCTACTGCTACGGTTGCTGTTGCTGCCACCGCCGCTGCCACTATCGCCTGAGACTGCCTGTGGCCTTTTGTGGGTGGCTTTCGATGGATGCGTTTTTTAATTTGACGGCTAGCAGTTACAGCGGGAATGTTTTGCATTCAACATTTGCTATACGGAAGTGGTGCATGCCGCTGCCGCTACCGCTGCCCGTGAAACGTTGGCAGCTATAGAGGTTACAGCGTATTGTTTTGCGTGCTGGCGGCCGCCTATGACACCTTGCGGTGGCATAGGGCACTTGTACAGGGTTTGCACTGGAGGCCTTCGGGGACACCAGTGCGTAGGTGTGGTACGTGTATAATCATATCATTTAATGTACGTGCATCGGGCGTGCATGCGCGGGTATGGGGCGCGTATGCGCGAGTATTGGTGTATGCGCATGTGTCGGGCGTGTATGCGCGTATATCGGGCTTGTATGCGCGAGTACGCGGCGCGTACACGAATGTATTGGGCTTGTATGCGATTGTATCTGGCGTGTATGCGCGATGTGGGCGTGTGTGCGCGTCGTTGTATACGCGCGCGCGTGCGTGTGGGCATAGGGGGAGAGGGGGTTCTCTATCTACCCTGGCGCCAACTGAGCTCTTTCGGGGGTCGGGCGCGAGGGT
>JAYJMJ010000289.1:595571-605837 GCA_036873875.1 Laminaria ephemera
GACCACGCATCCCTTTCGAGACGGAGCAGGGGGTGGGGGTGGGGGTGGTGTTAGAGGGTGCACATCACTAAATAGAGGTAAGGAAGCATACGTAAAACATTATGACAGCACTACAAGTACAACTACTGCTGCTTGACTGCTGCTGCTGTGGGAAGCGCCTTCACCGGTCTTTGATCAACAAATCATACCAGATAAAGTACCAAATATATTTCACTTTACAGAGGGTTTTAGACTGGTTTTCGTGTCTTGTGTTTCTTTTTTACAAATCGCGAGATGGCGTCGACCCAACCCAACCCTAACCCCAACCCTAACCCAGGCTAAGGCTCCGACCTTCGCCGCGAGTTTTGGAAAAACTGAGAAAAATGTGCTGACCACCTCAAAAATCCAAATATATTTGATACTTCAAATGGTACGATTTGTGGGTAAAGAACATCGTGAAGACTCTGTGCTGCAGCTGTGGTACCGATAGTCACAAACACGCCTCCGAGAAGAAAAACCCCACCCAAACCAGAACCGCGAAACTAATTGCACACAACTTCCCAATTACTTCCATTTCCAAAAACGCAGTTCCAAGGAGTGAAAAGTAGGTTGCTACCGTATACCTGGTATACCGTTTGCAAAAATGATGCAACTCAAATCCCAAGTAATTTATCTGCCAAAACGTGCGAGGGAAAAGAAGATCGATGTCGGGGAGAACCCGGTAAATCGTACCACAAGTACCGGTACCCTCTTGGCAGGTGGATGACAGAAGCAGTGTCATACCCTGGTACCTGGTATGTCATAATATCACATAGATGAAAGGTCAATTCCGACCACACCCTACTGAGCAGAAAAGCGCAACCATTTCAGCTGGGAGCGGTAAAAGCGTGAGTATCTTTGGCAAAATGCGGCGTCTATGTGCAACATAGATCTTGCACTCACCACGTACCGTACCGTTAGCTATCAGGCATATCGGTACGGTAATGTGAAGAACACACACACCGCACCGTCGTAGTACCGTAGTACGGCAGGTCCGATGTGCACTCAGGAATTAGCTACGTAGTCTAGAGGCAAGACAAAAAAGATAAGAGTTCGTGCACGATAAACAGCAACCACGAAGAAAATAAGGGGAAAAGGGACGGGAAAACAAGGTGTGGTTCTCGTGGCTGGTTGCCGCGCATAATCAGAAAAGTATTCCCAAATTAAGAGGCAAGCAGATGGTATTTATTCCTCAACATTCAACCTCCAATCTCAATCACGGAACACCAGCTGGTTGTTTTCGCACTGCTATAAGATAGTCGAAGCCTTGCCGAGGGGAGACACGACAACCCCCCCCCCCCCCCTCCTGCAGCCTCCCGCAATCACCACGCGAGGCAAGCGGACAGGCAGCTGCCGCTCTGGTTATGAGAAGCTTCTATTATTAATACGTAATAGATTATCAGACACTCAATCTCAATATACCGGAACACCAGCTGTTTATTTTTTATTTTATGATAAGATAGTGCAAGTCTTGCAGCGGGGAGACTTGGCGCCCCTTCCGCCTCCCCCCCCCTGCAGCCTCTTGCCATCCCCACGAGGGGCAAGCGGCCAAAACCGCTGCTGCTCTCGTAATTGAATCGTCAACCTCTGTTACCGCTTCCCTCTTGCGTCTTTCATACTACCATCACTATGATCTGCTGTTGCCCGTTGCCCTTGTAGGGATCTAAAGATACCTACCACACACAAAGCAAGTAAAAGGGACATCAAATCACGGCCTCTGGGGGGACCTTCCGAGCCCTAGTGAAAGGCACGCAAAAAAACATCTAGGATACAGTATAGAAAAGCCTTGCCTTCCCGCTTTTCTGTTTTCGAAAGTCGTTCCAGGGAACTCGGATCTCGGGGGGCTCGGGACTAGAAACAACCGAGAGGGAGGTGCTTAGACCAGACCCTCGAGCGGACCCCGATATGCCTGGATGGGTCACGCTCACTGCCCCTAACCCTTGCCCACCTCGTCTCGCCGTCCTCACAAGCAATCATATCATACGGACCACCGGACGCGAAACAGCCGCGTCATAACGGCGTCATCCACTCGGAAAGACGACACCCGACAAAAAAAGAAAGCAGAAGCGGAACAAAGGAAAAAAAACGATCAAAAAAGAAAACGATCACCCGGCAACACGAGTTCGCAACCCAAGAAAGCAAGGCAGGGCACACGCACAAGCACACACCTTCTCCCCGAAGCCCTGCCCACGCGTTCTCAGCTTCCTCCATTCGCTCGTCCTGCTGCGCGCCATCTCGGGCTTGACGACGTAGGACGACGATAAGGAGGTCGAGCTGCTCTCTCCTGTGCGCCTGCTAGAACCCGCCCGCACAAAAGACGAAGAGGACGATCCCCCGTGCTGATTTTTTACATTCCCTATTGAGCCCGGGCTTGGCGGCCCGACGCCGAAGGCAAGGGCCGGTTCCGCCGAGATGAGGGCGGCTATCACCGCAATCGCGGCTGCGGTTGTCGCCATTGATGCGCTCCTGACGAACCCCAGCATGACAAGAGAGATCGTTCGTTCCACAGAGAGAGACTTAGTAGCTCCCTTCCTTGTAACGTCCCGTTCGTTGCGTTTGCGTCAAAGTAGCCCTGATGCTGAACTCACTGCTATTTTCAAGCTCTACTTGCTTCGCTCTAACAGACTGATTTATCCCCTCCCTTCCCTTCCCCTTCCTTGTATACGGCAATTTAGATACAGTTGTCCTGGTTTAGAGGCACACGGGCGTTCGATGTCTTGCGCTTGGTGGGCTCGACATTGTCTTGAAGCTGCTTCAATGCGTTAGCACATCATCACGGAGCTCCTCTTTGGGCCTTGCCCCGAACCGAACCAAAAACTCACACCCTTTTTGCTTTTTCGAGCGCTTCACCTCGAAAGTCCCCCCCCCCCCCCAAACGCGATTAACCCAAACACGCTCTCGTAAGCACAGCGGAGCTAGTGCGCAGGTCGGAGGGCTTGTTGTCTCTCAGCGGGTAGAGTCAGCGGGAAAACGCGAGGTTCAAGTGTTGCAGATCTGTAGATTGAATTGCTTCAGGGTGGAATGCGTCAAACCGAGACAGCGCGCTTACCGTCAGCTGTTCCGTCGCTGATTGGTTAGAATTTATCCGAAGGTTAGCACTTTGCCCGAGGATGGATCCGTGAATCTTGCTCCTGGTTGCCCAAGCACCAAGATCCTCGGAGGTGTCGAGCAAGAACCTCAATGGCATCAGGCGCGTTGGGGGCTGATTCGTTAAAAGCAGTCACGATGCTGGTGGTCAGCTCCTCGCATAGGTCTTACAATTTAGCCGATACAGGATGCAACATAATTGTCTTGTGGCTGAATCTAACAAGCACGCGAAAGCCACAGGCTAGGCGCGTGCCATCCACGGCACACGGCACACGTCCAAAACAAGCCGTAAACAGACGGGATAATCAGACCAATCACATTTCGTGATAAAAAGGTAAAAGAACACAACTTATGTCTTATGTCCCCATGCCCCTTGAAACTGTCGCCTCCATACCATGTAGAATATCCTTGTTGCGCGGGCGTAAACTCGCCATCTGATCCATCACTGCTTGCCCCACAGCGTTTCTACCGTTCTACCCTCTCACGACTGAAGAGAGAATTCTGCCTCACACGTACAGCTCACGCGCAGTCACCGTTGCCGTGGCTAGACTTTGCCTCTGCGTGGTTGCTGCGACTCCGGAGAGAAAGGTCGCAAACCATCCTGGTGCTGCGCGGTGACTTTACGTGTAGTAAGAAGCAATCCGGACACGCTATTTGCACACAAGAGGCGGCTGTGCAAGAGACAGGAGTAGTCCTCGATGCACCCGCGATGACCTCCCTAACAAGCTCACCCCCCCATCTAAGCCACCACCGGTCCTGCTGGATCGTTCGGAACCCCGCGCTCCTCCTCGTCATCGCGCTAGTATACGCGGTGAGCTTGCTGGTGTTTCGGGGTGGCGATGGCCTGCGCTTCATGGCGCTCCGAGGTTCCTCTGAAGCCATCGATGCCACGGACGTTGCAGCGAGAGAGGCCGCTCAAAATTGGGAGCCTGAGAAGCGCGCCCCTCGGACATCGTATGGGGTGTCAGCGAGGGGTCCGGTCAAGGGTGGGGTGGAGATATACCCGGTGCAGGTGCGCTTGTTGGATGGACGGAGTTTGCCACCAGTATTCACCATGTTCTGACATTTGTTGTTGTTGTTCTCACATTAACTCTCATTTTACGTACTACTGCTGTGTACCAGGTACGAAGCTTAACAAATGTGCCTGGTGTAAGTGTTCCACACACTCTGGGGTACGGGCTCTTTCGTATTGTGGAGCCTACGCCATACTAATGCTGGTATGATGTGATTCTGGTATGCATGATACCTACCTGGTACAGGCACGATACGTTACTTCCATGGACGCAAAGTCTTGACTCTTACGTGCAGAGAGCAGAGCACGTAGATGATAGATGAACATGCTACGCTCCACGTCCTGTAATGGGCTTTGAGGCTTCTTTATGTGGGTTATGGCTCCGATCCACGCATGCATGTTGACGGAGGGAGGCCTTCTGCCTGTTTGATGGGACACATGAAGGACCACTGGCTGCTTACATAGAAATATCTGCCTATCTGCCTTATGCTATACTGGAAGTAATATGATAGCATATGGCAAGCCAGGAGGAGTCGAGGAGGGATGTTGCGTTCGAGTTCGGAGCTTCTGCGTCGGGGTTACGTCGTTGCCTGCTCTCAGCTTGTCTCAGCTTGTCTTGGCTTGTCCTGGCTTGTCTTGGCTATCGAGTAAACAAAGGCTTGACTTCTACTCGTATATTATAGCATGTCGGCAGCTTTACCAATGACCTTACACTATTTACGGATGACCACATTGGTATTAAAAAATAGTAATCAGGACCCACGATATACACAAAAACCTACATATTCCACTGCTGTTTTTACCAACCATGTTTGGTCCTGATTACTGTGATCCCCTGTAGAGCTCGGAGCGCGGTACTCCTTGCTACGTACTCGCACCTCAAACCTATTGTTGTTGTTCTCACATTAACTCTCATAATCAAGTCCGTCGTCATAGGACAGGTTCCTATGGGCTATGGTGACAACCGCGAAGAGCATCCTCTTGTCGTGAGCCCATAGCCTCAAACCTCAAACCTTAACAATGTGAGTTACTCTCTGTTTACTGGTATGGTATGCTTTTTGGTGATTATTAATACTAATAGTGACGATCGACGAGTTCGACTGCATTTAGAGTCTGCGCCAAGGTATTGAGTCCCGAGGAGCTAAAGAGTGTACGTATGACAGAGCTCTCGTACTGCTGAAATGCTCCTGCTGAAATTATCAGACGCCATGTTACTCGTCAGGTTGTCTGTGATCACGGACACTCGTAATGTGTTCGCAGTGTTTCGGGCTAGAGGGCTCCCTCGTACTCAAAAGCTCCTTCTCGAGGTCGACGCACGACTGGGCATATGATTCCATGCCATTCGTGGTTGTTGCCGAAGCCGGGCAGGTAGAGTGGGGGGCGCTCCCAATAGTGCCGGTATGTTCCAGCCCAATACACCGGCACTATTTAGGGCACCAGCACTATTAGGGTTAGGGTTAAGAGAGTTCCAGTGGTGCCAAGAGATGTCGCTTGCATTATAGAGAGCAGTGGCACTAGTCAACCGGCACTATTGGGGGGGGTCACTGCTGTATACTCGTAAGTCATGTCATTGCACCCTTCGAGTTAGCGAGCCAAGCAGCGACAACAGAACACACAAACCAAACGAAACAAGATATTGTCGATAGATCGAAAGCGCGGAAGAACGACCATAGAACTATTACTATTGATTGCTTGTGGCCCCTTTGCTTGCAACACAGCTGTAAACTGTAAACCTCACTTCTTTCTTTCTATAAGGGCAATGGTCAAACGAGGGCATGGACTGCGGGCGTGCTGCCAGCCCGTCATAATTGAATTTGAGGCGGTTTGGGGCACGCCTTGCCGTGGGCGTGTTTTCCCTATACCCCCAATTGGCCGAAAAACCCGGGGGTATACCCCCATTTGACCATTTTACCCTTTCTATAACCTACACTCAATCTCAACATTCCTCTTATCAACAACAATTACAGACTGTCACCTCAGCTTCACCCTCAGGCTGGGCAGGAGTAAGTTTATTGACCAAACTTATGCCAAACCGTTATTTCAGCCAGTCGGTTACGAAAACCAGCGTTCTATACTCTGCCGGATGCGTCGTTTCTCTAACACCCGTGGTGTCTCTTCTCAGTACCACCTCAAAATCATTCTCGCTCTCTCCAATACAGTATCATGTACAAGTATACCCCCTATCCCCTACCCAATCACGCTTCCTATGTCTGGATTCAATAGATACACCTCTCCGCAACCCCAAAGGTCCTTCGTTCAGTCCTCCACCTCGTACAGACGACATACGTTTGGGACTCCGGGGGACAATGACAAATAAACAACTTCTGAGAAGCGCAGTCTCACCAGCGTTTCATCTGCAGAATACATTCGAGAATGCACGTTGAATTCCCATTCCTATTAATATTGGCGTGATGTTTTGTTCGGTTTTGAAACTACAGTATCACCGTCACCTACCCTATTAATAGTCGGCAAGCATTCCATGTGTTGATATTTTGATGCTGTGATGTTTTGATGGATCGGTTATCGTATTTTACTCTGGCCACACCTCTTCCGACGTCGTCGTGGCTTATGCCAAGAGAGGGGTCGCAGAGAAAAAGAGGGGGCCGGGGGGGGGGGGGGAGAAGGAGAGAGCCATAAGAGGTGGAGAGAGGCATAGAGAGAAGGAGAGAGAGAGAGGGAGAGAGAGCGAAAGAGAGAGAAGGAGATTCCCTCCCCAAAGCCGCTCTTGTCCTTAGCTTCGATTATTATCGCGCATCGAGGGCAGTACTCTCCCCGCACTGGTCCAGTATTATCGGATTGTACTTACTCCTGCTATCACACGTAACTGGTGTCATAGTTGATACTTGTAGCGTGTAACCTTTACAGGTGAACCCGTAGTCTACAGCTGTAAGCCGTAATGTAAGTGTTAGAGCTGTAGTCTAAGCTGTCAAAATGTATTCTGTAAAGCTGCAACTTTTGTGGTCCAGCTGTAAGCTGTAGAAAAGCTGTAAAGCTGTACGCTAGCTGAGTCTCTTTCCGTCGCTGAAAGTGCGAGAGTGTATATAGGTTGGCAAAAACTCGATGAAACTCGACGAGCAGTAGGAATGCTGAACCTTATGCGGATAACAATCAAGGCAAGCAGGGACGACAGCTGTGGCCACGGCTTGTCCAGGATGCCGTTGAGGGTAATACCTCCCTCGAGTTGATCTGGGAAGGAAAAACAGTATAACTGCGAGTATAAGCTATATACAGACACCTTTACACGCGCGATCGGAGTATCACACAGCTTGCAAAGATGAGTTTCGACGGTATCCTCGATCTCACAGCTGTAGTGCATTTTTAATTTTTGAAATAAAAAGCGCTATCCGGGTTGTTTTGTTTCTCGCGGGCGTTATGGACGTTGGCCGCTGGCCGCAGTCAAACCCTTTTTGCCTTTTCTCTCAAAACACCGAAATTGTCTGATCGTCATCGAGGATTGAACTTAAATCTACCAGGTATAGTCTAGTACAAGGTTCCCCTTCGAGATTGGGTTCGCTTGATATCCCGGGGGCGTCGAAAGTCGGAAACGGGGAACACAGGCGTTCCGATAATATGTATGAGCTACTGCTTTTGCTGCAGCTGTATGCTTTGTGTACCTGGTATGAGGTCCGAGGATTTGTGTTTGTGATTGTCGCATTGGACGTGAAAATGTTGTCGTGGTTCGATGTCCCGCTGCTGTGAACCAAGCACACACACATACACCGTGACTACTGGCACAAAAGCGAGAGCTTAGAACACGGCTGCCGTTATACCGCTGCTGCTGTACTGCTGCTGTACTGCTGTGTACTGATTTTGTGGCTGCCAGGCTGAGCGGCTACTTTTGCAAAAAAAAAACACACACACAGCTCTTCTTGATCGTTTGTGTGCCTATAACAGCACACACTTCACCATACAGAAGCGCGCACACACACAAACAGAGGCACCGTCCGTGGCTGTCACAAAACAGTGCTGCTGTTGCTGCTACTGGTCATGTCGTACAGGGGGCGGGAGAGCGGAGCGAATGAAAAAATGTGGGGGCCGAGCGGGTTATTTAAAAAAGAACAAAAAATGGTGGCGTTTTCTAGGCACCTGCTCGGCTCAGCGAGGCGGAACGCAATCCCTTGAAAAAAAGAGCCAGCTCAGCGACGTTGAATGCTCAGAGCACCGCCACGGAGCTCGGCCGAGATCCAGACATGCATCGTAGTGCACCGACGGGCCGCTTGCTTGCCCCGCAGCCGAAACCGCTAGAAAAAACCCTCGGCCGCCAGAGAACAGCATGCAAAAAAAAAAAATGCATATTTTACATGTACATCTATGTTCTAAACCGACTATATTACTAAAATTGCTTTGAGCGTCGAACACATTTATCGAGATCTCAAAGCTCATGTGTTCTTATTTTATTTGCATCATATTTAAAGAAAAAAAATGACTGCAATACCTCAAATTGCTAAAAATGGCCATAATCAGCAGGCTCACCGTGCTGCATCCGTTGGTGAGACGCCTGCCCTTCTGCCTGTCGATCATACCGACCTCGGCCTCGTCCTCCTCGTCTATGTACTCGTCGTCCTCCCTCTCCACGTAACCGTACTCTGGCTCTTTCTTCCTGAAACGTCACAAAAAAAAAAAACAGATACAGAAAAAGCAACGTTTGGAAAATGTGACGTTAGAAAAGAGAAAAAAAAACGTATTTATGTTTGTTAAACATAATCAGTTGCAGACAAATAACGTGGAAAAAGTGACGCTAGAAAAAGTAACATACCAGGTATGTATATGAAACAAATAGTAACGTTTAGAAAAGGCCACGTGGTTGGGTGTTGATCACATGGAGGTGATAGGGTAACGATTTGATAGCGGTGGTGGTCACTATGGTCATGATGAAAATGATGGCGATAGCAATGATGACGGCGATGACGATGGTCATGACGATAACGAGGATGGTGATGATGGTGATGATGATGATGATGATGATGAGGACGTTGACAATGATGATGATGGTGATGACGAAGACGATAATGAGGATGTTGACTGTGATGATGATGGTCAACGATGGTGATGATTACGATGACGATGACCATAGGTGATGGACGATGATGGCGAGGACGATAAAACAATGACGATGACGAAGGCGACACCGATAACGACGACACAAACCTATCAATAAACAACAACGGAGCTGATGACAAAGTGGTGACAACAATAATGTCTTCCACGACAATGGCGGTGATAACCGTAGCGCCACTGCAAACAGCGGCGACGAAAACGAGCCAAACAGCCCACACAAGCGAGCACGAAACCGACCTCTTAGGGTCCCACTCTGACGGCGTGAGCACGCCCGGCAGCGTCACCATCTCCGTCCCGATAGCCCCGTCCACCACCGCCACTTCATCGTAGCCCCTCGCCAGGTAGCCCAGCATGGGGATCATCTTGCGGACGGCCTGGTGCTGCGTCTCCTCCGGCCAGTAGCGCATGTCGGTGTCGTCGGTAGTCAGCCGTCGGTCCTCGTCCGTAAATTCCTTTCTCATCTGGAGAGAGAAGGGGGGGAGCGGGGTCAAGGGTCGCTTTAGTAACGACACGTTCGTTGTCCTCGCGTTCGATCGTTTTTGGCCATCTTTAGGCCGCTTATGACATCAGCCATCCTTGCCTTTCGCCGTTTTGGGCCGTCTTCAGCTATCCTGCCTGCTGCACTATTAATACCACTTGCAATTACCTACTGTACTACCTACAGCACTGTTCCTAGTGCACTGCCAGCTGTAGCTCCTGTTGTTGCCGACCTGGTACTGCCCTGCCTACTGTAGTATCCAGGGATGCGTGTTTCCCGGTAACGGTAATTACCGGAAACTTATAGAGCTCGAGGAAATAATATTTTCAGGAGGAAATTCGGCATGTTCCCTATCCCCTCCCTATCAATCATGCCCCCAAATAGTATGGAAAACACCGGATTTTTGTATTAACCCTCTTAGCACCCACTCGGAAACCGCAAGAAAGTAATCAACTACGACCATGTCAAAAGAGCCCGAACTCTTTGGGCCATGTCAAAAGAGCCCGGACTCTTTGGGCCCTCCACAGCAGACAGTCCATCACTTTTCAAAGCTTCGGCGTGGTAAACGGGGCATTCAAAGTCCACTCAAAGAGCATGCCTCTAAAACCAAGTA
>JAYJMJ010000289.1:661812-683452 GCA_036873875.1 Laminaria ephemera
CGTATTTGAAGTAGTTAATTGAAGAAACCAAAGTCGGCGTCCCCGATGGTCTAGTGGGTTAACCTCGTAACCACTAAAGTCGATTTTTCAGGTTCGAGCCCCCCCGAGTGCATACTCGTACTCGCAGGGACTTTTACTTGTGCAAACAAATGACTTACAGAAAGCGCGAGAGCGTGAGTTAGCAAAATTCGATGATAACCGATGAGCGTTGGGAATGCTGAACCCCCTCCCCGATAAAAATGAAGGCACGTCCCGGGGGGGATAAGGGACGACACCTGTGACCACGGCTTGTCCAGAAGCTGGAAAGTAAAAGTGAGAAAAAATAAATAAAAAAAAACGACCTGGTAGAGTACGTACGTACACACACAGCCCAGAAATCAAACCGGTAGTAAGACTACATCTACAGTATGTAGTTTTGCGTCCTACAGCAGTCAGATTTTGTCCCCCTCTGGGACGTTTACAGTGTCCGCGCACAGCTTGACTAAGACCGACGTCTTCGTATCACACTGTTGACCTTGGTGCTAATTAGTACTAAGGGGAGTCGCCGACCTATATCCTTCATGAGGACATACACAACCCGTAACACGCGCGGTCGGAGTGTCACACACAGCTTGCAAAGACGAGTTTCGACGAAATCTCTCACAGCTGTTGTGTATTTTTAATTTTTTATAAAAATACACGCGGGACGCGGGACGCAGCCGAGACGCGAGATGCGGCCCGATACTCATACTTTCGAAACTCACAGGTGGGATGAATTGCTGATATGTCGGTATCGATGCTTCGATCAGCAACACCACAGCTACCAGCAGCGCCAACCCGACGAACTCTGGCACCCTCCACCTCCTGGCGACATCGGCCAAACACATGGCCTTCAAAGAGCTCTGTCCACGCCCCCGTACCAAGCACCAGGTAGCGTAGGTAGATACCAGGTACGCAGGGTACCGTGTGCACGTTTGCTCACACTATATATATAGTGCAGTGAATTCGGAACAAAGTACTATCGGAGATCGATAACAACAACAACTGTACACCAAGCCGTGGGCAATCGGCCCTGCCTGCAGCGAAGGTGGTGGGGCAGCCCCAAGCCAACAATAACGCTCAGATGTCCCCTCTCGCGACTAGAAAGCTGTGTTCTTCGATCCGCGTGGCTCGGACAAGGGATAGCAACAGTGACAGCAAGGAGCGAGAGCAAGAAACAGGAAGAGAAAACAAAAACGCGGCGGGATTAGGGAGTTCCATTTTCAGTAGGCGGTTTGACCCCGATCCATAGGGGTTACGCGAGCCAGTGTCTGCTCTCGGCTCCAGCAGAGGAGCTCGACCCTGGGCCAAGAACACAGTGGGAGACTACGGGATGGAGCAGGGTGCGTGTGAATTCACCGTCGATTTGAGCTGGGATCCGGTAGCTCGCTATCACGAAGACGCCTCATATTGAATGAATCACATTTACTACTGCCAAAATTATCTTACACTAATAATCTACCAGGTAAGTAGTTTGATGACCCCCAAAACGTGGGTGCAGTTCTAAAGGATTGCTTGCATTTGTTCTTGCTTTGTTCCTCATTTCATGCGCAGATAACACCGCTGCAGGGAGCCAAGGCAACCAAAAACCACGCAGGCGGAGAAAAGGCAACCCCCTGGAGCGGACTCTGGCAATTTTGATACAAGTGAGAGAAGCTACGTATAGGCTATAGGGGCTTAGATTGAGGCCACATATGATATACCAGGTAGTACCTGGTATACATCAATGCTCAATGCAGGCTCATATCTTCGCTCCAATTTCCCCAGTTTACTGGGGTACTCTACTTATAGCGGAAAATCCAAGTCCACATGTGTCCCCAGTTTTACTGCGGTACTCTATAACTCTATAACGGAAGGTACAACACTACCTGGTGCAGAGTAACAACGGCAATGTATTTATTGAATACAGTGGCGGGCTCCCAATAGTGCCGGTTGAATAGTGCCACTGCTCTCTATAGTGCCGGTGGAATCGCTTGGCATGACTGGGTAGCTCTCTTCTACCAGGTAGCAACCCTATCCCCAATAGTGCCGGTGCCCTGAATAGTGCCGGTATATTGGGCTGGCACATACCGACACTATTGGGAGCCAACCCCCCACTGTAGTATCGTAGTACGTATAGTACTACGAGTACGGTGCTTTTGCCCTAGGGGTTGAAAGGATGCACCGGAGGCAAGCTGAGTGCCCTGCGTTGCAGAGTACAGAGAACTGCTGAATACACTCGTAGCGGAACGCATACAGTGGCAACAGAGACACTCGAGACTTGAGAGGTACTTCTTATGCTGTCTGCTTCCCATCCGAGGAAGCTTGCGCAATGTGGCGCAAGAACGTACATGATGCTCAAACACTGGTTTGAAGCGTTCCCCTTGCTGCTGCTGTCGTCGGTGCTATCGTCGGTCGTCCGTCGTCGGTCTTCGTCGAAACGGACCATGTACGGCATAATCTTCGCATTTTTTAGTGTTGCTGCGAGCGAGTTTTCCAACTCCTTCACGATGCAGATGAAACAATAGTGCAACACAATAAGTATACTGCTGTAGTGCAACAGCAGTATATAGCGGAACAAAGACAAGATGATAGTGGTGCCTCGTTTCTGGATGATGGCGAGGCGTGATAGCGCGGCGTACCACTCCAAGGTGCCGCAATTAGCGCCCCCTCGTGCACCTGGTGCACACGTTGCCTTCATGGGGCGCTGAATAATAAATGCGTGATTTCGGATTTAATATTAGCGTTATATCGTATAATACAACACTGACGTCACCATGACTGTGATCGTCGCTTTGCAGAGCATGAGGGGCCAGAAGGTGGTGGTGGAGATGAAGAACGACGTCGAGATTTCTGGTGTGTTGGAGGAAACAGATCGAAACATGAAGTGAGTACCCTGTTATCCCTGAGGGGGCACCGCTCGCAGTGTTGTTGGCACGCCTAAACTGACATGAAGATATCTGATGTAATTTGGGGCATGCGGGGTACGCTCCTGTATGCACTACTTTACTCGATTGGGGCTGAAAACGTATCCGGTCCACGGTCTGGAGCTCCGCACCGCACGTGCGCCCGCTATCGACAACACACCGTCGCCTCCGTGCGAGGTTGATCGGGCTAATCGATTGAATGTTGATTGATGACTGATAATTGACGATTGACGATTGATTCTATTGATCATATTTCGACACCCACGATAATTTGGAGTTTGTCACCAGCTTTTCGGTGAAGAGAAATGCGCATTGCGCTCTAGTTACGAAGTCTGTTCGCATAGCTCACGTGAAGATGGGCAGTTGACCACCAGAACGCCACAAGGACTCGTGGTGCATATTCACGAAGATGTGGTCTTGATAGACGTCACCTGAACAGCATATTTTCGTTTCAAAAGCCGGTGCAGCCCCTTGGGTTACACTGCAACAGTCTGATAGGCATATCTACGCGAAGTCATGGTGACCTGCTGACCTTGCAACCACCCACCCACCCACCCACCCACCCACCCATGCCATGCCATCGCCGATCCTGTAACGCATCCAAGTTTGTCCATGGTTGGCGTTCGACACACAAACCCTAATGTGAGCAAGCGCCTAAACGTTTGAGCATCGACAATGTGTCTGCTGGGTGCGGCGGCAGCCCATTGTTATTGGCACACACATCAGTATTTCGGGATACGTGGGGGATATGTGGCAATCCCAACGCTGTACTGCGTTCTGCCAAAGTAGGCCTGTAAGGTTTGTGACGTAATGTGGTGTTACATTGCTGAGCCGAGTACAGGCTGTAGATGATTCGATACCATGCGATTACAGCAGTACGCCTTTGTTTGTCGTGTGCTTTTTTCGATGGCACCGTAGTCAGATGCGCATCGTTCGATTCTCTTATGTTTCCCTCTGTAGTCCAACGATCCTATGCTCTGGACTGCGCCCGGGAATATTCCGATTTACATCAATGCTACGGCAAGTAGTCGTAGCTGTCCCCCCTCAGAATTGCGTCGATTTGTACACGCGCCTGCGCTAGGCGCCTTGCCCACGATGTTCCGAAGTGTTCCGCTCATAGTCAGCGAAGAGCGCGATAAATGTTCATCGTTAAGCAACCCCCTACCCGACACTTAAGGTCGAACCTTTCGGTCTAATTGCCGCTCAGACAACTTTTAATCCCTTCGGAACCACACCCACATTTTTGGGGACAAAGCACTAGGAATTTGAGTCGATTTACTCTTGCAGCGGTAAAATGATTAAGTTTAGGTCGCCCTTTCGACAGCCGTGACTGATTCTGATTTTCTGCACGACGCCGCTGCTCTGCCAGGGCGTGGCGAGAAAACTAGACATGGCTTTGGTCCAGGGCAAGATGATCCGATATGTGCACATTCCGGATGAGGTGGACGCCATCAGCGACCTAGAGAAACATGTGAGTCACCGCCACAAGACCGCTTTTCTAACAATACCATACTGCTATTATTGTCTAATTTCGGCAGGTACCTGCCATTGTTGACGTGCGTTGTGGCTCTCGCTCGCCTTACACAAAGGCCACGGTTTTGTCACGATTTTGAACGCAAGGAAGTAGAATTCGTGCCTGCCTCCCGTGAACTCGCATTTTGTTTTGGTCCTTGCGCTTGTGTTCGGTGCGTCACCTATCCTTACCCGCTGCCCGACGAGCAAATTTCCACCTGGGATTGTGGTTCATTTTTCATCGTTCTGGTAGTGCGAGCGATAGGCGCGTCGAAGCGCGATGGGCGTTTCGGGCACAGTCTGACAGCGTGCTCTCGGTGTTGCCGTCACTGTTGTATTGATTTTCCTCGCCGCAGATGCGTGCCATGGACAGTAACGCGAGCAGCTACCGCCGGAATATGCTCAAGGCGAAGACGACGCTCCCATGACGTTCAACTTCATGAGCTTCAACTTCAACATGATATTCAACTTGAACATGATGTTCAACTTCAACATGAGATTCAACTTCAACCGCTCTTTTACATTTTCGGTAGTTGGTTTGTTGCGTACGACATGTCGCTACCTGGCATGCTGTTGTACTGTTGTGTATGTACCTGCCTTGCTCTCGGGCGGGGTCCGTGCCTGGTCGTAATTTCGTCTTTGTAGATAAATGTTGAAATCGTCCTTGTTTGATTGATTTCTGGCTGTGCGTGCGGTACATTGGATGCCGCGCGAGTTGAACCCGGTAACATATCTGTGGCGTCAGAAGTGAATGACAATGAGGCACTCGGGAAATATCAATGTAGGACTGGGCGTGATATAGCGTGGGCCAGAAGAGTTTACCGTGCTTTCAAACCTCAAAATATACCAGATAAAGTACCAAAAATATTACTACTTTTGAGGTGGTTCGCACATTTTTTTCAGGAAATCCAAAATGCGCGGCGATGCCGCGTTCGGGGCGTAGCCGTAGCCTGGGTTGGGGTTGTGGTTAGGGTTAGGGTTGGGTTGGGTCGGCGCCCTCTCTTGATTTGTAAAAAGAACATTCACAAGCACAAAACAACCTGAAAAATCGGAATGTTGGTATTTAATGTGGTACCGTATGTTTTTTGTGCCACGTTTGGCGAAGCGACCTCGCGTCAGCTGCGGCGCACGAAACGCCCTGGAGTGCTGATCTTGTGTTGTTATCTTGGAATGCTTTGCCGAGGCTGTCACGTGGTGCCCGAAGCTTCGAATGCTGCAGTCTGCGCATTCGTGGAGTCTCTAGGCGCGGCAATGCCGCGCGTTGCGAGCATAGCTTACACCAGAGAGTCTGGGTTCAAACATCGGTTTCCACAGCTGCAGTTGTTGCATGACCCTGCCTACACTAGGCAAGACAGATTAGAGTCATGGAGATTACGGGGAGCTTGCGGGTTTCTGCCTGCCGAGAAACGCCGGTCGCCGTACCTCTTGGTTCTAGTTTCCTCTGGAGCCTGATACTGGTTATATAGTGCTACCCACTAGCCTACACAGTCACGTGACCATGGCTTGGTGGGTAGACCGCCCGCTTCTGAGCATAAGGCGTAAAACTTGAGTGCTACAAACGAATTCCGTTTATCGTGCCGAGTGATGTGTTGGCGAGGCGAGAGACCACCCAAATGCAGCAAACCTCAGCTCCCCACAAACAGCAGTCATCCTTCGAACTGTGCTCAGAGCTGGGGAAGGGCTGAAACCGGCGTATAAACAACATGAACAGTAGCAAGAGATAACATCGGTCGATCCACCATACCTTAGTATGCAGTACGAGTCCTCCAAGTCGACTGTAGTAAGTAAGCCAAGCCTCGCGCCCTTTTCTATTCCTACTGCGGACGAAGCTACAGTCAAGGATTATTCTACCTCAGCGACGCGCCCCACGCCCTTTCTGCTGCGGCAAAGAACCGCTCGCCCCCCGGCCCTCGCGGCCCTCGCGTTTCTTCCCCTAACCCCTCCCTCCGTACCCCCTCCCTCCTGGGATGGGCGTAGCCGATGCCATTGCCACCAAGTTCTTCCGAAGCGGTAGACCGGTCCACCCGCCCGTCGGTCCCAGTCCCAGCACGATTGCTGTCGGCGCGGCGACGAGGCATCGCCCTCTCGGACGCGCGTTGCTCCACTTTCTTCTGAAGGAAGTAAAACGAGTCCCTTCGCTCCTCGAGATGACCCATCCTACGCATCATAGACAGGGGGGGGGGTGTACCCATTTCATGCATAGCCGTAGTCGTATGACCATAGACCCCCGCATCCCTACAATACCGTGACGGAGCACGTCGGGTTTTCACCGACCAGGCAGACATGGTGACACGGGGGGGGGGACCCAAGGAGTTTGGATATTGCGGTTTTATGATTGGCGTGTGCACGAGGGCGAAGTCTGAGAAGGATCGTATTCGCGCTTACGCCTGTGGTGAACAGTACCTATGAAACTACTGGCTGTCTAATGCGGAGCAGGATATATCTTTGGTCGTGTGTTTGTACGAACGACACTTCTCGCGGGCAATTAAACAAACAATAATTGGCGTGGCGCATCGACTTTGACCGAAGTTCGGTAGCTGCGTCACGATCCTTGACGAGTTTTCTTCCAGTAGGATCGTTCTGCGTGTATCTATAGACGAGCTCGGGTTTTCAACTTTGTTTTTGGCTGTGTTGGTCTTTGCAGCATTGTTCCGCTTCGAGCGACGCGCAAGCAACTGTTGGTTGTCTCTAAGAAGTACAGAGCGACGGGTTTATTGCGTAATCGACTGGAAGGGCTTCCATATTTAGGGAAGGATACTATTAATACTGGAATCCGCAATTGACTTGACCGCTTTCTGCAGGCCTGAGATAGGGCTTCAAAACCAAAATGAGTACATACATTGTTCTCTGTCGAGGCTCATAACCTATTTCTGTTTTTTTTGTAGACTGGTTGAGGAGTGATTCGGTGCTTTTACGCATCATAGTTCTTGGAGAGCACAACAGGAAGGGTACATACATATGGAGAACGTTAATTGCATTGCTGGCGACGCGTACCAGGTATGATATACCAGGTATCATAGCAGCACGTCAGTAGATTTCACCATGATTTATGTAGGCAAATGCAGTTTGTGGAGGTATGCTGTCAGGAAGAAGTACAGACCATAGACTACATGCATACCGTTTTTCTGGATGAAGGGGTTTGTGATAGGGGGATATGAGGATGAAAACTGTCGTCGAAATCATTCCTCTCTTTAGGCCCGAGGCCGGGCCTATGTACGGCAATATCGAGTACACATAGTCTCCACTGCAAAATATCTCGTCAAACGATACCGTCGCCCGTCTTTCTGCCGCTCGATCTTGGAATATCAAGGACGGAAAGTTCATTCTTTGCGAGTTTGCCAAGTATCGATACGCGAGTAACCAACCACAACTTACTTGTTTCTCGGCGAAGCTATCCCACCATCCCAGGGTGCATCACGCTCCAGCCCCCGAGCAATACGTCCGCGTCCGTCGCCCTCTGCAGCTCCTACCATGACCATCTGCGCGTTCATATACCAGACGATCGGAGCATACACAACTGCGTAAGTTTGACATCCTGTCGGGATTGAGTTGTCCCTGTCCAATATTACCGCGATTTCTCCAGCTTGTTGGAAACGATACTGCACGGGTGCTGTGACATTTCGGTGCATCAGCATTGCGGGGCGGGTAGAAACACAATGGTGGGCGCAGGGAATGAGCACGTCAAGCAAAACATATATTTCGATGGCTCAACTCGGCGGGGAATAGGGTGGTGAAGAGATATCGGCAAATTCACCCATAGTTTCGGAAATGTGCTCCAAGCAAGTCAACCCGCGGGGGCGGGGTAACAGTTTGAGTGGGTAATATATATCACAAAGCTTTTCCCGTCAGATGCCGCAGCTTTGTAGACATCCGCAATCTAGCCGATAAAAAAAAAGATGGACCGTGTCTCGGTTGGATCGACTCTTTGACCTTCTAAATGTTGCGCCTGTACGAGTAGTGTATTTTCGTGACAACAGGCCTACCACGTCCAAATGTTCACCACAGTCGTTCAATACAGCACCCTGTGCTCGAAATATGCGTTAGAGATAATATTGAACCACTTTCCTCTGTTTTTCTGGGCACGGCTAACGCTCCCTGTATGACAAGCTGTATGAAATACCTGTTCTTGCCGGGACTCGTTGACGATGTTCGCCAGCACCCTGAGGTACTCCCGCTTCTTGATTCCCATGAGCTGACTATCGTTGTTTTCGATGTGGTAAGCCATTACTCCCAACTGTAAAAGGAAAATACGAGCACAGCAATACGAGTGACTCGGAAAAGATAGGTTGGTGTCGGGACAACTTCTTGCATTTCGCCTCGACTCTTTTTTTTTTTTTGAGACGCCGTAATTCTACGGTAGAGGTGGATGTTTTTTTTTTCTGAGGCTCCTCTATACCTCACTTGAGGGGCTCTATTCCTCACCCAAAACGTGATTTGGATAAATTTAAAAGCGCTTCTCCATGAACAATCCCATGGCCTAGGTATACAACGAAACATCTACTGACAGCAAAAAAAAAAATCAAATTCCGACGACGTGATTTGGAGAAATTTAAAAGCGCTTCTCCATGAACAATCCCATGGCCTAGGTATACAACGAAACATATACTGATAGCCAAAAAAAAAAATCAAATTCCGACGATTTTGGGTTAAGGAGCCCCGTCATTCAGAAAAAAAACAGCCTTAAAGTGCTACCTCTATCGTTGCACGCGTAGTGTAGTGTAGTATAGCCACCAAAACAAGACGAGGGATGTAGTTTTATCAACCGTCTACGAGTATTAATAGTGTGAGTGCGCAGCAGTACCAGTAATATCATGCTACGCACGTGTCGTAACATCTCCCCGCATGGTAGTACGGACACTAAAAATCAAGACAGCTATAGTATAGCTGTCGCTAGGAAATCACGCAAGCAGGATATTTGGAACCGTCGTCAACTCAAGTGCGTTGGTGGACGGTGGACGATAGTAGTTGTTGTACGAGCAGTTCGAAACGTCACTGAGAGACCGAATGGTGGTGTAAATGATCGTCTTGATAGTGAAATTTCCAGTGTGTATGGTTGAAACGTTCCGGAACATTATCCATGTTTTAGAATAATTTTCGTACGTAAGGGTTCCGCCGACCGTCCTCCTCCTACTTGGCTCCCTGATCCCACTGTGACCTGGTCCCACCCAGACCCAAGACCTCCAAACTGACCCTGGGTAAGCAGTTAATCACCGGCAGGGCCACCAAGGACCCTGATCCCACGCCGATGATCCCCATCAAAATCGAGCATCGGCCATGGCCATGTCCACGCAAAACAAATGAAGCAGAAATCGTTGTTCTAGGAAAGCGTAAAACTGGGCTCCATTTTGTACCCGACATCCGCACATCGCACGCCGCCCCACCGACCATCGTTGAACTGCCCGCCCTCCCGCCAGTCGGTGAGCGGTCACCTCTACTCGTTGTTTGCCATGACGTATAGCTGTGCTGGTTGCGACCCGTTACACCTCTAAAGCTACCCTCCTCTGCTAGCCTTGCTCTGAGCACAGGTGGAATCGACTCGGTGATGAGATCGACAACTTCGTTTCACCGGATTGAGAAAAACGAACGTCAGGTCGGCGTACGCCTCCCTTTAGGTCGCGATCTCCTGGCGCCGAGCCTCGAAGTTAGCGTCGCGTTGAGAAGCTTGGTTTGTACACCTGCCTGCCCTCGCGCGCGGGACCCGCACAGGACTCTCGGTGTTGTTCAGCACTGCTGCTACTGTTTCGCTGTTTGCTTTTTGTATTCGTTTGCCATGTTTTCCCGTGTCCCTCGCCTTCTGAACTCTCTGTGCTATAATCGCACACATTTAACCAGCCCGCAACTGGTCAAGAAGATGAAACCGAAGGTGCCCGCGTTTGGGTCGATCGCCAAGAGAAATATGTCAAATCTCGGTGCAACTAAACACAATGAATGCTGTTTCCACCCATGCTTCATGCTGCCTACCCCGCCCCCCCCGCTCTCGCCCTCCCCCCCCCCCCCGTACGTTAAACGCGCACATGGGCTTACCGCGATAATGAGTACCACCGCCGTTCCGCGGACATGATGCCTAACCATTAGGCCAAGTCCATCCAGATGGGTCGACAGCCGCCATCCTAGGATAAGCCCCACCGCACCCGAAACAAAGCTCAAAGCCACCTGGTGAACAAATCGACTACAGGCATACACCCTGCCGAGCGCATTAGGGAACAAAAACAGCCGTGTTTGGTAGCGCTGTGAGCTGGCTGACTATAAATCTCAAACAAATGTAGTTATTAGGTGCCTAGGTATCATTGTTTACCGTTGTTGATAGTTGCGTGCATTTTTTATGCGGAGTTCCGCGTCGTTGCATCTGACTGGCGCGCTTGTGGCTCGACATATCATAATATCATATGGTGTTTATTAATACATGCTAAGTCAGTTAGATGGCTTCTACTCCGCCACCCGTCTAGCGGCTAGACCTGAATTCCAGTCACCTCACAGCCCTATTAATAGTCTTCGGAGTTGACCCTCAGAAACAAAGTGAAGCAGCCGTGGCCTTCGAAGGGGGAGTATTCGTCAAGTCGCGCTTTCTGAATCGTGCAAACTTCTCGATTCGCTCTGCGCGAATGAAGCCGTTGGATCAGTCATCGTTGCCTCCAGTCAGCGCTAGATGGCTAAAGGCAGCCTTTTGAGGGACAACTATTTGTCAAGTCGTACGTTCTGGATCGTGCAAGTTTATTACTTCGTTCTGCGCGAACAAAGTCGTTGGGTACGTCATCGTTGCTTTCAGTCAGCGCGCTAGACTAAACGGTCTAGGGGGAAGCCCCGTTTAAGTCCATATCAACTGCACGAACATGTTTAGGGGCAAACTACTGGGAATTGCTGTGGAATCACTTTTGCAGCAGCAAAAGGTTGAGGAAAACTTTGCGAGGTTACCCTCAGGCGGATCATTGTTGCAAAGTAACGGCATGTCCGTCCAAACGTTGGAATCATAATCATGGTCATATCCCAAAACTACCTCATCTCGCCAACCATTAACGAACCCCATTCAAGCGGATATCCGTATATAGGCCACCCAATCACTGCTGTGAAAAAAAGAGTGACCACACTGGGAAAACAGCACGCGAACGCATTTCATCGGGGGCAATACCTGTTACATGGATAGGCCACCCACTCGCTGTTGTGAAGGCAACACGGCACCTTTAAACATATCAACCTCTCAAGAGCACCAACCTGGTGAACCCAACGAAGCAAATGCACGTCACCGCTATGAGCCTGACAAGCGGCTCCCCCCCGTCCCTGCTATCTCCGTCGCCGCCACCGGACTCGGCCCACCACCCCGCCACCACCGTCGCCATGTGCGTTTCAAGAGACGGTAAGCCGTGACTCGTTTCGTAGCGGTCCGCTAGCGGACGTAAACGTTGGTCGTACATAAAAGGCCGTGGTGCCGAGACCACGAGGCGGAGAAAGCCGGCGCCGACGAGGTTGATGCAGCACGCCCAGAAGAAATGGAACCCTAATACGGCAGATGAGGGAGGAGGAGAACAGTTGTTATAGGATATGCATCGAATGGCGCTGTTAATAGCGAGGACGTTCTGGCTATCATATTGCACCGCGTTAACAATCGCACTGAGCCTTGTGGGTGGGCTTGAGGCATTCGTTCTCTCTTCGCCCGAACAAAGCAGCACGCTCGAGACGTAGCGTCAGTACGTGCAAGATAAATGTGTCCTTTATCAGAGGGGATTTTGCAGCGATCAAATGCAGGATGCAGGTCGTGTCGTTTCCTCACTTGAGCGATTTCATCATGAGCACGGTTCTCGGCAAGAGGTTACCAATTCAATCCAACCAACTTGTGCTCGTGTCTAAAGGTGTACCAGAATGTACACGTCGTGCTCGTCTTCAAGATTGCGGCCAATGTCGGTACTGTAACACCATCGCGCGGAAAGCGCGTAGCGTGTGCGGGAGCGCAATTCGACGCCAGCCGACGAGCGTCAGGAGTGCTTCACCCCATGCACGATAGCAAAGAAGTTAGTACATAACGGGAGTATCCCGTTAATAGGAGGGGGGGGGTACGATAAGAATGGAAGGCAGTACACAACGGGCTATTAACAGGGGGGGGGTAAGCTATCTTGTGACCTCAAGTACGTCACTGGACACAAAGAGCGAACCTTTGTAATACACACGCGGAAGGGGGCGCGCAGTGTGTCCAGTTGCCCGGCTATAAGGTTGGACACAGAGCACATTGCTTGGCAAAGCCGACGACCTAACGTGCCACGTCGAAACGGGAGAAATATGGGAGTTTCTCCCGTACCGGAACTCTATCACTTCAATACTATAGTACGGAGTATTTTGGATAGAACTGTGGGGTGCTCAGCGCATACTGTACCCGACTTCTCACCAAACTGTCGACATCCCAGCAGGAAGGCGAACCAGGTGACGATGGAGGTATCTCTCAGCGGATGATGTGACACAAACCTGGCTAGGTTGCTTTGGACCCACGGCGGTGAAGCTTGGACAGCACCCTGCACCCTGCCCAATAGACACAATACACACAAACAGGAAAAACTGTCAACTCAAAACCACGCGCCTTGGTTTCCTACGCTATCATCAAGATTTTCAAGACAAAACGATATTGGACACATCATGAATGGAAGGGTCAAGCTGAGGGAGGCTGTGCCTACTCCAGGGAGACTCATGGGACTGCAAACATTATCCGATACTGAATCCTAGTAGTTTTTCCGCAACACGTGGGTGCAATTTTACCTACGACAGGAATTAAACCAAAGACCGTATCTTCCAGTATCATACTGGTACTATTTACCCGTTACCGTCATATCTTAAGCCAAACGTCAACTACTTCGAGAATTACAGGGCGAACCTTCGTCTTCTCGACAGCGACGTACTTCATAGCATCAGTGAAGCGTCTTTGTTCATACCATCCTCTAGTCGACAGAACGCAGACCACTTATTTCAACAAGACGAATCGGGTAGCCACGACTCCTTCATCGAGTTTGAACGTCGTATCCTATGATGGAGTATGGGATCTGAATTACAGAGAAGAGTACGAGTACTCCTACAAGAGAAAACTGACAATTCCGAAAAGAAGATATCATACGCCGGGACAATGAAGGAACTCAAACAACAGACCTAACAGCATCGCAATTCCCGAAGTTGTCGTGCTCTCACCTCCACACGAGGTCCAGGTCAGATGCGACGAGCGACCGCCAGAAGTCACGAAGGGGTCGTTCCTGAGATGGAGGCCTATGGATAGGACGTCTTCGTAGCCGGCTCGATGACATTGTTGATTGATTGTCAGCTTGATCGTGACAGTTTTTGCAGCAGCAGCGCAGCCAATTCCTACCGAACTCGAGAGTCCTTTCCGGCCGAGAGCCTGGCGCCCTCGCGATGGTGTTCGATGTCTGCACCAAGCATTAGTTTGGAATGCAATCGACCAACGGGTACTATGTACAAGGCACCCTCGATCCCATGGCCACCACTCCTACAGGTAGTACGAGTGACGATGGTTCAATGGTGATTCGATGATTCTGCGCAGGGTTCGCCCCAGGGGTGCGATTTTGCCCGATTTTGCCCGATTTTGTCCGATTTTGCTCTGCAAAGTCGAAGAACGATTTTGCTCTGCAAAGTCGAAGAAAAGAAAGAAAAAAAACGTTTCACAACAACCGGGGGGGGGGTGTGGTTCCAATCTTGGTGACCACAAGAAAAACAAACGGTACAGCAGCAGCAGCAGCAGTCGTACAGCAGCAGTACACTGACTGCTGCGCTGGAGTTGGCACGAGACACGAGGCACGAGGCAGACTGTCTCGTTGATCGTCTCGTCTGCGGGTCTGTTCCTTGTGCGTGAGGATAGCTTAGGCCTGCTGTTGCCCTTGAAGCCATCGTACTTCTTCAGCAGCAGTGGTCTATATATACACAGAGCATCACTCACTGCTGTTTGCAGCAACTTCCATCCTTCCAAGGAGGATACCTCGTTCTGCCGACCTGTCAGTCGACAGCAGTCTACGACAACAGCAAGACAGCTACCTATAGCTAGAGGAACTTGGCGCAAGGACGCTGGCGAAGGCATTGGTCGTAGACCCTTGCGTGGCAAGCGAAGCGGTTGCCGCTTCGATTCGTCGGTGTGTGTTCCACCGTCTTGTTGGAGGAGTCACAGACTGCTGCTGTCGATAGCAAAGGCAACTTGGAGCCGGAAACGATAGGAGTATGGTGCTGTTCCCAAGGACCCTCGATGCTGTGAGATGGAGGTGGGTCCATGTCGTTGCAGAGCCTGAGATGGTGATATGCCAGATGCAGTATGTATGGCATTGTTTGTTTGGATAGCTACAGCCAACACCAGGTCTGATCTAGACAGATTGTTTGCTTTGCTTCCATCTTGCTTGACCGTGCTTGAGCTAGTTTTTCTTCCAATCACAAATTACAAATTCCAGTCTAATTTCAAATGAAATTTTCCTACGAGACGAGAGGCACGTAGCAAGGCATTTTTCCGTTCCTCGTTCCCTGAGCCTTTTTCTTCTTCGCTGAAGCAGCATCTCAGGGCAGCGCGGTGCCCAGCAGTGCTTGCTGCGTGATCTTGTGCTCCCCACGAATGCACGTGCCGATACCCTGGTATGCACAACCAGCCACAAACAGCAAAAACAATATACCTGGTATCGACGGAGTGGGTGGTGCCAATGCGTTGCCTTTGCATGCTGGAGTACCGAACTCAACGAGGAACCAAGTAAATCCGCATTGAGGATGGACGGCGCTGTCGTGGGAACTTCAAATTCCTCGAATTCCTCCGTTATTTTTCCGATTTTCCAGGTGTGATTGTTTCCTTGAGAAGAGTCAGTGCCAGTGCCAGCGGTATCGTAGACAGATATGTAGAAACAGCACTCTTACAGACCCACTCCACTCCCATGACACTGCCACGAGTACGTCTACTGCGGTATTGACGACAGCAGCAAACAGAGGTATGTGTACCATTACGCCTGTAGTCTCATTTTCCTGACGCCAGCCGCATGTACCTGGTACAGTTTCTATACCAGGTACCAGCGGTACCAGATATAACGTATACCAGGCACCAGGTATAATATACAGTAGTTGTTCCACACTCCACACCCTTCACCTTGCGCGTAACTCTGTCCGGCTGTCTGTCGGCACGTCGGGACTTACCGTTACCGTACGACCGTCAAGATGGACATATATTATTAGCCTAATAATACACAACACATCTAGTCTATTAAACTAATGATAGTCTACAGATACAGTAGTAATATCAATACAATCTGTATAATAGCACCAACAAGTAACAACGCCTTCATCGCAGCCATACCAGAGTAGGGTACTGTGTTCGATAGCTCCTGACTATGAGTCGAAATTCATGTTTCAGGCTTTTAGCATTAGTCTCCCAGCAGGAAGGGCAGATGGAGAGTGATCCCATGATGCGTCATCACCGCCGCATACAACCACAGAAGTCAAGATTCAAATACCCAAGAATATGCCAATAACCCGAAACGACACGTAACCGTCAATGTTGAAAGTCAAATACGAACATCCCTAACCCTATCCTTAGCGCTAACCCCAATCATGCGCAGGTATGTATGATACGAAGGTACATTTGCTTGTCTGATTTGTGTGTGTATGGTCTAGTACGCTTGGAATTCAGTGCATCGGCTATTTTCTCTGTCTCGCGGTTCGTGACCACTGAGCAATACTGGTACAACAATAGTATACCAGGTATCTCTAGGGTCGATCTAGATCTCAATCTCAATCTTCAATCTCGATCTCAATCAGCCTCAATCAATCACATCTCAAGATCAAAATCAAGCACCGACACTGGGTGTGCTGGATGTCGATGGGTAGAAAGAACGGTTTAATGTGAAGAACATACCCACGGCAGTGATGTTGTTGCTGTTTTGATGCCTGGGAGCGATGCCGATGAACCAGGCACACCGCAGCGGCAGCAGGATGCAGCTTATATTTCTACGATATCAGTACTGCTGTACCGCCCCTCTCATAAGCAAGAACCCCACAGCCAGCCGCTCGCCCGCACCAAACAAGAAAACATTGGTCCCCGCTCGCTGTTTCTCCTTATTCTACAAAAACACACACGCACGCACGCACGCACGCACGCAAATCCGCAGGCGTTATCATGGGCGGCAAAAGCAAACGGCAAGAATGCGCACATCGTCATGCCGAACAACTCGATGGCCGTCAAGGTATCCGCCGTCCGCGGCTACGGCGCGAGCATCACCCTCTGCCAGAACACCACAACAGGGCGAGAGCATGCCGCAGCGTCAGTCCAATCCAACCTCCCCCACTCTATCCTCGTGCACCCTTACAACGACCCTAGGGTGCAGTGTGGGCAGGGTACAGTCGGCTTAGAGCTTCTCCAGCAGGTGGAAGAGCTAACCGGAGGCGCGAGTTTAGACGCAGTTATTGTACCGGTGGGGGGGGGTGGACTTATCAGCGGAGTTTCCACAGCCGTGAAGGCTTTATGCCCGGGGGTGAGGGTGATCGGTGCCGAGCCGGAGAAAGCAGCGGATGCGTTTAGGTCTAAGCAGAGCGGGACGCTCTGTGGGCACGACTGCGAGGGGATGCCCGACACCGTCGCGGACGGGCTAAGGACAACGCTTGGGACCGCGACGTGGCCCGTGGTCAGGGACTTGGTTGACGAGATCGTGACTGTCTCGGAGGGGGAGATACGGCGGTGGATGAGGGTAGTGTATGAGCGGATGAAGTTGGTGATTGAGCCGAGCGCGGCGGTGGGGGTGGCCGCGCTTATGTCGGCGCAGGTTAAGGGGATGTCGAGCGAGGTGAAGAGGGTGGGGGTGGTGCTGTGCGGGGGGAACGTGGATGTGACGCTTCTGCAAGAGCTCCTGGCGGGGACGGGGGTGCCGCCGGAGTGAATAAAGATAAAAAAGGCCCCAACGATGAGATGACGACGCCGAATAGGTTTTTCCCTGAGAACTGAGTGCGTTGAAGATTGCAGATTGACACTATTTTTCAGGTTGAGATTTAGTATCAGATGGGACGTTTTTTCGGATGGAGATTTTATTTGGAGGACGGTCCAGTAGTGTATACGGCTTGGCCTAGCTTGGACAAAATGAATGATAGTCTACACTAACTCCCCAGTACCTTTTTCATTCTGGAAAAAACTTCACGGCGGTCGAGGCTAGGATTAGGGTATATAGTCAAGTACCCAATGGTGATAGTAGGTACAATAACTGTGTATAGGGAGGTAGTACGTATTCAAGAGAGTACACGCTGGGAAAGAGACTGGATTGGGTAAGAGTAGTAGCATTCGGAGCATTGCGTCAGCTTTTGCGTTCAGAATGATTTGTGCACTGCTCGTAGTCAGGGAGGCAAACGAAATAATAATATTTCAACTTTTTTGTCGCAGCCGGGCCAAGGTCTACACAACCCTCGGGAGGTCTTTGCTCAAGGCTAATCCGAGGAGGCGGTCGTGACGTGTGGCCGTTTAGTTCAACTGTAAATCGTGTACCTGATACACAAACAGAACAGGTTACAAACTTGTCGCTGAGAACACCTCGCGGTATGAGATTATCGATAGAATAGCGCGGACTTCTACCAAGGCGAAGCTGATGACATTGAGCAACAACTTCTAGGTTAATAAGAGGAGGTTGAGCTCAACAGAACGGTGTGCTTGCGTGAAACGCGCAAAAAATAAATTTGAGCTCGTTTCGTTTTGCTTGACAGATGTGCAGGCCGACCTAGTAAACAAGGAACGATTGAAGGGGCCCAAGAATTGTATGCGCTTCCATGGGTGATGTGGGCTGAGACAGTTGCTCCCTCCTCCCTCCCATCGTCTGTTCCTCATTCGGCCGTTGTGGGAGGTTGACCTTGAACAAAGTAAAAGGGAATCATGAGCTAACCTCTTGCCACATACCGTACCCCTTTCTCTTTACAAGTACAAGATCCCCGTAATGTGTTTGTCCTTATCGCCTCACAATCTAAGTCATTCACAATCTAAGTCATGCACATCTGCTGTGCGTCTTCGCTCTCCGCATGCATCTAGCCAGCACAAAATCAGTACAGGTACTTTTGTTAGTTGCGCCGCTGCCATACGTTTGGCGCAATAATTCTGCTTTCCGCTAACAAAATAAATCTCTCAAGCGACACATGCTACGCTAGCGGTGCACCAGTTTTTTTCTGAGGCTCCTCACTTGAGGAGATATGTACTTCCATCTACAAACTGATTTTGAGTAAAAACTACAAGTGCAACCCAATGGAACAAACCCATGACCTAGGTAGAACAAACAAAAAAATAATTTTGCAAAACAAGAATGACATCTCGACGAAAATGGGTTAAGGAGCCCCGTCATTCAGAAACAAAAAAGACAACAAGTGCTACCTCTATCGCAGCACTCGTCAAGCTCTCCATCAGGCTTTTCTTTAGGGTCCTGTACAGATTCCCAAGGCTTGACCCCTCGAGCGCCCATCATAGTTCCAGTGAAACGTGAAACTATTCTTGAGTTTTAACAAACTTTCAACAGCAGTCCTCGCACCACATCGTTTTCAGCACAATACTCCCAACGCAAAAAAATGTAGCAAGCGCTGTTTCCAAAAAAACGATACTTGTACACTTTTGAGGGAAAAGCTCACCCCCCCCCCCCCCCTCCCCCTCCCCTCTCCCCCATTCTATCCAACATCCCATCGACCTCCATCATACCACTGCCGCAATTCATGTTCAACATCTCACATGAAGCACTCCGCCTCACTTACGGGCATCCTTCCCGACTACAAAAAACGACAGACCTCCAGCAAACAAAACCCCGAGGCAACCCAAACGGACACAAAGACCTTAGATGATAGATGACGTCATGGGCCACAGGCCACAACACTTTTCGACCAATCAAACAGCTCCTATTAACCCTGTTGGGATCCAGGTACAGCCTTCTACGAATAGGAAGAGCGTGCAACAGTACAAGTATCATTATGCTGCGCTCGTGCCTTGCATCACCGTACGTTGTACTCCGGATACGTTCCCTACCCCGGCAGCCCGAGCTGCTTCGTGCGGTCGACGTTGTATTCGAAGGTTTAATTTCGACGTATTATTTTGCCTCTGAAGCCCGAAAGATGTTAAAGCGGCCAATCGGAAATTTGCACGCATCTTTATTAACTTTTTATCTTTCTGCTGTGTGTGAGTTTCGACGAAATCCTAGATCTGACAGCTGTTGTGCATTTTTAATTTTTTATACAAAGGTCGCAGACGCAACGAACCATACATGACGGCTGAAAATCATCGCCAAGTTCCAAAACTACAGCTCAATATGGCGCTCCATGCGCCTCCTCCGCAGCTCCTGAAGGCTTACGTTCCCGCCACCACCACCACCCTGCCCCCCCCCGCCTGAATCATCTTCCGGAGGCGCCAAAGGGGCCGAAGGTGTTTCCCGCCGCCACTCCACCCCCGCATCCCCGTCATTATCTCCTCGCCCCGACCACCCCGATGAGCCACCGCCTGCAGACCCCTCTCCAAAACTATGGTCACCACCGCCACCACCACCGTTACCCCCACCACTACCATAGCCACCACCACTACCACCAGCACTACCACCACCGCTCCAACCACCACTACCCCCACCCCCGCCGCCACCACCACCACCGCTACCGCCTCTGCCGCCCATGTCCAACCTAGACCGACGTAACGCCTCCTGCAACTCCGCCTCTTCAGCGGAAACCCCATAGGCAGCAGCAGCACTGTCATAGTTCTCATCATTGCGAGGGGTTGGCGATGCTCCCGATCCCCATCCCGCCGCGCCCCCCCCGCCTCCCTGCCCTTCCCCACCGCCGCGACCAACCCATCGTCCGGCGCCGGGAGAAGAAGCAGACGCAGAGCGGGAGGAGGTTGTTGCTGTGCCGCTGTTGTACGTGTAGGAAGGCGTCTGACCGAATAGCGAGAAGCCGGAAAATATGCTCAAAATGGGCAGCACTATGGATAGCTCCACGTACAATATCCCCGCCAATATTCCGCAGAGGTGCCCCAGAAACGACGCGTTGGGCACCAGGAACGAGATTAGCACCAGCTCCAGCCAGGCGACGTACCGGGTGTGAACTCGGAAGCCGAGAAACTGCAGAGGGCGGGTGCATCGTGGTTTGATTTTGAGAGAGTGGGGGGCGCAGGGTCAGCAATGAGAGCAGGACGTTCCAAGGTCTAACCCCTTCATAGTTACAACTGCAACCAGTTTCGGGGCCAAACTACTAGGCATTGGAGTTGGGATCGTTTTTGTAATATGTTGTAATAACGATTTTCACCGCATTAATCTGGGGTCTCGAACTAAAGGGTGCCGCACTAAACGGGGGCCCGGGCCAAACTACTAGGCATTAGAGTTGGGATCGTTTTTGTAATACTAAGTATGTTGTAATAACGATTTTCACCGCATTAATCTGGGGTCTCGAACCAAAGGGTGCCGCACTAAACGGGGGCCCCGCACTAAAGGGTACAGCACTAACGCACGACCACAACTACATATAGGTGCCATGTACCGTAAAGCATGAGACCAAGTTACTAATAGTTACGGTCATAGAAACCACCCACAGTGATAACCCGGACTGTATACGACCGCGTTAGGTACACTCACCGATACCACCGCTGGTGATCGCCTGTGGAGAACATAAGTCAGCGCGAAGAGCACCCCCGAAAATCCGACGGTACAACTCTGCATCGGCCCGGACACGTCAAAAACCGTCAGCAAAAGCCACGAGCTGAGCAGCATCAGGGCCTGGGAGACGACGATGCTGAACACCAGCAGCACGGCAAACGCCTGCGATCCCATTGTCAACTCCAACGAAACCCCCTTGAGAAGGAACGAGGCCATGTTGTAGTAGAGGTGCATGTCGCCTCCGTGAACGAACGCGGAGAGGAAGAAGCGCTGAAAATCGAGTCCGCCAGTCCTGCCGGTGTTGTTGATATGAAGCGGGGGGGTGGCGTAACCGTTGAGGCCGCGGGAGCGGGGGGGATGGGGGGAAGGGGGGGAGGGGGGCAAGGGGGGAGGGGGGGGCGTATTCATTTGTTGCTTGCCTTAAGTCATTTGACCATTGGCCACTCATCCCTTTCGAGACGGAGCACCGTTCCTACTCCTAACAGGGACACCTCCAACATTTGGGCGCTCACTACGTTTTTTCCATATATTACATCAAAACTTTTTACTTATCTTATCCCCTACCTGTTTCGCCGTCTGTAGCCACCATCTATCCCCTACGATAGCTAT
>JAYJMJ010000289.1:683552-701255 GCA_036873875.1 Laminaria ephemera
TACATCTCCAACCATTCACGACTTTCCGGAACGAACGATCACATCATTCAGAAATTCCAGCCCCCGTCGCGAACGATGTACCCCAGCTTAGAACGATTAATAAAAATTTCAATTAATTTTGACCGAACAACAGCAGTTTTCCATGGCAAGAAAAACAACAAAAATCATCATCCATACGACACCCACCATAAAAAAGAGTTCAGACGAATCCCCCCGCCCCGCGAAATAGTTACCGGAATCAAAGTTCCAGCAGGCGATATACTCCTGTCTGCTCCCTCCACGATCTTCCGCTGCTGCTGTTGTTGCTGCTACCGTGGAGTGCACGCGGCAATGCCTGCGCGACTTGTTGCCATGCTGACGTTTCCCTTCGTTTTTGATACTGCTGCAGACAGCTCACGATACCCCACGTCCGCCATCTCCACTGCTTATCCCTCCGCAGCAGAGCGCACGCAGCTGCGCGACTTCCCCTTGCCGTTCCACACGGACGGCCGGGTGCACACGACCTGGCGATGGCCATGCGACTTTTCGCGAAATGTGCAGACATATACTCCCACGTCTGCCCCTGCCACAACCGACCCCTTGAAGTGGCATGCGCACGATAATTACATGTCGTGCGCCCCCCCGCCGCTACGCACGGCGTGGGTGCCCGCAGTTAAACCGCCACCACAGGACTTAAAATCTCCTTTTAAAACGCTGACACCTCAAGGTCATCGTCTTCGGATGCAGGAACCTCCACCATTGCAAACACTGCCTCCTGTGGTGATCCTGCTTCCTTGTCTACCGGCGTTGCGCATACGCTGCTGGGATGTCCCCTGCCGCCGCACCTGTCGCAGATTTTTGCGATGCAGGCGTCGATATAGTGACCTGTAGCCTTGCAGCTCCAACATGTCACCGTATCCAGCGTTTTGCCGGCTCCACCGTTCTTGCTGCCATTTCCCGCGTCCTTCCCTCTTCCAGACCTGTCCCGACCACGCCTCGGTCTGCCTCTGCTGTTTCGACAGTGAACCTGGCCCAAATCTCGAGTGAATTATCAACAGCAGGCGGGCATGGACAAAACACGCGTACGAGTACAGAGTGTTACCGTCCGCACTCATTCCCGCGCTGTTCGACGTTATTCGCAAGTCTTTATCTCGTAAAAATTACTCGACAACAGGCAGGGCAGAACCAAAGCATGGGTACAAGGTGCTATCATCCACACTAAGTTCTGCGTTGTTCAGCTGTTAGTCTTCGTATCATACCAGTCCACGATATACTCGTGGAATCTAGCTCTATCAACATTAGACTATAAAGCTTGACACAGAAACACCCATGCCATCAGCTGCCCCCGATGCTCCCTGGGCCACGAGGGACTCTTTGTCGTTCCCATTGGCCCCAACCCCCAACCTCTATATATGTCTACGTACTAATCGTCGTAAAAAACGGTCCCAAAAACATGCAAAAAATTCCTGCTACCCAGACCATCAGGTGTGCGAGA
Source organism: Laminaria ephemera (assembly GCA_036873875.1). Classification (NCBI taxonomy): domain Eukaryota; class Phaeophyceae; order Laminariales; family Laminariaceae; genus Laminaria; species Laminaria ephemera. The sequence goes on from JAYJMJ010000289.1 coordinate 685,027, forward strand.
GGACTCACCGTGCGGGGCAATGCCCCCCTCTTGTCTTCCTCCACCAAACTGAGCCCCTCCGGGTTCAGCTTCCGCAGGAGCACTTCCACCCTTCCGGCCCCCGCGGCCACCATCGGAGCGTTCTGACAAGGACGTTGCAGCAGCCCCCTCTGCTGCAACTTCGGTAGGTAGCAACTGCTGCTCCCTGCCGGACTCCCATCTCGCCTCGCTCTCCTTTGTACGCAGCAACTCTTCGTGCGCCTTTTTTCTGACGCTCCTCTGCGTCATGAGCTGCTTGCTGCAGTTCTTGAAGAGCGAGACCCTGCTCCAACACCTTGGCCCGAAGATCATCCACTACGTCAGCCATGGGCTACGTCGGTACCAGACTCTAGAGTGTTCGATAGCGCCTGACTATGAGTCGAGATAGATGTTTCAGGCTTTTAGCATTAGTCTCCCAGCAGGAAGGGCAGATGGAGCGTGATCCCATGATGCGTCATCACCGCCGCATACAACCACAGAAGTCAAGATTCAAATACCCAAGAATATGCCAATAACCCGAAACGACACGTAACCGTCAATGTTGAAAGTCAAATACGAACATCTGGTGGGGTGCCGTATATACCAGGAACCAGGTATACCTGTACATGCTACGTACGAGTATAGTGTTAGTGTTAGGGTCATATGATACAACTGCAGTGTTACCTTTGGTACCCTCTTGGTACTGGTATCAAAGTTATATACCTGGTATTGAACAAAAAGTTGTTTACGCCAGCAGTTCCAACGTCCCAGTGTTCTTTCATTCTATCAGACTGGAGCCTGTCCTGTGACCACGGACTTGATTTGGGGGACGAACAACAGCAAAGCACCGGTACTGCTGTATGCTGTAGAACTTGACAAATGGTTTAGCGTGCAACTACTGTATGATACAGCTACTATTAATAGTGCTGTGCTGTGAGCTGTGAGTTGGCTGGGCTTAACGCCTAGTTCTTAGTTGGGTGGCGATGCCAGCCAACTAACTGACTTTAGTCGAAAGCAAGCTAGCCCACCCTCCCCCCCTCCTCCCCCGATCGAGCCCCCCCCCCGGGAGGCGCCCATTCCGCTGAAGGCGCCATCGGAGGCAAAAAGACTACATAGTAGGGACTCGCCGACTATAATCCTTCATAAGGACATACACATCCCGTAACGCGCGCGATCGGAGTATCGCACACAGCTTGCAAAGATGAGCTTCAACGAAATCCTCGATCTTACAGCTGTAGTGTATTTTTTATTTTTTATAAAAATTGTGAACCTGGTACACAACAGCAGTACGTAAGTGGTATCATGCATCGTATTTCGGCAACGTTCTCACCCCTGGCCTGTTTGCCCGTTTGCTGCTGTTTGCTGTCTCCTGTCTGCTATCTGTGCTCCGTTCACGCCCGACGCCCTTCGCCACTTTTTGTTCCGATGGTGTTGCAATGATGTTGCAATGGTGTTGCAGGTACTGGTGCAGCAATGAGCGGAACTGGCTCATCGCCCTCAACAGGTTAGTTGGCATGCCCTGTACACGTACGCACCCGCGCCGTGACTAAACAGTACCAGTATGATAATACCAGTATATGGATAGGCATGGTGGCGGCATGAAACAGCTGTGCAGCAGTAGTAGCAGCAGTAACAGTAGAGGTACCACAGTACCTGGTATACTACTAGCTGTACAGGTACAACTGCACTTCTCTTTCAGCACGCGCGGCTGAGTAGCTCTTTCATTTGAGCTATTGCACGCACTGCTGTTGAGCTGAACCAGAGCTATTGCTGTTAAGCAGCCTTTTTTTGCGCAAGTGGTGGCCTGTCATGGTGCAGGCTGCGTGGACCGCCGCGAGCGCCCTCTTGTGTACCCCCCCACTAGTGGTCGCGATTCGGCTGGAGGCGTTCTCCTCTGTGGTAAGGCATTCACGCGCTGAAGGCGGGGTTGCGTGCTTCTTGCTACGAGGCTACCCTTCGCTTCGTAGTCTCTAGAAATACCCCCCAGCTGTGAGATCAAGGATTTCGTCGAAACTCATCTTCACAAGCTGCGTGTGATGCTTCGGTCGCACACGTTTTGTCACAGCACCGATCTGTAGAGCCACTATTGGCTGATTTCGTCTCACACGCTTTCAGCTATCAATACCACAGTAGTAGCGCATCGTCCGCGATTGCCTACAGCAGCGTTGCTTGATTGTTAGCTATTCCACATGCTTCATGTAGGCTTTGCGGCAGCAGTACATATTATACCTCGTACGGCACTACTGAAATATGGCTGGCGGTACTTGTAGAGTCACAACAGATGCGGAGAAGTGCGCGGCTAGCCTTGGACAAGTTCAGCCCGGTTTCCCTCAAATTGGCGTTTCTCCAATTATGCTTATGTGTACTGCTGTGCACTATTATGCTACAACACATGCTGGCTGCGTGGTGGTCTGCTGAAACGCTATTCTTGGATTTGTTATTTTGTGGCGGCATGTTTACTCTCTCATCCCCTCCTGTTCGCCAACGGTTGCCTGTTCTATCCTTTTCCAGCTTTAGTATGGCGTCCGGCTTGGTGTTAGCGATCCCAGCGGTCTCCTTGTTGGTTTTCACCAGGTGAGTGGTTTGTTGATTGTTGATTGGTCTTTCGAACGGTGAGGTTTTTGGGCAAGAAACCATGAAAAAGTTGAGCTGGCGCAGGGAAACGTTAGTTGTTCCTCCACAGCAGTTCCCTTTTGGACTGTGGTTGGGCCGGGCATGAGCGGCTTCTTACGTTGTTGTTGTTGTTAAGTTGTCGTTGTTGTTGTTGTTGTTGTTGTTGTTGTTGTTGTTCATCTCACATTAGGCCATTGCCACAATCTAGTTCGTTGTCACAAAAAGGAACAAGCAACATTTCAATATGTCAGTATACGTAGGCTGTTTGCAAGTGTCCTCGAATTGCCACATGCAGAGTTGTCTAACGTGAAGAGGCTATTCAACAATGCGGTGTCGCTCGATGCCATTTTGCTCGATGCGCCTGTGCGGCGCAATTGTTATGTTAATTGTGGCGGTGCGGTCTCATCTGCAGTCGGACGCTGCCGACAACGGTGCGTTGCGACGAACGCGGTTTGGTGCACGAGTTGTATCGTCGACTGCCCTATTACACGGGACTCATCTCGCGTTATCGGATGCGTTCACGACTTTCAGTGCAATTTGCCTCGTGTCTTCGTGATGTCGCCTATGAAGATGTATGGCCTTTGGAGAGGAGCGTTGTGTGCATGTTGTAACAGCCGTGTTATCACAGCCGCGGGCTAAAGCTGACGTATATCCCAGCCAGTCAAGGGCGCCCGTCTTGCTCGAAATATCCTACTAACGGTAGGTAACTTTGCGAGGATATCCTGGTAGGGTTGTTTCACGAGGATATCTTAGTAGAGTTGCGATTTACGGGTGTTGCTTTCGAAGCCACCACGGTCCTCTGCCCCGATCGCCTCTTTTCCTTGTTTTCTATGATGCCAGGTTTACCGACGAGAAGCCAGAGGGGACAGATAGTACAGTGTACAGCACGGCCGTAGCGCTGGCCCTTATGGGCTGTTTTCAGGTAAAATAACACTTCTGGGGCGCCCGCAATATCTTCTGACGTTCTGGGTATACCGGGCACGCCTGCTTATGCAATGGCGGCGTTTGTGGTGTTGCCATCTTGGCCGTGGTGGAGGATTCCGACCGTATTGCATGGTTACAGGAGAGTGGCAAGTGGAGGGGAGAAGGTTGACGCGGAGAGCGGACGATGGAGGCGAAACGCTGCGTTAGCCTGTTCATACAGTCGTGTTGTTATTTTGGTATTCCAATCCTAACCTTTGACAGCAGCAGGCTTGGGATTCGGGAGAGATGGATGCCTCTCTAAGATCGGTTTTACACTGATGTTGCGCGGCGGCGTCTGTGCATTGCCTCCTATTCCCCGGTACAGTAGTGGTCCCTTTGTAGTGCCGGTATGTGCCAGCCGGAAATACCGGCACTGTAGCGGCAACCGGCACTACTCCGCATACTGCGACTACTGGTTACTACCATCTGTGCCAAGCGATTTTACAGGCACTATAGCGGGCAACCGGCACTACTCAACCGGCGCTATAGAGGGGCCTCTACTGGATGTAGTAGCTTCCTTGTAGCGCCTAAACCTCTCGGGGGTCGAGTACAGCCGGTTTTGTGCATTCGCGAGCGACAAAGTCGTCCCGAAGAGGACTGATTAGGAGCAAGCCTTCCTTTGCTCAAGAGCTACTGCTGTATCAGTATGTTATGCTATTTGGCGAACGTCACGGTCTGTTATTTTTTTGTGCCGCCGACAAGCAGTCCGGTGTATTTTTTGCGATATCGCACCGACACCACGAGTAGGGTCAGGATAAACATAGTAGTTGCATATGCGCAGCGTCGGCGCTTAGGTGTTTGATAACTTCTGGCCTGCCGTTCGAAAATTCTGTTCTGACCCTACCGGCTTCCTGTTTGCCCACGTCCTCGCTGCCCGACCTTTTGCTCTGCGGCACTGCCATGTGCTTGGCACTGCGCTTGTTTCCAGACTGTGGTGGCGGTAATAGGTATTGTGGCTGCCGATAAGGTACGATGGGCTTCGACATAATGCATCTAAAGCTATGCCCGGTTCGACAGAATGCATCCAAAACTGTACCCGCTTCGACAGAATGCATCAAAAACTGTTCGTACCCGTGATGTAGTGCTCTGTGCTTCTGTTTTATGAGCTTGTGTCGACTCTGGGTGGTTTTTGTAAAACTTAATGAAAACACCTCAGCTGTGAGATCGAGAATTTCGTCGAAACTCATATTTGCAACCTGCGTGTGATTTGAGGCGTCGTCTTGTGCTGTCGACGATATGCTTGTTAATAACTGTGTCTTAAGGGTGTGTTGTCCTGTTCAAGCACGAAAGTACCACTTTTGTTTGCGTTCGGGCGGATGCTGTAGATGATTCATATACTTGGTATATTCAGACCGCAAGGGTGGAGGATGTGAGGCAGCAAACGCAACGGTGTTGTCGAATACATTCTCACTCTCGACTTTCGGCTTATGTCTAGATCGTGGTTGTGAACCCCTTAAGAGCACGTGTTTTTGGGTACAGATTACTGGGAATATGTGTAGATTATGTTTTACAGTGGTGACATGTTTACACTGCTGCTGAACTTTGGTTAGCGTTACAGAGGATTCAGGACAAGTTGTTGGTTGTGCCGTCTGTCACTGAAGTCCGCGTTAGACCTGCCATGTTTGTCTGGGTGCATCAAATACATGGATCAACAACGTTATCGTTGAGGCTTGCGAATGGCCCTGTCTCAGGGGCGAACGAACCTCTGGTCTTGCTGCACTTCGAAAATGTTTCACAAGTCGGACAAATCAGATTCAATTCATAATATATGTCATTCAGGGCAGACAGATCCCTGTCTATATGATCTACATGGCCTACTGATCATGTAGCCGGGTGGGAGCCGTATGATCTCCACCATCTGGCACATATTTCCTGGGTTAGATCTGTACCGAACAGATCGTGCACAACATATCGTATCGACAGATATAGGATGTAGAGATCTAGATGATCTAGATGATCTAGATCGTGATTTGTCCGATGTGTGATTTTTTTCTTGTTCTTGCGTGTGTGACTGACTCCACGCCTCAGGTTAGCCTACACATTATGGTGGTGTACTTCTGGCTGGTCTTGTTGGTGATCGGGAGCATGTTCATGTGGAGCATTGCGGCGTTGGACTTCCACTCCAACTTTAGGGTGCGTATCCTTGGGCCTGGCAAACCTACTATCGGGTGATCCTTCGCATCACTCGAAATGTCAAAATCAAGGCACCCCAGTAGACATGCTTCGTTTCCTCGGCCACCCCAAAAGGAGCGATCGGTAGATAGATATCCGGTGCCACTGTAGCAGCGCTACGCAGGCGACGACCCTGATCGCCACGGTCGGCTTTTTTTGTACCCAGCGGGGCTGCAGGGTTACATTTCCGCGGCGTCGAAACGGAAGAAGCCCGGTCTGTGGCGCGATTCAACAAGTTACCTCCGACGTAGGAGAGCGTTTAGAAACGACATCAGCAGGTTGTATATTTTTACCGTTCGCAGAATGGTTATAGGCTGATCGTCTTTGTAAAATCGTCCTCTTGCTACGTGTCTCCTAGGGGAGTCGTCGACCTAACATCCGTGACGAGGTCATAAATCCCGTGGCACGCGCGATCGAAGTGTCACACGCAGCTTGAAAATATGAGTTCCGGCTTAGTTCTCGATCTCACAGCTCAGGCGTTTTTATTTATTTATTTATTTTTATAAAAAAAAAAAAATCACAACAGCTGTGAGATCTAGGATTTCGTCGAAACTCATCTTTGCAAGCTGTGTGTGATACTCCGATCTAATTAATTAAATCAACACCAAACGCAGCTCGGCACCCTCCGTTTTCTGCGTTGGGGGACAACAGCGGAGAAGCACAAGATGTTGACGCCGTAGCGTTCTTCGTCGTAACAGGAATCGAATCAAAACCTGTCAGCAGCAGTACGAGTTATCATTGTGATGTGTGCTCGATATGCTTCCCTCTGATGTAATTCAGGTGTGGCTGGATCACCATTGGGAGGATCCCGAGCTTGCCAACGTGCGGGATCGGCTGTGTCGAAACGGTACGGCCAGCGGGGAGTGTGCTGTGCCGATAGCCGGGTTTCCACTCGGATCGCCGGAGGTTTGGTGCGAATCGAAGTTCGGTTCCACGGAGTGCTTGGATGTAAAGGAAGAGGTGCGAGGATAGGAGCTTTTGATGGCCGCGAGATCGATGGATTTTGTTTCGACCCATCATAATTGTCCTTTAAATGCTAGACCAATCTTGATTCCCCGTTAAATGTCCGACCTGTCAAAGTCCTTTGAATGTGCGACCAATAACAATTCTCGTCTAAATGCTCGACCAATCATAATTCTCCTTTGAATGTTCGACTAATCAGAAAACTGTGATGACGTCATCCACGGCAAAAACATCCATGTACAGAAAGTCAAGTCACCTTGGTTGACATCATATGTCGTGATGTCATCCTGAGATTTCCATCAGTCAAAACACTCCTTTAATATTTTGACCTATCATAAAATTTGCTGGCGCGCAATCCCTTTCTCTACTGAGGTAGGTCCGCTACTGCATTATGTGGTAGCAGCTATTTCGTTGTGAGAGTTGATGCCCATATTGGTTACCGAGACTGTTATTTGTAGAGGGGTCGGTCAACCCTAAGCGGAGAGTGGCCTGCATAATTTCGATGATGGACAAGCAAGCGGTTGAAACGTGTAACACAACCCGACCTGTGGCACTCTGCCAATGGTCGCACTTTGTGCGCTAGCTATTCTCCGTCGCACGCTAAGAGCTGAAGGCTGTTTCCCGGGCCGTGTCGGGCGCATATTTTCTTCGTGTTGTGTTTCATCCCGCAAGTGATACCTCACGGTAGAGGATATCGTAGTGTGAAGGTGACGCGTGGATAACCCCTTTTGTTTTTGCGCTTTCCATGCCCCTGCCAATTTTGATGCTCTTAACTCTTGATTGTTTGGCGGCGTTTTGACGATCGCAGGCGCTGGACGAGGCGATGGATTTTCTGTCCGTGTTCATGAACGTCGCCGGCGGACTGTCGGTGTCGAGCGTGGTGGAGATGATCGCTTGCCTCGTGCTCACTGTTAGGGTTGTTACGATACCCATCATTATGAGGTGGGTCATAGTCACAACGTGTCTAGTCTTTGCCGCGTTATCTTTTACACCAAGTATGTCGGTCATCTACTGTTTTAGCCGGATCGCCAAGTATGTTGGTCATCTACTGTCTTAGCCGGGTCGTGTTTGGTTCCCGTTTTCGAGCTTGCTCCGGCGATGGCTCACTTGATGCGATTCAGAGGCGAGAGCCAAGCTTTTTGTGGGGTTGTTTCTGGCGGGCTTAGGGGGGTTTGATCGTATGCGGGCGCGCAGTAGCTGGCGGCTTTTTGGAAGCACTTGACGACCCTATTCACCCCCGTGGTGTTTCGCAGCAATCCTCGGTTAGAGGATAGAGAACATTGACACATCCAACCATGCTCTCATCTAAGATGGAAAACAATAGCTCAGGCTGTCTGATGTTGCGGTTGTGGTATCAATTGACGAAGTGGCCGGTTGAATGAGGTCGCCGATTAATCGCGCCGCGTGCTACAGGCAGATTCAAACGTGCAAACGTGTTCGCATGTAACGTGCAAAATGGTTTCCAGTGGCCCACCTGAGATTTTTGCTCACACTGCTCGTCTTTCTTTGCCATGGTGCAGGTCGCTGCAGAGCATGATCAACTACCTCCTGGTTTTTCCCGTGGTGGGTACAATCGTCATGGGTTACGTTCAGGTGAGATGCTCCCAGCCCGCACGGAATCGTGGAACGGAACCCTCCCTCGCAGTTGATACTCGGGTGCAATATCACTCTGGTCGAAAATTTAAGGACCGTTTGGTATTCATATTAATGCCCCAACGGTCTTCCCTTTATTTACGTTCTTGGTACATGGCAAGTGGCAACATGAGCGGGTAACTTTTTCCGTCGTCCGCAAGTCCGCAAGGGGTCCTGTGGCATATTTTTCATTCGCATCAAATCTACCGTAATATCCGCAATGACACGCTTCTTTGCCGTCACCCCCCTGCAAAAGCGACAGAGCCGTTCGATGTCAACCTTTCGCTACACATGAAATACTATCGTAACTGCACATTGCGCCGCAGATGAAGCACTATCGTAATTGCTTATTGCGCTAAATGAAGCACTATCGTACCTGCATATTGCGCTGTAAATGCAACACTATCGTAACCGCTTCTTCTGTTTAGTCTGGTGTACTAGCTGTATATGACCACCCCTCTTTGTCGCCCCTCCCGCACGCCTGCTGTTGCAGTCTCAATATCGTCCAATGCTGGAGGTAACAGGGATGGTGGACTTGCACTACGTCGTGGGATCTCTGCTGTTCGTGGTGTCCTTGATGGGGGTGATAGCGGGGCATCTGCACCACCACCTCGTTCTCCAGGTACCACCTTTTTGGGACCCTGGTATAGCGACCTAAACAACGGGAAGTGCGGTTGTATCACCCGTCTAAGAAGAGCGTGCAGCAGTACAAGTATCATCATGCTGCGCTCGTGCCGTACATCTCCCTACGTTGCACTTCGGACGCATTGTTATAGTATTGTTATAGTATCTCCTACCCCAGCAGCCTGGACTGCTTCGTGTGGCCAAAGCTGTAATCGTCATTTATTTAGACATTTTTTCCCGTCTGAAGTCCCAATTGGGTTAATACTCTGCGGTGTCTCGTGCCGGAGACTGCCTTTGAGCGGGTGACGTACATTACCTGGATTCCTATGGGACGTTAACATCCCATGGGACTTGCCATAGTAACCAAGATCGCATGGGTTGTCCTATAGGATCCTATGAGATATCCCGTAGGATACGTTGGTCCCGTAGAATGCCCACGAGGTCGTTGGGAGTCAGGGTGGCGGCTGTGTCCCAGAATGCCGCGCCCGTGTGACGCAGAGTGATTGCGTTCCACTGAGGAGTTCGGGGTTTCTTTAGAGGCTTCGGGCGGTACAAAAATAATCCGTCGGTAGCGTGTTTCGTCACTCAGCGTCTTGCCTGGCCATGGCTTGCGCCGGGCTTCACCGATGTTGCTGGCAGTTCGTGCAAATGAAGCCGTCAAACGGTTTTTCGGATGATTGCTGCGATCAGAACAACTTCGCGACCTGAGCTTGAAACTAGGCGTGTTCGTGTCGCTAAGACGTCCCTGTCAAGCCCCACACCCCACCCCCTCTTTCGGTTTGTTCCGCCGTTTTTGCGTGTCTTGCAGGTGTACATGGCGGGGCTTTGTGCTGTTCTTTTGTTATATCTCGTACTGATTTCCCTGGCGTCGGCCACGTGGGTGCAGCTGTCGGACGGTTTTGATCCGGAGGACACGACGCGCATTGCCTGCGAGGTGAGTTTTAACCCTTTTGCCACTACACGCACGTTTTTGGGAAAAGCTTCTTAGAGGTATTGTGCAATATTGTTCGCAGTTCAGAAAAGATTAACGCGGCAGGGGCGTGCCTGTCGTCGACTACTCATGTTAGCTGTTGTGGACAAGGCGTCGCGGTGATTGCGCTGCGTCGCTTAGATTATTGCTCCAGTCTGCAGTGATCGTCAGAAGAGCGCAGTTCATCAGCGTCGCCGACGTCCTTAGCGCGCTCTGGTTTTAGCTTGTGGCGGACGAGCATGTAACAGGTGGCCACCCTACTTAGTACCCGGTTTAAGAGCTTCCCAAATGAGAGAAAATTGACTTCAAGGCGGTTAAATCGGCTTGTCACGCCTTGTGATTCCTGTACTAAAACCTGTATGATACCCAATCTGAGGTAAAAGCGGCACGGAGATAATAGCTGTAATACAGGCCTGTTCCGGGGGGCTCTTAAATCGGGTAACCCACTGTGATACCAGCCACCTTGTCTTGCCCTGGAGAGCCGCCGATGCGGAAAGCGGCTATGCGATGTTTTTATACTGCAACGCTTTGACCGGCTGGTTCTCGAAATCGGTTCCTTAATCAGAGTGCAAGGCTTATGCGTTCTCCGGTGAGTTCGGCCGTACTGCTGCTGTGGTCTTCGTGCAGCATAGATGACTATAATACGTACCCAATCAGGGCTATACTTCGTAGCGGGGAAAATCGCTACTGCCACGTGTGTATGGCATACCAGTCGCCATGTACATTTCTGTGTTCCAGGCGTGCCGTAAAGCAGACGATTGGTCTTCCTTCGTCAGCTGGCTCGCAATATTTGTCATTCGGCTGGATAGCTTTGTATGCGGCGCTAACGCCCCCCCCTCTCCACACGCGCAACCGCAACCGCTTGCAGGTCGGAGTGTACGGGTGTTGCTGCTGCCGATGGACTGAGTCTGTCGACCTGGCCCTGTACAGCGTACCTGGATGTCCAGAGTGGGATGACCCGTGAGTGTGCACATAGGAACATTAACATTGTCAACGGAGTGCGCTTGTGCCATTTTATAAAGTTATTTCACAAGACGTCAGCTGCGAGTTCGACCAATTGAGTGATCAATACCCAGCTTTTTTAAATAATCCTGTCTTTGATGGCTTGGCTCCAGAAGTAGTGGAGGTGAACTCTTGATGGACAGATCGGAGAGGAGTGAGGGTGCCCACGCCATTGAACGAGCGTCGTTCTTGATGCTGTAATACTCTCGTCATGGCGTAGACCATTTGACCATGGGTCGCGTTCTCTTGTCTTGTCGGTGTAGACTTGCGCCGTGTTGAATGTTGGGGTAGAGTAGAGCCAACAGTATAGCTCCATCGATTTGTACCGCATACCTGGTACCGCATACCGACTCATCGTGGGCCTGCTAGTCGCACCTGCCGTATACTTGCCATGCGCTTAACACCTTCAAAATTGCGCTCTTATGTTTGGGGACATCTACTTGGATTAAGAGTAGGATCATTTCGGCAGTGGTGGAAAGGGTTCCGCTTGTGGTACGACCTGCTCCGTTGCGCCACGTTTTACGAGTAAACGCAACGCACGAATCGATGGCTATGAAAAAGATTGCGGCCGCAGAACGTCCGAAGCCTTAGCGCTATGATGTGCTGTCGAGCGCAGCATGCCCAGCACGCACATGGGTTTACCCACTCCCGCCGGTTTCAATATCCCAACACTACGCATGTGCATTAACTGCTCCCCAAGGCACTCAGTTCCTCAATGCGCCTTTGACTAATCCTGTGAAACCGCCGTTTATGCCACTGTTTTGTGCCACCGTCATGTTGATGCCACCCTCTGTTCCTATTGCCTGCTAGGGATGAGTTGGCGGAGGTGGCTTTCGTTCTCGTCAAGCTGGGTCTCCTGACGTCGATCCTCAGTGTCGTTTTCGTGTTGTGTGCGGTGTGGGCGGGTGTGGTGTTTTACAACAATCTCAAGGGTTACCAGGTAGACTATATATGACCGTGCGGAAGCGTGCGTGCGTGGGGGCGGTGCTCTGTAACATGCGGGCGGACTACCGCACGTTGTTTTATGGTGTAGAGTGTACATACAGTGTATAACCTACGGTGTGTGGTGTTTTTGTCGCCATAGGCCGTATAGCGGCAACGTAATATAGGATTGAATACCCCCACCTTCATGCTACACTTTTAGCTAGTACCAATGGTAATAGATACCCCCGTGCTGTAGCATCCAACCGCACGTCCTCGTAGAGGGACTGCTCCTGTTGCGTCATCTGAAGTAAACACTAGGTTGAAAAGTAAGATGTGGCGGGCCGCCTGAATGAGTGGCCTGGATGAAATACGCTGTGAACGCTCGTATTTTCTGTACGGGCTATACGTGGGACAGGCAGTAGAGATAAAATGCGAGGTAGCGCGATCGTCTGCCGACGCTTGTTCCCACCTCGGGCTTTGGCGCGCCTTCAATACCCGTTCAAACGAAGCGCGAAGTCTTATCATCCGGGGGCTTATTGATGGGCCTTGATTGGCTGGTAGTTTTTTTTTTGTCGGTCGTGGATTCTTTCCGCCCGCTTGGGGTCTGCCGTCCGCCCCTTAGGGTGGGTAGAATTGTTGTAGGGTTGCCGTACCCCACTCGGGGGGAAATTGAGATTGTTGTGCACGTCGTTAAAATCGTCGTCGTACTGTTTTATGTGCAAAGGCCTAGATGGACGCATAAAACAGATATGTGAATTTGTCACAAGTTTTGTACTTCATTGTGATATCGAGTCATGTGCGGACGTGTGGCTTCTGGCCGCGACCAGAGCCCACGACCAGAGCCCACCAGGCTCTGCGGGATATGTGCTCTTGTTTGTAATTTTCTTTTAATTGTTTAGGCATGATACACCTCATTGTTTGGCAGGGTCAGTCAATATCAACGCCCGGCATTCTTCGGCCCGTCTTTCGCGAATGAGTATTCGTAGTAACATAGCCCTGGACGGTGAAACGATGTCGCTGGTGAGGCGTCGTGGTACCAGATACTTGGTGCATAACAGTGTTGTCCGCCACAAGTAGTAAATGTTCCGAAACCAGTTTCGAAGACAAGCAAGTCTCGCCATGGATCGACTGCTACCGCGCCAAGCGCCATTCAGTATGCCCCCCACACCATTACAAGACCGACCTGTAGCGAGTGTCCTCTCTGGAACATAGGAGCCATGTATCCCATTTAGCATTTAGAAAATCACCTGGTACCAGTATGTATTTCATGACTTTTGTCCGCAAGGAAATGTGTGATTAGTGATTGACGCTTCCACGCACTTGGAGGGGGGCTATCGTTATTGAGGAATGGGAATTTCGGGGGCATTTTGGGGGCGATGGAGACGTTAGTTGGGTTTTGGCGGCCTGTCTCTGAATAAATGGATATTGTAAGGCTTACTCTAGTTCGGGTTGGCAATTGGTTAACCATTTACCAGTACGTACGTAGCCCAACGGATCAATACCTTAACACATGGCGTCGATGGCAGAACGAAAAACCCCGTATGACCCACTTTCCGCTAGACGCTCTTACCGTCTACCTGGTACCAGGAAACACGCAAGATAACACACACACCCTCGGACGAGTTTCGCAGCTGCTTTTCTCCACAACGGGGAGAGTGCAGACGTCGAGCGTCGCGTCTGTGGAAAGATCTGGACGAGACCTTCCCAAAGCCATTTTCGTTATGTGTGTTTGATACCCCCTGGGTTTGGATAAAATCGGCTCTGAAAATATGACAGGGGGTGTTTTATATTGCGTGTTACTCGGTAGTCAATGTTATTCCCGCATCGTGTCAAATATTCAGTGGAGGCGATTCCACAGGTTTGTAATGGAGTGCCAAGCACGCGTGCAAATCGATTCCTCATCACGGTTGGCTCCCTAAGAATGGCATTTCTATCCGTAAACATATGTACAGTAGTGGGCTACTCGCCGCAGTGGACAAAGCTAGCCGATGCGGGGCATCTTAAAGACGAAGCAGCCTTCTTTGTGGTGGTTTTGTCTGCCTCGCTCTGCTGCATGGGGCGTCCAAGCACCATGAGGCTCGTGACTCGTGCCCATTGGGGCTTCTCCTCAACGTGTATACAGTGGAAATATTTCTAATTTTTTCGAAGGGTAGGTGCCCCTGCTGTCGGCGGGTCGCCTGCATGGCGGTTGACGAGGTCCACGTGTGCTATCTCGTATTAGTACGTCGCTTTTCCGCTGTGACGAACTCAATGACGGCTGAAGCATCCGGCATTACTGACATCGAAATTGGTGTCGGGGCAGGGCGGCGTGGTTGCTGGGTACTTGGTTATGACGCACACGGGCACACAGTCAATTGACCGTAACCTACATGGAACCTTGTCCGTTCACCGTATTCCCCTAATTTTTGACGGTGACGGCTTGCCACGTGAGCGTAACTGTTAGATGCTTGATTGAGTGCACCCCAACAAGAACTCCCTTGATCTCCACGAAAGCTAGCCCACCAGCACCGAAAACATGATACCAACTAAGCAGCGCCACGCTGTCCTCATGGCCCCAACACAGCATCGTTAGAACGACGATATTCATATTCGATGGCGATATATATATATATTCAATCCGCGAGAACCAAGGAAACCCCAAACCCGAATCCAACCCATACACTAAACCCAAACCGACTGAGACGTCGTTCCTTGAGCTGGGATTTGAAGGATGCCAACATCGGCGATGCCGCGCGGCTACGTATCTTATGTGGCAACTGCGGGAACTTCGGAGAAAATCCGCAACCTGCTTGACCGCGGATTGATGCTAGCCGCCCGCAAAAGATCGAATTTTTGCTCAAGATTATAATATTCTTGCAGGCAACGTCACTGTCCAAGCCTTGGTGCCTGAATCTGGCGCGCGTAAGCGTCCCTCCGCAAAGATAACTTGAAGTCAACTGTACAAAACAAACATTTGATCATCTTCGGCATCTACGCGAAATGACTGTTATAGCTATTACTTGAGCGTATAACCAGCCTCCAAACAATAACAATCACAGCTCCCATTGCCCTCTGCAGCTGGCGATGCGCGCTTACTTCAACCCTCATAATACGTAGTGTGGAGATCCGATCCCCAACTGACACTTTTGCTCTGTAGATCCGCACTCACTCCCGAGCAACTCGCGGCTACCTCTCGCCCGGTGATCTTCGTATATACCTCGAGTGAACCAATGCGCGTGTCGAGGCTCATAATCTGTTGTTTGACGACATAGTACCTACCGCGGAAAGTATACATACGCATAGTATACCATACAGCCATTTGCTCATCCCGTTTCTAGTCCCTACGAGCCCCAGCATGCTGTGCCGTTTCACAACACAAGTGATGCGTCAAACAAGTCAAGGCCCGGGGGAACTGAGCGTACTATACCAGAATGTCATACCCTGCGTATGGTATGATATGATAGTGGGCATTTGATGGGCAGCGGCACTTCAATATTGAACGTGGTTCAAGTCGTCGTCGCCGTCGTCGTCGTCGTCGAGAAAAGCTTACCTGGTATTTATGAATCAACCAACCTTCCCTGTGCTACAAAGAGCCCCTGGGATGTTTTCCACGTCCCTTCTCCTAGCAATCGTCGTACGTAGCTGGCATCGACCGGCTATGATAGATCTGAATCCGTGCGCTATTATACCGCGTTGGGAGTCGGGAAAAGCCGACGGAAAAGGGGGGGGTGGGGGGTGCGACAACATCAATCAACTATCAAGTACCAGGCGTTACTACTGTAATAGTTACACTGACTCCTGTCAACGAGAGTATTCGAAGGCGATGATGGCAAAACGTTTTGTCGCCGTAATTTTTATGTGGGTTTGAGTAAGGGTCCTGTATGCCTTCACTCTACCACACCTACTGGCAGAGCCCCGCCTTCCTGTGCTCTACCCACCTCATCACCTGCCCTCCCCGTAGGCGTAGACGATTTTTGTTGGCCTCCATACCCTCCCCAAGCCCAACCCCACTCCCGGTACGAGTCCTCTGCTCTCCTTCTCCATCCTGGGCACAGGAACCCCTCCTCACACCCAAATCCAGACGGTGACTTTCCAGGGCCTGTACCATCAGAACGTGACTTTCGGGAGCCAGTAACGAGACTAGCACAAGACTTGCAAGGGGCAGTACACACGTATCAATGGACTCCAAGGCAAGACGGCGATGAATCTCAAGGACGGCAAACAGGAAGCATGTCCGGGGGCACCATCCGAGACGGGAGTACTTCTCTTCGCCGACATACCCGTCCCTCTCACATCCTTGTTTCTCCAGCAACACCTCCCCCTCAACCCCCCCCGCCCCAACCTCCTTATACCCGCAACGTCTCCTAGACGCACTACCCACCCATCTACC
>JAYJMJ010000289.1:741658-753191 GCA_036873875.1 Laminaria ephemera
GAGGACATACACAACCCGTAACACGCGCGATCGGAGTATCACACACAGCTTGCAAAGATGAGTTTCGACGATTTCCTACATCTCACAGTAGCTGTAGCGTATTTTTATTTTTTTATAAAAATTTGGGCCCATTTAGAGGGTTAAGGGTTGGGGTAAAAATTCCGGCCCGCGGGCTTACCCCCTTCAGCATTGCATACACGTTTTAGCGAAAAAACTACTTGGAATTAGTGTGGGATTTGTTTTCCAGCAGTGAAAAGGGTTCAAAACAGAAGTAGGAGTGCACCCACGTTGTTGGGAAATTAGTGTGCCATTGCTATTTCCAGTAAAAAATTAAAAACACACTACAGCTGTGAGATCGAGGATTTCGTCGAAACTCGTCTTTGCAAACTGTGTGTGATACTCCGATCGCGCGTGTTACGGCATGTGTATGTCCTCATGAAGGATTATAGGTCGGCAACTCCCCTTAGTACTAGTTAGCACCAGGGTCAACCGTATTTCCAGTATATACTGAGCGGACGTTTTTTGGCACAAACTAGCCGGAATTAGTGTCTAGTATAGAGTGAAATTACGTTTTTGGGGAGAGACTGCTCCAAAATAGGGAGCGATTTTTACTTCCAGTATTCGCATAGTAAAAGGGTTTTTAAGCCTACCCTTTAATCGTGTCGTCCATTGCCTTCGCTCTAGCCCAAGGCAATGTTTTTTGCGTAAAACTACTTGGACTTAGTGTGGGATATCTTTTTCAGTACGACGTCAGGGTTGAAGCGCGGGTTGGGTTGTTAATGCTTACGCTTTAATCTTGTCGTCCATTGCCTTCGCTGCAGATAAGGCCTCCCTCTCCGCAACCTCGCCCCACTTCCCCAACTTTACCGGGACGGAGCCGAAACATTTCTTCAACCGCGTCAGCTCGAGCCTCATTACTTGTGCAACCTGGCGGGATGATCGTAGCGGAAGACCAAGTCAATATGATATTATTAAGGTTTTGCACGGTATTGTAAGGCGGTTTCTCAATAGGATATTTTTGGGTTTGTACGGTATTGTTGGGAGTTTTTTTAGTCAGATACGAAACCGTCAGTGCAGGCAGCTTGGACGGGGCAGCTTGGACGGCTGTGATGTGAGAGATGACTGATTCACTTTGTTTTTACTTTACCCGAACCTCTTCCAGCCTCATCACCTGTTCAACCTGCCCGAAAGAAAACAATCGAAGGACAACACTGGACGGGCACGAGGTCAATTAACCATCGCAGTAGACCTTACCATACCCTTTATTTGACACCATGGTTGATGCACACTGTGTACGACACGAAGAGGACTAGCCCTTAACAGTAATTGATTGGGTTTAGGTTAGGGTTAGTTATCGCCCCGGTAGTCTCGTGGTTAACCTCGAACACTACTAAGGTTGGAGTCAGGGGTTTCAATCTCGGTATGGAGATTTTCATTTCTAGAGACACCAACTGCCGAGAGCGCTTTATAGCGTGGGTAAGCACAATTCGACGCGAGTCGACGAGGGAAGAAAATGCTGAATCCTTCTCGCGATAAAATTGAAGGCGCGTACCGTAGTGGGGAGGGGAGGGGGGAGGGGGGAGAAGAGCGTGCCTGCTAAGTGGCCCCGGATCTGAGTTACGACTATGATAGGGAGGGAGAAGGAGAAAGAAGAAGTGCGAAGATAATAGATGGGATGAGCAAAAAAAAAAAAAAAACTCGTATCGTACACAGTGACCGTCAACTATAGTGTCAAATAAGGTGGTAAGGTGCCCTCAACCCTTATGGGACCCATATATCGCCACCAAAAACACAGGGACAGCGGTCTTATCACCCATCTAGGAAGAGCAGAGCATACAGCAGTACACTACTCGTACGGTAATCGTACGGCACTCCACGATACTAATCGCGCAGCAACAGTCGCCGACAAAACGGAACAAACGGGACGGCGAAAAAGAGCATCAAGCTATGAAGCGACACTAAACACAGACAGAGAAAACACACGACGAGTAAGACTGATGATCATCAAGTTAAGACAACAAGTACCATGTACGACGACAAGGGTAGGAAATCTCCCTCCTTCCTGGGGGGCAAAGACCGTCAGAGCTATATACAACCGACAAACATAAAAAAAAACTGACACCATATCTCACCGGGGTAACCTTCTCCATCTTGATGTAGCAAGTCTCGTCGTACTCCCTCTCCCCCTCCTGCCCCCACGACCCCCACGTATTCACCCCACTTGCAAGGTCCTGCAATGTCCTCCCCACCGCCCCCGCTTGCTGGGCCTCTCCCGCCCACAGGGGCTGATCCTGATCCGCATCTGACCAGAGATCCCCCGGCATCGCGTACATGTATGCATCCTGCCGTTCCGAGTAGCTGCCAGCACCCGTCCGGGACCCCCTGACACCCCTTTCCTCTAGAGGGTCTTCGTCTCGCCAGTCATCCCCGCCCCCCTCCCACCCCCCGCCAAGACCATCTCTCGTCCAACTCCCATACCTCTCTTCGCCCAATAACTCATCGTCCTCGGGGTCCGTTTGGTTCCGGTAGGTGTCGGCGTAGGTTCCACCCGAGGCGGTATCGAACAGGGGCTTCTCTCCCTCCGTCCCCTCCCCGTTGTTGTAGTACTGGTAGTGCTGGAGGTTTCTGTGCGGCGTGCCTGCAGCGGGGGAGGGGGGGGGCGGGAATAGGATCGACCCTAACTCTAACCGTGTGCCTGCGGGGACGAGGGGGGGGATGGGATAGGGTCGACCGTAACCGTAACCGTAACCCTACATATAACACCTGAGCATGCCTTCGCGCGGTTATGAAAACCAATTCAATGTGCCAGAATGCCAAGAACTACATATATAAAATGTCCTCCTTACACAGCACTAAACGACATCGAGCAAAACTTCTGATTCCCGAGTTGTGGACGATCTCAACAATGCACGCCATATTCTTGTACTCTTATATTATATTACGAGCGGAGCGATTTGCTACTCTACACGGTCGCCGAACGCATAGAGGTCCCTTTAGAGCTGGGTGAATACGAAAGATCCACGCCGTCCAATCCAAAACCTCCAAAAACCTCTCGAAAATAAAATGTAATATTTTGTTAAGCTTTCCAACAGCACAGAGTTTTAACGACAGACAAAAAAACGCCCACCCGCGCGAGTTCCTAGCGAGAGTTACCCTACCGGCATCTCGTCCTAAAAAAGGCCTCACCTCGAAACCCGGGGATGTGAACCATCTGGTCCCCTATCTGTTTGAAAAAGAAGTTCATCTCGAAACCCGGGGACGTAAACAATCTGGTCCCCTATCCTGTTTTACAAAAGTGCCTCACCTCTAAACCCGGGGACGTGAACCCTGTTGTCCCCTGGTGCGTGAGGCACTGCGACGGGCGGCCGGCCATCCCTCTTGCCCCGAGCAACGTCGATGTTCTTTTGGGACCAGTGGGCTTTCCATGCTCCGCCTGGGTGTATCCTTTCCATTTCAGCCGCGATGCTTTTCAGCGGGAAGCAGCGGTTGAAGTCCGCGCGCATCCACTGACGTTGAAATACCAGATAACATTTTGTGGGGGATAAGATTTAGTTGAGGATAAGATTATGTTGAGGATGAGGATAATATTTAGTTGAGGACAAGATTGTGTTGAGGATAAGATTTTGTTGGGGATAATATTTTGTAGAGGACAAGATTTTGTTGAGGATAAGATTCTGTTGAAATAAGGTTTGGTTTAAGTAAGATATTGTTGAGGATAAAACATTTTGTTGAGACCACCATTTTATTTGAGGACACTATTTTGATGAGGATGCAATTTTGTTGAAATAAGATTATGTTGAGGATACAACGTTTTGTTGACACCACCATTTAGTTGAGGACACCATTTTGACGAGGATAAAATTTTGTTGAAATAAGATTTTGCTGAAATAAGATTTTGTTGAGGGTGGTTTTTTTTTTTAGGGTGTTGTTTAGAACTCGACCCGACGTTTTTTTGGACAAATTAGTTGGAAATGGAGTGGGATCATTCTCGCAGGTTGTAAGGGTGTTGTTTGCGACAGTGTTTCGGATGTTGGTTATGGTGTTCTTGAGGAAAATAGAGTGTACTGTAGAGGGCGTTTGGGATGTTGAGATACGTTTAGGATTTTGTTTAGGGCATTATTTAGGTCCGGGGGAGGGGTGGGGTTAGGTCACTCCATCCGATTGGAAAAGCTGTTCATCGCTGTGCTCGAAAACTCTGATTGTTAGCGCTGCACTATGGCCGGAACGGTAAAAAAAAAAAACCTCCATCTTTTAGCTTGGAGTATACTGGTATTGTATTATGTTGATATTGCATTGAGTTGAAACAGCAGCATCGTGTTGTGTTGACACTGCTGTATTTTTATTCATCTAAAAATACTCTTCAGCTGTAAGATCGAGGATTTCGTCGAAACTCATATTTGCAAGCTGTGTGTAATTCTTCGATCGCGTGTTGTCACGGGGTGTGTATGTCCTCATGAAGGATACAAAATGTCCTGATATTGTGCTGTCATGACGGTGTATTGTCCTGGTTTTGTATTGTGTTGATATCGTATTGTCCTGATAGCTGGCCTCACCTCAATGGCATGGGCGACATCCGCCCCTGCCTTCATCTGCGCCTTCAACCTGCCAATTCAAGACACGACAACGTACGGTGTAAGACATAACAAGACGGCAGGGGTAGAACCAAAATTTTCTGAGGCTCCTCGCTTGAGCTCTAGACCTATATACCTCACCCAACAATCGATTTCGAGAAAAAAATGTAAGCGAAGCCCGATACATAATATCACGGGCTAGGTATCGAACGGACAATATTGGAAGATGCACTTCGGGTCCAAAATTTTTTGGGTAGCCCCTCAATTGACATTTGAGGGTAGCTCCTCACTTTTGACGAGCGCCGTCAGTGAGAATTATTTGGTCTCAAAAAGTGCAACCGATACCGTAGCATGGCTCGCACGTAAGACGCAAAGCAAGCGCGGGCGCCCACGTTGGATACGCCAGTAAAACGCACGACAACACATTTACGCATCGTGGAGCATCACGACCACCACTCCACGACCACCACTCCACACAATCATTTTTGGTTACAAGACTGTTAGACGTGCGGCTACTGCTTGGCTCGCACGCTGGCTGGCTGGCACACCGTGCTACGAGTGCTCGCCATCTCAACCTAACAGCAAAATGTGCACCCAAAACCGGTTTCTGGCATCGTCACAAGCGCCATACACCCCTCCCGCCCTCCTTGCCCAATCGTCCACAAGGGCCACAGGGCCGCAAAAAAACAAGCGGCATACCTCCTCTCCCCCCCGGCTTGGTCGGTCAAAACCCGATGCCTGATAGAACACCCGCCGTGCTCCGTCCCGGCATTGTGGGGATGCGAGGGTTTGTGGTGGTTTATGGTCTTAAGACTACAGCCATGTGTCATAGTGAGTACACCCGCCCCCCCCCCTGCCCAACCGGTGATCCGTCTCAAAAGGAATGCGTGGTCCATGGTTAAATGACTAAGGCAAGCGCCAAAGGAATACCCCCCCCCCCGCCCCCGCGCCCAATCGTCGACAAGGGCCACAGGGCCGCAGCAATCGAACGGTTACCGGCTATATATAAGACTCACTAGGAACTCGCGCTGGTGGATATTTGTAACTGTCGTCAACTGCGTGGGTTTGTGGGAAAGCAGAAAAGTCGAACACGATGCATGCAGCAGTCACACAACAATTCGTCTATATTGTTCTTTTGGGTAGATTCCGGTGGTCGGACGGGCACGCGAGGCCGAAAACGAGCTCCTATTTCAATTGGCGTCGTCCTAAATTAGAATCACGCTTCGCTCGTAAGCATCTGCGAACAATTGAACGGTTACCGGCTATATACGAAAAATCGAACGGCTATGATACCGGCTATGTATATCACCTGCGAATGATTGGAAACAGGAAGTCCGCCCACTTCCCGTGCTGTCCGATCTCGCCGGCGCATTCTGCGAGGGTGGCGCTCAAGTCTGGAGGGCTTTCCAGAAGCTCAGCCTCCCTGCACGTGGAACACCGTGCAAAACATCCAAACAAACAAGAAGGGAAAACCCCGACTTCGTCAAAAGGCTGCTCGAAGCAGCAATGCCCAAGCAGCAGCGGCAAGGACGCAAGCTACGCAAGGGGTACACTGGGTGTCCCGATTTAAGAGCACCCTGTGACAAGCCCAAACAGGCGCTCTGACCTACACATTGCTCTTATCTGTAGTGGGCAATGTATGGCTTTTATTTGGTATAACGGGACATACCGACGTGACCGCTCTTACGTCCCGAATGCTCTCATCTTTCATGCTCTTAAATCGGGGTATCCACTGTAGCACTGTTCGGGAAAAACAAACAACACTGGAGGGGTTTAATATCGTTAGAAAAACAGCATTGACTCTGCGGTAGAGGAACGGCACCTTTGGGGTGAATTTGTGCGTGTCGGGAGTGGGATATCTGTGCGACGCAACCGTACAATGAGCCCTTTACCTTTTGGTGATCCTGCGCGTGTCAGAATGGAATATCTGTGTGACGCAATCGCAATCATACACTACATCCACCTTATCGGGAAGGAATGCGATTACTAAACACCGTTAGTAGTACACAGCGTTGGTTCGGCGGTCGAGATACTTTACCTTTTGGTGATGTTGCGCGTGTCGGAGTGGAATATCTGTGTGACGCAATCGTACACCACGTTCGCGTTCTGGGGCAGGAGATTAAGAATCTCCGTCAGCTCTTCTACGCGCCGGACCTAACAAGAAAGACGTGTAACATGGGACCGAGCACGCACACAGGTGATACCGACAGAGGCAAGGGTAGGGAACGGGATAGGCATGAGGATAGGGATAGGGACAGGGGTAGAAAGGGATAGAGGTAGGGGTAGGATTATCAACAGGGATAGGGGTAGAGGGATAGGAACATCAATTGAGGGGTTACTCATTTCATGCATAGCCGTAGTCATATGAACATTGACCCTCGCATCCCTACAATGCCGGGACGGAGCACGTCGGGTTTTCACCGACCAGGCAGACATCGCGTGCACCAAGCGCGAAGCGTCGTGAGGTGTTCGGCGAGTCGCATGAAAGGTGGGCTGCATCCTACCAAGAACCACTTGTGAGGCGGACTTCCGCGCCATGTGCGTACTTTCTTGCGTATCCGATGACAGCTTCGAAATAATTAATTTGTTTTCTGGTGTGGTCACTTCCAGAGACAGCAATGGGTATACTTGGTACTATGTAACTGCCTCGCGGGTGCCTTACCATATACCAGGTACACACTACGTTGTACCATCCTTGCACGGAGTTAGGGTTCTCCACTCCGCACAACATGATCTTAACTCGACCACCATTTCGGGTACCGCCAAAACATAAAAACGAGAAAAAAAAAAGACGGTACCATGGTTGTCCAGCTCACGTATTGAGAGGCGTGTTTTACAGCGTCGTTGCCAACCGACACCAACCCCGTACAAGAGGTGGGGGGGGGGGGATTATTGCAACTTCCGAAACTCCCGGAAGATGTTTTAGTCGACAAGCATGAAGACAAAATAAAAAAAAAAGGATCTAAAAGAAGTTCCTGCGAAAGAGGGTTGCGACTCAAGTGTCAAAATTTGAAACAAAAATACGCTAAATCGGGCTCGGTAATCAGGACTTTGTGTCCCTCGTCGTAATAAATTTTGATTTTGTATTGGGGATCATATGCACGCCAAATATTTTGATAGAAAGTGCATTAGGTCACATTGAGGACATCGATCGTTTCGCCACGCCTCATGGAATGTTCACATCAAGTTTCAGCGTCATCTGTAGCACAAAGTTTTCGGACTTTCGTATGGATTTTAGTATCGAGATATTTCCGTACGTGACAGGAGTATCTCGCCATGGGATTTCTCGACATCAACCCTGATTCCAAAAGTTCTAACGTCTGCAAAAGCCCTGCAGGCTAAGGAACACGGCTGCTAAAGGTGGAGTCCTATAATTCCGACATGGCTACGAAAACGCCGGTCAAATGAATAACAGTTGCTTGGTCAGACTAGCTCGCAGTGCGCAGAACAACAACCAACACAACAAAAACAACACCTTGTGCGCAGAGAAGCAACTAACCAGCAACCGGGTGCACTCGTTGTGCTTTAACCCCTTTGGGAATTCAAATAGAAAAAAAACTTGAAACTAACTGACACTTACATAATGGAGAGCACGAAACAGTCCAGGCTCCTTGGGCAGTGGATGCATCCGAAGCGTAATGCGAGGAGGTGCACAACACGCGCACAGTATGATCATATTCGTACTGCATCACCCTTTTCCTAGACGGTCGACAAGGGCGCGCTTATCATTATTTTTGTCCGTATGCATGGGTCCGAAAAGGGCTAAAGAGGTTTTCCAACAGCATCACAACAACGAGATGTCTGCAAACACGTCCCGGGTACCTGTCACGTACCAGGTATAATGTAACGCCATGGTCTTGTGCGCTTATGGTCTGGAAAACAGTTTGATATGTGTGTATAACTAAAAGATGCACTTTGTTTTTTGGCATGCTGTTCTCCTGCGGCCGAGGGATATTTCTCGCACTTTCGGCTGCGGGGCAAGCAAGGGGTCGGTCGGTACATTATGGCGCATGTCTGGATCTCGGCCGAGCTCCGTGGCGGTGCTCTGAGCATCCAAAGTCGCTGAGCTGGCTCATTTTTTCAAGGGGTTGCATTCCGCATTGCTGAGCCGAGCAGGTGCCTAGAAAACCCCAACATTTTTTGTTCTTTTTTAAGTCTCCGCTCCTCCATCACATTTTTTTATTCGCTCTCCGCTCTCTCGCCCGCGCTACAGCAGCATCATCAGTCAAAAAAAAAATCCCTCTCTGCTGTCTGCTACGACGCAGCAGCAACAGCAGCAGCAGCAACACTCCTTTGTGACAGCCACGGACGGTGCCTCTAGTAGTCACGGTGTATATGTGTGGTCGGTGCACAGCAGCACGAGATCGAACCACGACAACATTTTCACGTCCAATGCAACAATCAAAAACACATCGTCGGACCTCATTCCACGTATACGAAGCATACAGCAGCAGCAAAATCAGTAGTAGCTCATACCTGTACATACAATTGGAACGCCTGTGTTCCCTCCTTTCGACTTGCGACGCCCCCGGGATATGTGTGTGCGCTTCTGTATGTGTGCGCGGAGTGTGTGCTGTCATAGGCACACAAAACGATCAAGAAGAGCGATGGATTTTTTTTTGCAAAAGCAGTCGCTCAGCCTCGCAGCCACTAAATCAGTACACAGCAGTACAGCAGCAGCGGTACAACGGCAGCCGTGCTCCAAGCTCTCGCCTTCGTGGCAGTAGTCACGGTGTATGTGTGTGTGGTAGGTGCACAGTAGCAGGATACCGAACCGTGACGACATTTTCACGTCCACTGCAACAATCAAACACATATGGTCGGATCTCATACCAGGTATTATACGCAGCATACAGCAGCAGCTACAGCAGTAGCTCATACCTGTACATATAATTGGAACGCCTGTGTTCCCCCTTTTCGACTTACGACACCCTCGAGATATCAAGTCAACCCCATCCAGAAGGGGAACCTTGTATATATGTATAAATGACTTTCCTTCGGAGTCGCGTTTGTCCTGTGATGCTATCTTTCGGCGTCCCCACGTCAAGCTTAAAAACAAAAAGAACGATGTGAGCTTGCTCTACGTGAATCATACCTGGTACGTACGTTTGCTGTCACAGCTGTCAAGTCACATCTGTCAGTGGTCAACGGGTACGTAATAATACGGGTGAAAACACCGAACCGGCCCCCTCCCACATAAAACTCTCAGCAGTGGTAGTAACGCAGCAAGCAAAGACGGCAGGAAAGCAGTACACAGTTTACAAACCCACCATCATACAGCAGAAGAGCAGCAGCAGTAGCAGCAGACAGAGCAGAGCAGCGCAGAGCTTGGCCTTTCCTCTTTCCCTGGTATGCTTGTCTTCCTGTGACGCTTTCTTGCATTGTCCCCGCGTCGAGTTTCAAAAGGATATTACTTGCTCTCGTAGGTAATGCCTAGTACGCACGTTTGCTATCACAGCTGTCAAGTCGCAGCTGTCAGCGTTGACGGAACGCGGGCAAATTGCGCCATGCGCGTGCGTACGTTTGCTGTCGCTGCTGACGAAGTACGTGCTACTGCAGTCGTGCCGTGCGTACGTCACCCCAGATGCTGACGCTAAAAGCCCGCCTGCTGCGGGCTAGTTGTGCTGTGCATCGTCGCCTGCTGTCAGCTTCTGGCGCTAAAAGCCAGCCTGCTTGGGCTAGTCGTAGCGGCCACCTAGCACAGAATAATACTTGTCCATATAGATACAAGGACGATATTAATGGTGTGCCCTGTGCGCTCTTCAGCTTTTGTTAGACGCGTTTTTTTTTGCGTTTTTCGTGTTTGCTCGAGATGAGGACTACCCCTCAGTTTGAAACTCCCGCATCGGGCTCCCAGACCCCTGCTGCGTCAAGGGAGGCCTCGACCGCGCTCGCGCAGTGCCTAGACGGGGCGTGCTGTGCTCGTTTTTTCCCAGTTATTATTTTTGTAAAATCCAAAAAAAGGTATGCCGAGTAGTTTTGAGTCATTTATGGGTGCACTGGATATAGCACTCGGGCTTCCTATTCCTGGCCCTCTCTCCGTTTGGTCTGCGCCTAATCGTACCTGTTGGGTGATAGGTACCGGGTACACCTCTCTCTGGCTACTCAAGTTGTGCTTCACCGATTTGTCTTCCATTATACCTATAATTGTTATTGCCCTCGATGAAATGCATTCGAACGCTGTTCTCAGTTTGTGTTTTTTTTGTTGTGAAGCCGCAGTTGGAGTTGGTGAGAGTGACGAGAGAGACCAGTCGGCACCCCAGCAGGTGGGGTTTGGCTCAGACCGAGCGTCTGCGTGCTGGCTATCGGTACTCGTGGTCGTGTACGAATACGACGAAAATTTCACCCAATACAGATATTCGTAACCGCGACAGGTATTCGTACCACGAAAACGAAATTTCACCCGTACTAGTTATCCAGTCGTGGTCCCTCTACTATATACAGTAGTGCCAAGTTCCAAGCGATTTCACAGGCATTATAGCGGGCAACCGGCACTGCTCAACCGGCGCTAGAGGGGCCACTACTGTACATGAAAACAGAGCGGAGAGGGCGGGGTACAGGAAGTGATAATCTACACGAAGTAGCAGCATTATCATAACATTCGACGAGTTGAATGACGAAGGCAGCGACCACGTTTCGCGCCTGGAACGCCGTCAGCACATCTCTCCGCGGTCAGACTACATACAGTCGGTCTACGAGGCTCGGATCTAGATATTATAAAAGAAGCTGGCTCAGTGCGCGCCTTTCCGTGGCTACGTAGAGAACACGCAGTAGACAGCAATCAGTCAGCGTGCTGGCCCCGGATGCTTGATAGAGTCGAAACATCAAATGAAACGCACTCGACACGTCCCTTCGTGGCCAGACTAGAGGGTCAGTCGACGTGGGCTCGGATTCCGCGTGAACAAGGCTACTTCGAATCACGCATGTATCGACCGGTCCTAGGTACCAGAGGTACAACATAA
>JAYJMJ010000289.1:780530-792168 GCA_036873875.1 Laminaria ephemera
CCCCCCCTTACTTTTTTCTACCCCTTTGATGCTCTGAAGGCGTGCCGCGCTTTGTGGACAGTTTGCCAACGTCCCGTGGAAGCGACGGAAGCAAAAGCACGGACGCCGACGTGTTATCGTTCGCAGATCCCCATCTCGTCGTTCGGTGCGCGCGTCACTACGAGCGCGCCTCTGCCTTGGTGGTGTCGGCTGCGGTAATGACAGCCTCGCTGTTTGTTGAAAACCCGCCGTCGAGATGGGAGATCGCGACGACTGAGGCTGCAGCGGTCGGCCTGTCTCCGTTGCCGGGGCTGGTCGAGACAACAGCCGGGGAGGAAAGCAAGGCTGCCGCCGTAGAGGGGGGGGATGTTTGCTGCCCTTCTGGTGGTTCTTTGAATGCCGGTAATGCCGCCCGTTCTGTTCCTGAGCAGCAGCAGCAGCAGCAGCAGCAGCAGCAGGAGCAGCAGCAAGAACGGATCTCGATTCTGACTCCTAGACAGCAAGACATGGCGCGTCACATGCAGGGCCACATCGATCATCAGAACGTTGTCCGAGAGAACGCACAGCGAACGCGTGAGCGAGTGCAAGAAGAGAAGGGGCGGCAGCAGCAGCAGCAGCAACAGCAACAGCGAGAACGGCAAGAACGAATTTCGAGTCTGACCCCAAGACAGCAAGACATGGCGCGTCACATGCAGGTCCATATCAACCATCAAAATATTGTCCGGGAGAATGCAGAGCGAACGCGCGAGCGAAGGCAAGAAGAGAAGCAACGATGGGATCAGCAGCAGCAGCAGCAGCAGCAGCAGCAGCAGCAGCAGCAGCCAGAACACCAACCCCGAGAACACCCCCAACAGGAAGCGTTGCCCGTCGGCGCTTGCGTGACAAGTAGAGCCGCCGCGAGGATAGACGTCGCAGGTGGCTGGACCGACACTCCCCCAATCTCTTACGAAGCAGGCGGTGCGGTGGTCAACATGGCCGTCACGGTGTCTGGCAAGAGGCCGGTCGAGGCGCGGTGCGAGAGAATCGAGGCATCGTGCGTGGAGCTTGTGTGCGAAGGTCGGGAAGGCATGGTGTCAACAAGAACAGTGTGCTCCGGCTTGCAAGATTTCGCGTGAGTCCACACTGGGGAGCGAAGCGGGTCGTAGGCCGTTTCACCCCGTGACAAACCAATTTAGTAGGGCTGTGAGTTGCTGACTGTAAGTCGCCGACTAGTTACTACAGAGTTGGCTAGGTACTACAGTTAGTTGCGGGCGGTAAGTTGTGGAGTACTGCGTCTTTGCATCCGACTAGCGCGTTTGTCGCTCGACGTGTGATGTTTATGAATACAGACTAAGTCAGTTAGTTGGCGTTTACCCGGCCACCCAACTAACAACTAGCCGTGAAGTTCAGCCATCTCACAGTCCTACCTGTAATATATTGGACGGCCTCTGCGACGGCATCCAGTCCGCAGCTAAAAATTGAAGTGCTTCACTTGGTATCTTGCGAATGCAGCGGGCATGCTTCCCGTAATCTCCATCCATCTTATGCGTCTAAAGTGCTCGCATCACGGTATCACCCATACCAGCTCTAAAATCCGGCACCCACCTTCCTCCGTCCCCATCTCGCGATGTTTCTGCCACTTAATTTCCCCAGAGATTTCTGTGTCCCGCACGCTCCTGCGGCCCTCCTCAAGGCCGCACTAATTTGCGCCGGCATCGTCACCCTTCCTTCAGCGCCACCGTCCGATGGAACTGATTCTATGGCCAATTCTGCTGATAAGCCGACGCACACATCGCTTCAAAAGCAGCTAGGCGCTGTGTTTGGGTCCGGAGGGATTCGGATTACGAGCCGGTCCGGGCTTCCCCAAGGGTCGGGTATGGGAACCAGCAGCATCCTCGCTGGTGAGGGTTCTTCTGTCCGTCCTGTTTCGCTGTTGAAAAGCGGGAGTCTGTTGACTGCGCTTGACCCTTTTAATACTGCAAAAGGCCCCACCCTAATTCCAAGTAGTTTGTCCCTAAAAATGTGTGTGCAGTTTTGAAGGGGTTTACCCGCCTCTTGGCACCTTCCCTTCATATCGGCAGGCATGCCCAACAGCAGTACACCCGGCATGCTTAACCCGTTTTGAACTGCATCGACATTTTCGGGGACAAACTGGATTTGGTGTGGGATGAAATGTGCGAGTAGTTACACGGTTACCCCGTCTCCCATGTTTTTGGGGACACGTTACTTGGACTTAGGGTGGAATGCTTTTGCAGAAGTTAAAAGGTTAATCCGGCCGATGGTTTTCAGCGAAAAACAACGTCGCGACGCACTCAACCTGGCTGGCGGCGAGGGCGACGCTGTTTTGCTTTATGCCATTGGCCTTTACATGAGGGATTCACTTTCGAAAA
The DNA here is from genome assembly GCA_036873875.1 of Laminaria ephemera. Lineage (NCBI taxonomy): Eukaryota > Phaeophyceae > Laminariales > Laminariaceae > Laminaria > Laminaria ephemera. The sequence goes on from JAYJMJ010000289.1 coordinate 782,879, forward strand.
CAGCCCCTGTGTACAGAATATCAAGATAGTCCGAGTTTCATTAGGTGATGCAGCGGCGTGAACCGAGCGTAGAAGGCAGAACGGCACCGAATTCAATAGGCAGAACGACGCGGAGTTAAAACACTGCTGTACCGATCGTGTAGCGCATGCGACCACCCTGGGGCGCGGTTGAGTCGGAGGCTTGGGGAACGGTTGGTGTGACTGACTTACATGGCTAGGACGCCGATTTGTGTTGCAGGATTGACTGCTGCAAATTGCAGCGCAGCGTTGGCCTACCGCCTCATAGACGCATACAGTGGCGATGCGCAAGCCATGTCAGGCTAGGAGAAAGCGTGTGCCCCAAGCTATCTGACGTACCTCAAGCTCACGTCCCACTCGTTGCGGCAGATGTGTTCAGTCTTGCCCGTGTGTCCGATATCGTGTGCTCGACGAACCAATGCTCTCGACGACGCCGTGTGTTAATGTATTCTGGGATATTAGTCTACCGCGCTACTGGTAAAATATTAACCGATTACTTACCCAACATAAGCGTTATAACACACGCGTGTACTGCGCTGAATGCAGCGGTCGTGCTGAGCGCAGCGTGCGTGGCAGCAGGTCGAAGCATGTCCTCCAAGAGCCTGGTGCACGCCGTTCTCCGCGTCGAGCAGCTCATGACTGCCGGTGAGTTATTTTAATGACTGATGAAACGAGTGATTGTAGTAGTTGATTGGGTTCATTGGGTGGTCGACTTAGTTTCCTTCGTGGTTTGCGTTGTTGTTGCGCTGGTTGCATCATTTGATCGCTTGAGTGGCTGATCCGCTGGTTGATTGGTTGATTCTCTGACAGCCAAACTCGCCGATTGTCGTTTTTGCTTACAGGAAGTGTGTGGTTCTGGTTGATTGGTTTGTGCGTTTTTTTAATCGATGCCGAACGCGAAGGTTTACGTCCCTGCCATTGACCTGCCATTGACCTGCCATTGAGCGAGTTAGCTCAACGACATAAGATGAACATCGACGATGGTATACTGCCGTCCATTTCGCAATTTGCACACAATTGACATACTATTCGTTAGGCACGTGCCAAAGTTGCTCTACGTAGCCCTCCCAGGCAAAGCCCTTGCACTTTCCAGCCTGCGGTGTACCCGAAGATGCAACAGCTGTCGCAAATCATGCCGCGAAAAGGAGACTCGACGAAGCAGATGGGAACGAAAAAGAGCGCCGAGCGCGTGGCGCTGAATACGCCGAGTTAAAAGGACAAGCGTAAGTCCTGGCTATCTGGAGCATAATATTTCAATGTTTAATTTTGGTCCTTCCGACCTCTGGAAATCCGTGTGCACCGACTTATACCTCGTCACCGTGCCTGTGCTGTGCTGCGTGATGCCCCTCTGCAAGGTGGTGGGCACCAAGACCAAGTTGGTGGACTACTGGGCGGAGTGAAGATCTGCAGGACGACCGCGAACTTGCCTCTGCAGGTACCGAAAACTGTGGGGGATATCGAGATTTTTCCGTGGTACCATTGGTGGTTGATCTAGTCATACCGTCGATGTTTGAGGAACAACTTGAAGTCAACCAATCATGGGGCGAATGTGCCTAGGCCCCAGCGGGTGGAATGGGCAACAGTAGCACCAAAATCTTGTGGTATTATTATATTTTTTGTTTTGTGGTCGAACATGTGTGCTCAGTGTTTAGCTATCAGTGTTCAATATAAAGTGGAGCTATGGTTTGCAGTTCGCCATGCGATGAACCAGTTATGGTTGCACCGAAGGAGGTATGATTACGTCATCCGAGCGTAGAACTGCGTCTCACAGAGAACGCCGTACCATACGCTTGGCTATTTCCATATTTCGGCCGCAATAGTAGCTTCAGCTTTGCGTGTGCCTTTTACGCAGTCGCGAGATCGTGTATGCTACGATTCATACTCACCTCCCGTCAGGTGCTGACTGAGCCTATCGCGCTCGATGGAGCATTCGAGGATGCCCTCAACGATCGCCTTGTCCTGGTCTTCACCGGAAAGCAGCGGTTGGCGAGGTCAGAGGATTTGTCTTTTTTTCCCAGTTGGCGTTGGTACCAGTGGCCTAATAACTTCGTGGATGATGCATATGTTGTTCGTTGGCTCTTGATTCTTGTCACCGAACCGTGTGTGATGCTTTGTTCTGACTACCATTGCTTGGAAATACTGTGCTGCTGCTTGCTCGTAACTCCTGCCCGCTACATGGGCAAATTAATAGTGTTTTCGTGTGCACCAGCGGTGTAATCTGACATGGTTTACGTCACCCTCTGTCCCTGGACATCACATCGTACTGATGCAGTAGATCGCTTGAAGAACACGTATGTCTAGTATTTATGCATAATATTCCTTGATATATATACACATACGTAATTCTGGGGTTCGCTCATCTTCTCATCGTTCGATGATGAATTGGTAAATAGCTTGCCCATCCTTCATGGTAAACTTTACAAATGTCGGTACGAAGATAGCACCGGAACAAAAGCATGGTACACAATTCCGTCGTGTCCCACAACTCCATCGTGTCCCTCACATGTCGCGTACGCCCCCCCCACCCCCCGTTCATGTATAGGGACCTACTGCAAGGAGTCGTGAGAGGGTGGCACGACCGCCTCCCAGGCACCGTCAACACAGTGAAGGTAAGGGAGGTGAATGCGCTTGTCCCGAGACTGTAAATTGCATAGTTGTATTTTGTCGTGCTATTTCGAGACCATCCGCCGACTTTTAGCTTTGATAAAGAGTGGTACTGGTAACACCGTTGAACCGTAGAATCTATCATCCTTCTCCTACCCGTTCGTTTCCATATATGATACAGTATGCACAAATGGGCATAGCTTTGATCGCCCTGTATGCAATATTGAAAGATAGCTTGACCCTTTTCCAACTCCTAAAGTTATCCTAGTCCACAGACAAACGTTTTGTCCTCATAACGGGAGTGCCAGGAGTGCAGTCCTAAAAGGATTAAACTTGAACACTGAATCGCGATAAGATCTCGTCTCGCTTTGAGTTGTATCGATCACCAGCCTGTTAGGCAAAGCATTCCGCGTCACAGCAGCAGTCTACACGTTGCTAGCTCAATTTTTTTCGGGGGCGAAATGCCTGACACATTGGCGCATGGACTACACAAGTGTTAACACGTTTTGTTGACATGTACGTTGGTGTATGACCTAGACGACAGTTAACACATTTTTGTTACATACGCACGATAATTGTGGCACTGGCAGGTCGAGAGTTTTAACTCGCACCCCCGGTAGTGTTTTATACTCAAGCTTTGGCTCGATCTGTTCCGTTTGCGTTCGGCACAGGGGCTAGTTTCCAACGCAGAGGAGGCTGCGAACGCCTGCCGAGGTGCTGGAGATCTGCAAACTTTAGGGCGGTGCCTCTCCACGTATTGGGAGCAAAAGAAAAGGATGGCGCCAGGTATGTTGCGCTCTATGTGCATTGCACAAGTTGGCCCATATCTGGTTGACGACAGCGTGCCGCAGAAAACGAGAATCGTCAGATACCATTGTCGATCAATCTACAGACAATATGGGAGAAAATACCCCCCCCCCCTCCCCGCCCCCCTCCCCGGCATTGCCGTTCCCGCAATCAGTTTACTTTCATGAGATCAAATACCAAATATGCCAGTTGACGGTCTCGTCAAAGTCTCTGTAGAATTAATATACTAGTTTCAGTGTGTGAAGTGCCTTGACGGCTGGCTGTCCGACAAGGGCCAAGGGTGCCATCAACCGACATATATATCAAAGGTTTCCCCAAGAAGTGGCATAAGCGCTGGTGTAGTTTTATCCGAGGTAGTTACATGCCCGTCGCCTTCGACTCGACGCAAATAGTTACGATTCATCTGACTCAACGTCTCATAATGTCATCTTTGCGATTGCAGACGGCCATCTTTCGGAAATAAATGTGTCACGCGGAATTTGAGGCAAAAGTGAGAACACGAACCCCGTCTTGCGAGAGCTCGCTACATGTATCTCCGATCTGAAGACAAAGTAAGCACCTCTTTGCTGCGCTTTGTGTTTTGATGTCCAGGTGCTGAACCACCTGCGGTTCGAGCTCTACTCGAGAAATTAAGGCCGTTGTGCCACGGGCTGTCCATATGCGGTGCCGGCGGAGGCGGCTTTGTAGCTTGCATCACCAAAAGTCCCGGGGATAAGGCGAGGCGAATCGAAGAGTGCAAGCAAGGCGAATCAAAGAGAGCATTATCACTCCAGTTATCTCATAGAGTAGTTATGACAACCTTGATGGTAGCTGACGTCGTCGTAAGGATGATGTCTGTATTGGTTACCCTTTGGTTTGTTAGCTTTTCACCACATCGACTGGTAAGAACTACGTACGCGTGCGAGTCATGACAATATGTTACTGCAACGGATTGCAGCTAAGATGGGAACCGCCTACAATTGCGTGCCTGTTTGCCTGGTATTTTGTACACCCGCCGCCAAGCCTCACGATTTCTGATCCTGGCGAACCTTGACCCTTGTGTGCGCATTCACTGCTATGTCCCGTGTGTCACCGACTTGGGTCGGAACAGGGCATTGAAGAGGTCATCAACGCCCTAGCTTCGTCTTCAGCGGGGTCGGCCGAGGTGAGGGGCAGAGGTTTTGACTGTTCTTGGGAAGGTGGCGATCCATGGAACCGCTAGGGTATTGGTAGCTTGGAGCTTTAGTTACGGTAGAAGAACGGTCTCTGTCGTGATATTTTAAGTATCCTGAAACCTCTTACGACGAGCAAACGTTACCTTTCGAACGTCGGGTGTTTTCTCATGATGTGCCTCCATAGCGTACTAAGGGATACTATTTTATCACGTTGCAGGTGGACCTCCGTCTCCCGCTCGCGTTTGAACAACATCTGTATGCCCTGTTTGCGTTTCCCCTGAACGGTCTTCGATAAAGGGTTCGGCCCTCGAGTAATGGCCCGTGTAATCATATTTGTTTGGGCCCTAGGTGCTCGAACACGAGACTTTTCCCATCGTAGAGTCGCACGAATTAAACTGGACGGCATGCTTATAGTAAGAGGGAATACCCCCCACCAGGTTCTTTTTTCTACCGGCTCACACGTCGTCTAGAAGTGGCGCACGTCAGGAAGTACTGTTAAAACTCCCCGCCGCTGCATTTTTCCTCATTCTACCGCAGGAAGTCACGTCGCCGGTGAGTCCTGTATGCCCCTTTTGGCTGACTGTGGATATGATCAGCGTTCGCAGGGCAATTGCTCTCCGTGCGAACACTTCCACGCCGTGCCTGCATGACGATAGCAACACTGCCCTGACTGTGCAGGTACGAGTACCTAATCGCGGTGCGCTTCCCCACCAACTTTGTACCCACGGCGTTATCACTCAATCCGTTCGAAAGCAGGTGTCGACCATAACGGTTCATCGAGGCCGGCTGGACCCAGAGGGGATGGAGGTCTCCGTCGACGTACCCCATCCTTGAAACTTTTGACGTAGCGGAATCAAGAAACACGGTTTTATGAGGATTCCTACGGTCCTTTGATGCCGCAGAGCCTTGCTTGGTGTGTGGAAGGGTGTACCATTGATATGTAGTTAGGCGTTCCTTTTGAGCGTAGCTGAATCAAGGAATATGTGTTTTTAGGATTCCGGCGGTCCTTTGATGCCGCAGAGGTCTGCTTGGCCTATGGAAAAGTGCACATCGTATTTATTTGTTTGCCTGCCGGATATGTCACTTGGTTGACGACCGTTGCGATGCTTAAGGTGTACCAATACCTGGTCCGTATGTTGCCTGAGGGGCGACTAATTCACGTTCAAGCACCCACGTTTTGGGGACGAACTACTGTATTTGAAAACAAAGATGAATATTTGTGCGTTGGTGAAGGGTTATGTCGACGCTACAGTAGTAATTTTGTTGCATTTCGGGCCGAGCGCATTGTGGCGTTTTGTTTTTGTCGAAGTACTGTAATACAGTACAGGGCACCTGATAAGAAACAGGCTGAAAAGAAAGACAGGCTGATATTCACAGGAATATAAGAAATCCGGGAGCCGTTATACCGAAGTTAGTGTACAACGCACCCTCTCCCAAATAAGAAACCCAGCCTGGGTCAGTACTTCTGTTTCTTATTAGGTCTCATAGTGCTGTAGGCTCAGGTCGGTCACCCCCGTGACGTAACGGCTAGCGGAGAAAACCTCGGTTACAACGATTGACAAAACCTGCAAAGGTTGGTCTTATTAATTTCGAACCCCGCGATCTTCGGGCGTTTTGTTGAGGAGGCGACGTTGGTCTTTGAGAGTGTAGGTGGAGTCGATACATACCGCACGGTCAAACAACCGGCGAGGTGTCGTAGTGAACACATTCGGCGCCATTTGGCGAGTCTTGGGAGTGCTGTACTCAATGTCCGAATAAAACCGAACGGCAGGCACCTGATTAGGTTGTTATGGTATGGGGGGGAGGTCGGTCGGCCGCGTGACCCCGGATTAGGTATTAAGGCACGGCGCCGAACTAAAAGCGATGCACGAAACTGGGAGGATCAGTTTCTGTTTCGTTACACGGACATGGGAGTGCGTGACCCACCAGCAAGCGTGCCGAAGTTTGGACCGACCGCTTTTACTCCGCGGTGGTGCGATGTAAGGCGAAGGCCGAGACACTTGTCTCTTTTGCTTGTCAGGCAACGCCCTCGCGCCCCCAAGTTATGATTTCAATATTGATTGGTCTCTAAAAATGGTAGCACATTTTGTGTTCTTGGGAACGCCCCCAAATTATTCTTTGAACCTTGGCCCCTAAAAATGGCAGCACAATTTTGTGTTGTTGGGAGTGCACTCCTAGCAAATCTTCGACACAGACAGGCGCTATGACGCCGTTCTGCTGACGCGCTATTTTTTTGTTTCGTTGAAAACGTGTTATCCACCGCTGCTTCTGCACCTTCTATTCCCGCGTACCTGGTATGGTTGTATGTGCGCCGCTTGCCACAGTAGTGATCCCGAAAATATCGCGCCCGAGAGCTGACAGTAATAGCGATGCTCTCAAGGGAAATCCACCCCCAACGTAAATATTTCCTGTTCACAAGTCGCAAGGGGCCGCGCGGATGAAATCTTAGCGCGTGAAACATGCTCTATACCTTGGGGCTGGATGGATCAAAGCAGGGTTCTTTCATAAATACGCGACAACGAATTGATTGTGTCCTCTCGTATCTAGCCGTACTGTATGTTGTAGGGAACGGCACCATCAGCATCATTCACCATCATCGCCATCGGGGAGAGGTCGTCCGCACTCTTGCCGCCGTCGATTAATCAATGTCCGTAATAGTTGCGGTGAGTGCAATTCAACCGCTTCGCGCGCATACGATGCCGCCACATCCCCCGTAAATCACCCGTAAACCGTAACCAACGGCCAAATACCAAATAAATACAGCAGCAGCAAGCAGCAAACCAGCGTCCAGCAGCAGCAGCAGCAGCAGGAGCAGCGGTACATAAAATAGTACCTGGTATTAATAGTAGCGGTGGTAGCACGAGTAGCCATCAAGATTCTCCCAACAAGGTCACCTCCACCCCGCCACGCCACCTAAACCCCCTGCAACATGCAACATGCAACGAAACACTGGACTGCTGCCGCTGCGTCGATTATTCTTCTTGGGGTACATGCATACATCATGCGTCTTTACAGCTTCCAGCTTGTCATCGTTACTCGCCCTTTACACCTGATTTATTAGCTGAATAAATTATACCTGGTACCAGGTTGCAAATTATAGCTTGGATACAGTAGTACCCCCTGTACGATTGGGTGGCGATAACGCGATATCTGCCATCTTCGACACCTACCAGGTGCTCTCTGGTAGACTTTAGCGTGCACGGAGGGGGGGGGGGAGCTCACACCGAGGTGGGGGGGAGAAATCGCCAGGACTAGTGTAGGGGCCTGCCCGCGTTTCAACGTTGAGGTTACAACCAACTTTTTGTTGTTTGTTGTTCAGTGCACGACACGGAGAGAGAGAACCAGATATTACTTGTCGGCCAACTGTGGTCCGCGGCGAGAGCTGGCTGGTCGTGCGCATACTGATCATCTTTTGTTACCCTCACACAAACTAGGCCGTTAGGTGGACGGTATGATAGGGAGGTGGTGGTGTGCGGGGTGGCGAGAACCTCAAGCCGGAGGCGAAATACTTCAAGCACCCACCCTCCTATTATAACTGCGGTCCTATCATATCGTGCGGACAAATCCGTCGTATGTACGTACTGGTTGTGCAAGTCAAATATTTAAATCCTAAATTAAAATTCGGATTTTCCCAGATTTGTCCCCATAGACGGTAGTAGTCTAAGTCCAAGTAGTTTTCCACCAAACAGGAGTTGCACTGTTTTTAGGCGGTTGGAACAAGGGGTCAGGGAGAGCTTGACTACAGGGGGCCTAGGGCCTAAGCCCTCTCACAGCTTCGTTTGCACGTGCTGATGCCCCCCCGGTGAATATGACGACGAAGACAAGCCATTATGGAGTCCTAGGACTTACTCGCGATGCGAGCGACGAGGATATCAAGAAGGCCTACAGAAGGCTGGCCCTCTTCTGGCACCCTGTGAGCTGTGTTTTGTTTTTTTCTTATGTTTTTATTTCCTTCAGTTGAGAGCTCCTTGGGCTCAGGACAAGCTATTCAGCTCACAGCAATCCCGAAACGTCGGGTGCTGTTCCATTATCGTTGCTACCGCTCTGCCGAGGACCATGGCGATAGTCTTGAGGAGGAGAGATAGAAAGGCATAATCATGCGGGGTACAGACGCACGAAGACCCCACACTACTATTCCATGAAGCAAGCGCCTCGTAAAACTTTGAACTTTCACTGCAGCAGGAGCATATATATGCCAGCCCCCCTGTATTTAGACAACTATTTTCTGTTTTTGCCTGATTTTTGCCACGTTTGCTCTTGCTGCCTCTCACGCCATGTGCTCTCTGCTTACTGCTTGAGCAGCGACATAGATAGGTGATGATGGTGCACGAGTCCATGTATTGCCAGGAAGAATTGGCTTTGTAGGGCGGGGTGATTGGATGGGGTGATGGGGTGTTGATTTCATACGTGCGTGTACTGACTACTGCTGCTGTACTTTTAGGGCTCTTTGCTCTTTACCGCAAGCGGCGGTTTTGTTGGCAGGGCAGGGCTGCCTATGTTATACCTGGTATACGTCGGCGTCCCCGATGGTCTAGTGGGTTAACCTCGTAACCACTAAGGTCAATGTCACGGGTTCGAGCCCCCCCAAGTGCATACTCGTACTTGTAGGGACTTTTTCTTGTGCTAAAAGTTGACTTGCGGAAAGCGCGAGGGCGTGAGTTAGCAAAATTCGATGAAAATCGACGAGCGTTGGGAATGCTGAACCCT
>JAYJMJ010000289.1:805846-828835 GCA_036873875.1 Laminaria ephemera
TAAGTGACCCCGGATCTGAGTTACGACTAGGGAGGGAGAAGGAGAAAGTAAAAGTGCGAAGATAATAGATGGGATGAAAAAAAAAAAGAAAAAAAAAGCTGAAGCTAGCTAACTGCACCACTTCACAAATGCTCTGCAATGCTCTGCTTGCTGCTGTCAATCCTGCCCTACCAGCTACTGAAGCACTTGATGAATGCTTCGCTTGCTCTGGTTGTCGCTGCCTATCTATGCTGCCCTTCTCGTCTCGATCAATCGCACCGCCGGCATTATCAACGATCCGACAGGAAAAGGGTCCAACGATCACAAAAAATCAAGGAGCTCCGAGCGAAGCACTTCGCTAAGGTTGCTGCTGATCGAGCCAGAGCATTGCCGCATCCTTCACGCTCAACCAGCAACAGCACCACCAATGGACCACGCCAGGTACGGACGGCTCCTTCCGAGGTTGACATACTAGCTACCAAGTACAAGCAGTGTTGAAAGCGTTGGTCGGGGGGAGAGGCTCGGAATCGGAAGCAGCTGCTCCTGTAGAAATGACAATGCAAAATGCGAGCTGGTGGTTGGGCAGGCAAGATACTTTTTTCTCTGGCAAGGGGGATGTTTGTTACTTGACTTTTTCATGGCAGCTCCTATGGCGTGCCATGGCACTGCTGCCATAGGCTTCCATGGCTCTGTGACGGCACTGCCATGGGCTCGCATGGCAATGCCATGCCATATGCCATGGCAGTCCCATAGTCATGCCATAGGAGTCATGACATTTCGTGGGCGTTCATGGACTTTCACGAACTTTCGTGGGCTTTCATGGAAACGCCATGGCAGTGCCATGAGCTTTCATTGCATGGCCACGTGGGTTTTCATGGCACTGACTGCCGTGACATGCCATGGAAATATCCTATACTAAGTATGACAGTGCCATGGGAGATCCCATGGCAGATTCCATGGCACTGCCGTACGACTGCCCATTTGCCGTGCTACTATGGCATTCCTACCCTAACTCTAACCCTAACCCTAAGACTAAAAGCCCATGGCAGTGTATCCTTGTGGGTTGTCATGGCGGTGCAATGGCAATGCTAGGCCATGGCAATGCCAGAACATTGCCATGGCGCCTGCCACGGTACGAGTAGCTGCAATGCAATTGGGTCCCATGGCAGTACCATGGCAGTACCGTGGCAGTGCCATGGAAGCGCCATGACAATGCCACGGCACTCCCGTGAAGGCCCAACGCAGTGCCATGCCATGGAAAATGATGTAATCTTGTGCATCGTTGCGAAGAACGGAATGTCACAGGGTAGGGCGTCTTTGGAGGTCTTTGGAGAGCGCGGCACCGTTTACGATACCATACGAAGAAGGATCTAACTTTCCGAGAATCGCGTTTTTTTTTCCGTCATGGCCATCGGTTGCGTCGAGCATGATCACAATTCCGAATAGCCTCTGAACGCGCCTCTACTGCCGGAGAAGCTCTGTATGCCACGGAACTCTGATTTCTGTAACGTCCCAAGCAGAGCTTGGTTTGACTTTTGCCCTTCTGACGCACAGCCATTTTCGGGGGATGCACATTATTCGACTTTTTCATGGCGTGCCATGGCGTGCCGTGGCACTATCATGGGCGTTAAAGGCACAATAATGACATTTGCCATGAGGTCCCGTGGTAATGCCATGGGTTTTCATCGCATTGCCATGACTTTTGATGTCACCTACTCACATTTTCATGGCATTTACCTTGAACGTTTCCCACGGAAGTTCCATGGGAGCTCCCGTGGCACTGCCATGCTGCCATGGGATGGCTGTCGCCGTGATATGGCACTCCTAACCCTGAACCTATGCTCAATCCTATCCCAAACCCTAAGCCTAAGCCCATGGCAGGGTATCCTTGTGGCGTACCATCGCAGTGGCATTGCCATGGCACTCCCATGGCAGTGCCATGGATAGACCATGAAAATATCAAGCAATGTGCATCGTTGCCATTTTCGAACATGTTACCTTCGTCTCTCATCTCTGCGTGCGTTTGTGGTTCGTTCTCTACAGTCTACCGATGTTTCCAGGCTCAAGTCGAGATGGGTGCAAGCCAGCCAGCCGGGACCACACACGATAGCAGCTACCGTACAACGTCCCCCATCCGGCTCCACCTCAACGAACCTTGCCGAAGATATGACCCCCCCTAGGTCTCCTCTCAACGCTCTGAGAGGCGGCCCTCAGGAAGGTTCATTTCAACCCGGGATGCTGAATCTCGACGTAACACCACCGCTCGGAGCCGTCCCGCGCGTATTCCGTGTCGATATATCTTCAGTGGGTAAGGCAAGCCCGCTGGGATCTGACATTGCTCAAGAAGCCGGCATCTTTGCGGGGTCATTTCAGCAAGAACTGCGGCCAGCGCCAGCGCCCCCCCTGCGACCCGAGGCAACCCTTGGCTGTCCACCGCATCCGGCATACTTGGAGAGGAGACAGTTAGTCTTTGGTAGGGGCTGTGATGATTATGAGGGACAGCATTCTCGAGAGGACTACGAGGGACAGCCTCTGGGAAGCGAAGGCGAACCTCAGGTAATATACTAACCAATAATCACTGATAAGGACAGTGATTTTGCGATACAGTTCTGGTGTTGGTACTAACCGGCATGCACTTTTAAGATAGCGAGTTTGCGATACAGGTCTGGTGCTGTGGCTTACCAAGGGACGGGGCAGCGCTGCTAACTTTTCCCAACTCCTAAAATGATCTTAGTATGGTTTCAGGCGATTTGTCCCCATATGGGGAGTGCAGTGCGAACAGGATTAGCGGAAGGGGTTCGACAAGGAAAGGGCCAGGCTGCCGGAGGCGATTCGCATTACTTGTGATAGAAGAAGGTTCTGCTATCTCCCGGCTGCTGGTTGCATGCCGTACTGGTATTGATGGTAGGGCGCGTATTGAAGGTTGATCTACGTGGGGCATCCAACTAATGTACATTGATCGGATGTCCCTTGGCACGCCATGCAACAACCGTGGTATGCAATGGTGCAACATGGGGTACGCCATGCAACAACCGTGACCCCACGGATTATTCCATGGTGTGTTCCATGGTGCGTTCCATGGTGTATTCCATGGTGCACCATGGTGTACGCCATGAAACGTTCGTGCCCCCATGTTATATTCCATGATGTAATCCATGGGATGTACCATGGTGCACCGTGCATGATGGTGCACGCGATGGAACAGCCGTGCCTCCATGGTATATTCCATGTTGTATTTCATGGAATGCATGTGTCCCATGGGCGTGGTAATGTTCCATGGCTTACCCCATGGTCGACCATGGTCAACCATGGGGTTCCATGGCATATCCCACGGTTTGTCCCATGCATGGGTGGTCCTAAACAACCACCCATGCATGGATCATCCCACGGTTAATATGTTGGGTACTCCATGCCACGTACCCCATGGTATGTCCCATGGGTTTCCCCATGAGCATATCGCAGGGGAAGCCATGACGGCTTGCCCCGTAGCATATGCCGTGGGCATGCCATGGTTGGCCCAGCGGGAGCAACGTCCTCATTGGATGTACCATGGTAGAGCCCATGGTATTACATGTTGCATGACCGCATTGTATATACTGTCATGGCCCTACCATCGATTCCATGACACTGCTTTGGGTTTTCATGGCACTGCCATATACGTTCATGGTACTACCATGACACTGCCATGAGCAAAGGTAAACACCTGGGAATTTACACTCCCCACCTTATCTGAAGGCTGCCGATTGCTCTTGTGTGCTGCACTTATCCAGGGCGCTCTCGAACAATCCTAGGCGAATGCGTCTGGCTGGCATTTTATATTTTCGGTTTTGTTGTCGCGATAACACACCTGCCCCCGATCCAACTCCGATTGCTGGCCAGGGAAACCCAATGCGATTCTTCAACTCTGGGGTGGAAATAGCTCATGATGGATCGCCCGTGCCCGAGATGCTCCCTACATCATCGCAATCCGTTGGCGTTGCCATGGCCCAATTGCTTTCACCGAGTGACCCCGATTTAAGCGCTAGCGACGTTGGCGTGGTCGGACTGAAGGGGTCTGTAGGGGGTCGGGGATTGCCGAGGTTTTCCAAGGGGCCGATGCTTGGAGATGCTCAAGGTCAATCTGTGGCAACACCATCTCGCTCATGGGAGAGGGACAATTTCCAGGGTGCGCATCACGAAGACTTTCTCAGGTGCACACCACGAGTTATGTGTACCATTCGCATTTGTTTAGCAATTTTTGTTTTGGCGCACTTCACTTGTCTGGCCACAATCTAAAGACAGCTGGGGAGCCGCAACAAAGTCGATCACATCTTCAGGCTGGTTCAAGCAGAGCGTGCCAAATTTCGAGCCCGGCCAAACTCCACGCCGTTTTTGCGAGTTAGACCCTGACATTTTGCACACGTCTTCTATGAACCCTCGCCGAACTTCCGAAGAACTGTTTGTTTTTTAGTTTTTTTTGTTCGTCAGATATTTGGTCATTTGGTTTTATTCCGATTTGTTTGGATTTTTGTGCTTAAGGGAAGCTCAATTGATCGTGAAAGAAAAAATCCCCCCAATAACCCCCGTCTTCCGAGTTTCGGCAAGGGCGCACATAGCACGTGTGCGAAGTTTCAGAGTCTACTTCACAAAAACGGCGTGGATATTTGGACTTTTGTACGAAAAACTGTATAAATTTAGCCTTGCATAGCCTTGAAATTACTTGATTTCAGTACTAAATCGATTTTGGGCGTAACGTCTGACTCTAAATCGACACGACTCTGTCAGATCTTCGACTATTTGTGCAGAACTTCCTACAAACATATCTTGGAGTGCCTGGCGCCGACTTGCTTCGGAAAGAAAAAACCCAATGTAGTTGGCCGATGTTTTGGGGCCCTATAGCTGCAACCGTGAAATGCCGTTTTCGACAGAATAAAAAACAACTTAATTTTGTGTACTTAGCCGAGATCAATACCTACCATCGTGCGAAATTCTGGGACGTTTTTATAATTTTCGGGAGACATAACAGGGAAGCCTTCCACGAGCTTTTCTGTAAGATGGAAATAAAGTATAAAAAAACGTATTTTATGATTAAAAAACTTTTTAAGACACCCAATTTTCGCCATTTTCACACTGTTTTGAGCATAACTTTTGCCCAAATTAATATTTTTGAAATCTGACCATGTCATGTTTTTCTCCTGTTTATGGCCGTCAGTATGATACCAACCAAGTAGAATTCAGGTTGATATTGCACGCAGGCTTCGCCGGGCTAAAAAAATGGCACTTTCAACATGAACCAGTTTATAGTAACCGTTCAAACGGAGAATACGTCCACAATGTATGACAATTACAGCATGGATGGGTTTCTATTGCTCGTACATGATGGGTCACCATGAGTATGCCATCGGTCACCCATAGGTTTGAATTTTGTCCCATGGATTGTCCATAGGTGTCCCATGTGTGTACAGCGCTGGTCCATGGCTTTCCCATGGGTCACCCATGTGTTTTCCACGGGTTCACAGTGTTGGCCCATGGTCGCCCATTGGTCACCAATGGTTTCAGAGTGTTGAGCCTTGGGTTACTCATGGGTCACCCATGGGTTCCATTGGGTTGCCGCGGGTGTACCATAAGCCATCCATGGGTTTAGAGTGCTGCCCCATGGGTCGTTCATGGATCTCCTATGGGTGACCCACGGGTTTCTGCTGCTCGTATATGGGTCATCCATGGGTCTGCCATGGGTCACCCATAGGCTGGAGTGCTGTCCAATAGGTCGCCCATGGGCTTTCGATGTATTTATAGTGCTGGCCTATGTGCCACCCATGGATCTCCCATGGGTCTTCCATGGGTCTCCCATAGGTCTCCCATGGGTTTCCCGTGGCTCTCATGGGTCTCCCACGGGTCACCCATGGGTATGTAGTGCTGCTCCAGGAGTTTTTAGTGCTGGTCCATGGGTCGCCCATGGGTCACCCATGAGTTTGTAGTACCGACGCATGGGTCGCCCATGGGGCAGCGATGGGTTTACAGTACTTGCCCATGGGTCGCCCATGGACTTGCAGAGCCGGATCATGGGTCGTCCATAGGTCGCCCATGGATCATCCGTGGGTCGCCCATGGGTTTGGAGTGCTTGCCCATGGTCATCCATGGGTTTAGAGTCAATGGGTCACCCATGGGTGACCCGTTATGTGTAGCCCACGGGTAGCCCATGGGTTACCCATGAGTGTGTTGCCCATAGGTCAAGAATCCTGCAGTATGGGTCATCCAGTACTGGTCCATGGGTCGCCCATGGGATCCATAGGTTGCCCATACGTTTAGCGTGCTTGTCCATTGGTCACACATGGGTAACCCATGGGTCAGCAATGAGCTTGTGGTACAGGTCCATGGGTCACCCATGGGTTGCCCATGGGTTTAGAGTGCTGGCTCATGGGTCACATGTGGGGACCCATGGGTAACCCATGGGTCGCCCATGGATTTCGCCCATGGGTCGCCCATGGATTTAGAGTACTGCCGCATGGGTCGCCCACTACTGGCCCATGGGTCGCCCGTGTATCACCCATTTGTTTCTAGTACTCGTCGACGAGTCACCCATGGGTCGCTCATGGGTGAGTCATGGGTTTGGAGTGCTGGCCCATGGGTCGCCCATGGGTCTCCCATGGGTGACCCACGGGCTTCTAGTACTCATACATGGGTCACCAATGGGTCTGCCATGGGTCACCCATAGGTTGGAGTGCTGTCATTGGTCGCCCATGAACTTTACATGTGCTTATAGTGTTCAACCATGGGTCCTCCATGGGTCTGCCACGGGTCTCCCGTAGGTTGGAGTGCTCTCCCATTGGTCTGCCATGGGCCACCCATGGGTTGAATTGCTTTCCCCTGGGCCGCCCATGAGTTTACCATGTGTTTAGAGTGCTGGCCTATGAGTTTACCATGTGTTTATAGTGCTGGCCCATGGGTTGCCCATGGGTCGTCCATGGGTCTCCTATGGGTTTACAGTGATGACCCATGGATCACCCATGAGGGAGCCCATGGGTTCCCCATGGGCCTGCCCGGGATCTCCCATGACTTTACAGTAGTCGTCCACGGGTCACCCATGGGTTTATAGTGCTGGCCCATGGGTCGCCCATGGATCGCCGATGAATTATCGTGGGTCGCCCATGCGCCTCCCACGGGTTGACAGTGCTTGCCCAATGATGACCCATAAGTTCCTGCTACTAGCCCATGGGTCACCCATGGGTCTGCCGTGGGCATCCCGTGGATCACCCGTGGGTCTCCCGTAGACCTTTCATGGGGCGCCCGTGATGAAAGACGACCCAAAGTACCCATCTTGGCGTCGAATAATGTGCACCGTCACAACACCGTAGGGTGTGTATTGCCTTCGTTGGACCTTGTGCCTAGATATGACGTGTCGTACGATTCGGGAAATATTGATGTTGGCGATGTTCAGCCACTATTATTACTACTACTGCTATGGTGCCCATTGCCCATACGTCATGGCGCAGGTTTAACCGTTTAACCCAGAGTCGGTCTATGTTTAAGGGAATGTACCCATGTCTGAGAGGAGGCCAAATAACTAGTCACGAGTGTGTATCCCCCTTTGACCTTCCAAACATCAAACGCTTCCGCATGGTCACCGCCGCGCAAGTTCGGCCACGGACCTCGAACCTGGCGTCCCAATCAACTCCATCGGGACAACAAATGCCCGCGAGCACGACCAAACTGGCTGCTGGTCTTTTGAAGAGGAAGCTGAGGTATGTCAGTTTTCGTCTAGCGAACGCAACCTGAAGAAACCCTGGGCTGACAGGGTGCGGGTTACTGGAATCGTCTGCCGAGTCCATGGCGGTGACTGAAGCGCTGTCATCGCCGCCAAATATCATTCCGCTAGATGTGGCGCATATGCAGTGCGACCGAGTTTTTATCCTATCTATGCGTAGTGTATTATAGCCACGGCAGGTCGTGTGGCCGATAACACGCGTGAAGTGCGACCGGTCGAGCTCGCCGTTACGAGCACAGCAGTAGTACGTGGCAAGCCTATCGGCCGAATACATGCCCCTAACGGTTACCTATTTCTAACAACTATTTCGATATCGCGCACGTGCGTCTTCACACTCTGCCAGTCTGTTAAAGACCAAGTCAGGTTTTGTGCAGGTGTCGGGCAAACAGACGGGACCCGGAAAGAGACTTTGACACCCCCGAGGGACCAAACCATGCCAGGTACTTTTCATGCCGCACAGAGTAGAGGGAAAGTACAAGTTGTCTAGAAGAAACGATGTTTCATCGTGATATTAACCAGACAGTAGCAACCCCCGACGTAAACTTGGTGTAGAGCATTCAGTCCTCGTGGCAAAAATAATTGAATCGACGAAAAATCGGGCTTCATTCCCGTGCCCATATGTTGCTCGCCCGCCCGCTCAAAGCCAAGTTTGAGGCACTGGCTCGGACGTGGGGCCTCTTTCGAGGGGCCCTAGACTCCACTCCCGGCTCGACCACCGACAACAGCGCTGACCCCTCTACGAACAAGAAGCCTTCGCCTGCTTATCACTCGGAGACCCTGGGAGCGAGGTACACCAAGGGGCACGGGGGGGTTCGAGACGGCGGCGGTGGCGATGATGACAGTGGTGGCGGTGATGGTGGTGATGTCGGTGGTATTCACACACGGAAAAAGGTGTGCGGGAGCGTGACCGACGGACCGGATATTCTCGGAGCGCAAGCACCCCATGCGTACGACTCGGAGTCCCTTGGAGCGAGAAAAGAGGAGGGGCGTGGGAAGATTCGAGATGGCATTGCTATCTACACGCCGGAGAGGGAGTGCGAGAGCGTGGCTGATGGAACGCGCATTCCCCAAGCGAACAAAACGTACCACTCGAATCCCCTTGGATCGAGAAAAGAGGAGGGGCGTGGGGCGGTTAGAGATGACAGCGATATCTACACGCCGAAGAGGGTGTGCGAGAACGTGGGCGATGGGACTGATATGCTCCAAGCGAACAACTCTCATGCATACGACTCGCCGCCTTGCTCTCATCGGCCGAGCGGCTCGAGACGTGAGTATGAGAACGACTGTAGTCGAAGTCCAGAGCTGGTGATGCTCTGGGATGCTGGAAGGCCGCTCGATGAAGACCAGGCCCAGCAAGCGACGC
Organism: Laminaria ephemera; assembly: GCA_036873875.1. NCBI lineage: Eukaryota > Phaeophyceae > Laminariales > Laminariaceae > Laminaria > Laminaria ephemera. Next base: position 814,933 of record JAYJMJ010000289.1, read on the forward strand.
CAGCTATCCAACCTCAGAAGCTGCAGGGCCGGAATCAGCTTTGGTACGATATTTAAATATGTGCTGCATTTGCATACATGGCCACAATCCACGTTGTTAAAAGCTTGACGTCGGATGTTTGCCAACCATACTTTTTGTTGTTGTGTTTATTTGATGTTGACATACAATTGATGCATGACTTAGGGAGGTCTAAACGCCAAATTTTGGTAACGTTTTCGAGTCAGGGTTGGTATGTAATGTACTTGGAGTATGACTGTATCGTGATGCCTCTTTTGCAGCACGCGTTGATTCAGTTCACGTCGGACTGAAGCACTCTCCAATTACCCTAATTTATGTAGAGCCATACGGTACTTGCAAAATTGTCGCGCAGGAACCCCATGCTTCTGAGACGTAATGAACCCACCACTACCTCCCCTGCAACATCGACTAGCCCATCGCCAGTGACCAACTTGGCCCTGGAAAGCGAAATTCTCCAAGACGAACAAGCCCTTCAGGAAGATCAAGTCGTCGCAAACGAGGTGCAGCGGCCTGATTCTCCCCCAATCGTGCCAGTTGCAGCGGTGGAGGGCGCGTATGGATTAGACAAGCAGACCAGCGACCATGACGGAGCACTTCCAGCACTCGAGATGACGCAAGCACTCGTCGAAGGTGACGACACGGAAACGCCCCCCCCTACAGCAGGAGGTGGCCCAAGAAAGGAAGCGCAGCAACCGCATGCGAAATCAGGAAATCGTGCACTCTCGCCTGCTCGCGCCTCTGACTCGTCGCAAACGAAAGTTAGAAAGCTTGAACTTTCGCCTGCTTGTCCCTTTGGCTCGCCGGGGGGTGGGGGCGAGGACAAGGGACAAGAAGTGGCTGGTAGGAAGCTTTCATCCTCCAGTGAGAGGCAGATATCGGTAGAGAGTGATGGGGATTGCATCCCGGCCAAGGAGCTTGTAGGCAATGCTTGCCCCACGGCGAGTGTCCAAACGTCCAGCGTTCTTGAATGTCGTGCTACCCCAGAAACATTCGTCTCCGATGCCTCTGAGGAACACGGCTCGCCCAGGGACAAGTCAACTCTAGACTCTAGTGTAGGAGACATTGACAAACCGCCCCGGTCACGCCACTTGTCATCTACTTGTGTCGAAGGCATCGAAAAACCGCGCCAGGCACGCCACGTGCCATCTATGGACGGGAATATATCACAGAGCGAGACTCGTAAACGCGCGAGGGAAACGGTTGAAGGCGAAAGCGAGCAGAAATGCGATCATACGCAAGAAAATCGCAAAGAAACATCTGCCAGGGTTACTGGCCGGAACGGGAAGTGTAGGCGTCGACAATCGCTTACAGCTGCCAGGCGCAAGGTTGATGGCCGTTGCAGGGTGGGGACGAGGCGGGGGAGAACGATGGCCAGCACCCGTGGGTATGATGACTCGATGGAAGTGAAGGAGGGTTTGAAGAGTGACGAAAGCAGCACGGTTACGTGGTATAGAACAATCGTCGCATGCTTGACGACGGAGTCACGACAATAGACATTGTGCCGTATCGGCACAAGTGGGCATTCTAGGCCTGACCCCCTGTTTGTGCAGTGAGAAAAAACAGCTCCCTACAGACGGCGCGCGATGTAGGGTCAAATGCAACCCAGTGAGGAGGGCTTCAACGAATGGGTTGGCAAATCAGTTAGTTCTTACCGGAGAACATGCAGGGGACGGCATTTGCTGTAGGCGGGATTTTCATTGCGGCATGCTGTGCATCGAAACATACACGTTGGCTGAGGAATAAGGCGACGCTGAACATCCACAGTTCTTCCTTCTCTTGGGAAGTATTCGTTGTGATGCCGACAAAGGGTTGTAGGTGGAAGAGCGTCGATAGGTCTGGCACGGGCGCAGCTAAACTAGCTGTTGGAACGTGAACACGCTCAAGATTGGGTGATGTGTGGACGGAATGATTTTCGGGAATATCAGAGGGCAATGCCGAGAGAACCTTGCCAATCGACGGCAGCTGAGGGGAGTGAGGGGAGTGGGCTGTGCAACTACAAATCAAACGCCTATTTCAGGGGCTCCAAACATGCGAAAACAGCTACAAATGAGCAGAAATACCCTCGCTTTGACGTATTTCATGTGGGAAGGAACAATCCCGCAGTAACATTGACTGCAAGCGTCAGATCCCGCGCTACCTATCCAACTTGCCTGGACATTATCTATAGCCCAAGTTGCTTACGCATCAGAGGTCGCCGCGCGGTATTGGCCGTCGCGGTGATTCCTTCGCCTATCCGCAGGCGCGTCTTCTCATGTCGCTTTCTTCGCTGGTCTACACATTGCTTGTCTACCCCCACGTGCCTGCTCTTGCTCCGTTTCCGTTTAACTTTGTACCCTCCCGTAGAACGCCACTGACCCGGCGTAAGCATCGATTGCCTTTCTTTATCTCGAAGTTGTCTGGTAGTTCTATATTTCATTTGATGGTGTTGGTATATGTTTGTGCGCCTTTCTTCGACCGAGTGATTAATAGATATGCTTGACTGAAGCGTTGTATTGTGGGGAGCTTTGGTCCCAGGACGTTGAGCTCGTCTTGCGACCGTTTTCTCGGTGGTGGCGACAAGCCTTACTAACAGAGACGACTTAAAACAATACCACATCATCACGAAGAAATATCATGTAGGTTTAAAAGGCGCCCCCCAAAATATACGCTTATGCCATGTTTTGCGAAAAATAATCAAGTTACTGCTGTTGCCGTTCGAAATTTGAAGGAGCAAGAAACAACAGCTAGCTGCGGCTCACAATAATAATCCCGAGAAACACTTCCTCGAAAGAAGAGATGCCATACCTGTGGATACTCAACTTAGCGACCGTCGTATCATCGTATCTTGCATAGCCAACAAAATGGATAGATCGTCTAAACATCACTATATATATTCCAAGTAAATCACAGCGCCTTACCTGATGTATAGTTCAACACTCCATGTATGGCCTACGGCATAGGGCACCAGCAAACGACCTACAGAAAATGCCATCCTCGTAATCGTATACGGAAGCTCTATATTTTTCCATGCGCCCATCCTCTACAAAAACAGTTCTACAGTAGGGAGCGCACGCCATGCACCGTGCCCTCAGCGGTTAATGTCACCCCTGCAAGTATTACTGAGCTTTCCGAGTACCAAAAAAAATGCACCCCACCTAGAATTATTTCTAGGGGCGAACGAGCGTCGTCTGGCAGCATCGTGTGCATGGTGCCGATTCAATCCCCTACTACTGTCTGAATATGACCATCAACTAACCCTGGACTCATCGGACTCATTAATCCATTAGCAGATCCAACGTCGACCCGAATAGTCCGCAAACAAGCTCCAACATGTGAACAACGGATCGTCCTCCGACAGTACTAAAGGCCAAGCCATACACACATCATTCCATTTACATACAGGACCGGCTCAAATGTGAATATGACCAGCAACTAACCCTGAACCCATCGGACTCTTTAACCCATTAGCAGATCCAATGTCGACCCGGATAGTCCGCAAAAAAGCTCGAACATGAGAACAACGGATCGTCCTCCGACAGTACTAAAGGCCAAGCCATACACACATCATTCCATTTACATACAGGACCAGCTCACATGGTAACAGCAGTCCCCACGCCAGATCAAATACAATCCACCTAGAAGGCCTAAACAAGAAAATCACAAAATGCCCACCCTTGTAAGATTTATCTGCACAAAACGCTCAACAGGAAAGGAAATTCCCCAAAAAACGCGGCTCTCAGCATAGCCACGTGTTAACCCACACCAAAAGGTCTGCTCTCCACGGTTTCCTTACGGTTGACTACCAGTACATTCCATTACAGTACGCTAATATAAACGTATAGGCTGCAGGTATTTTTCACGTGACAACTGCTCCTTTGTGATCGGAGACACGCCATGCATCTCAGTTCAAAGCTAGGGTTTGTGAAAACACACTTCTTCTATTGACTTCATCGCTATTACATCACTTATCTCGATCCTAAAATGGCAATGTTTAACCTGCCTAGAAATAAATATAACGCATGCCAACAAGTAAAACAACCCCTCAACGTGTTTGATGGCAAGGAAATATCTGGACTGCGGCGATAGGTGCGAGTGCACCATCTCCGAGCTACCAGTCACAACGGATCTGCGAGAAGGACAGTAGTCTGGATCTGGATTTAAGTTTCTTAACCCTGGCACACGGGGTCTTGGCCGCTAGCGTACACGTTCGGGCAGTGGCCGAACTGTATCGAGACCGATCGTCGCCATTGGTGGCCAGCAGCCCGTGTTGTGTATCCAGGCGGTCGTGGGCGGCGAGGCAACAGGAGTGGAAGTGTGGCGGACGGTATTGAACAGGAGAACATACGGGATAACGTCAGTGATGACGACGGCAACAATTTTCATCGACATAGCACAACCCCATGTAGTTCTAGCACGACCTACGGGCGATACCAACTCAGGGGACGGAGGACTGTGCCCCCGCATCTGCTCGACAAGCGCATATCTTACAATACCTCTAAATCAAAATTCGTGTTTTGTTTTTTAAGCAGAGCATTTCCTGCCGCTAAGCAGCGTGCATAGCGTGTGTCACAACCCCCAGCTGGTTAGTTCTGAGAAGTGTTGCACAGGATTTTGATCTCAAACCAAATTTGCGCCACAACACGCATGGACACGAAATAACGGAGGCAGCTCTTACCGCAAAGTTGTTGATGTAGGATACTACACCCTCCGTGGTGAGCGAGCCTCCGTGATCAATGTATACGGCTCCCCCCTTCCGTTGAGGTCAAGTTGGAAGTAGTGCCAACACAAGGTATAATAACAAAAGGAGCGGAAAACGAGAGGGACACAAAGCAAGAACGGCTATGAGTCGAGCCGAGACGACAAGGAAGTTGGGGGTGAGGCCCCGCCTTATCAATACCGTTCGTGAGTGTGAATCTATCGGCGCGACACCAGGGAAACAGAGCCTCAATCGCCTTGCGGATCAGTGTCCGGCCTGCTCGAGGCAGACTGCTCGACTTTTCAAGACATGATTCTTGATTGAAAACATCGAAACTACTGTTCATGTTAACATGCGCATTGAATGAATGACAACTACATCTGACACCTTGGAAATTTTCCCTGAAGTATCTCTATTAGTGACGGCTTTACCGTAGAACTTAGCGGATCAATCCTTTTCGAGTTCGTTCTGATGGCCATCAATTCTGCAAATAGATATGACACTCAAAATCCGTCCTTCCGAAGAATGTAGAGCGCCCTCTGTTAAAGAAATGTGGACACGACCAAGCAGTGCATCCATGTGAGCGATGCCTAACAACGAGTGCGAAAGGCAGGGGTGTCACGAGATCGCGACGTAAACCCACGGGCATTCTAAAAACATCCCTGGAAGACGATAAAGCTGCAGGATACCTGGTATACACGTAGAAGTATATCTACAATCCACTCACATCGCCCCTAGCAAATCCGTCGCGGAAGTTGACAAGGCCGGCAATGGAAACAGATCCGTTTGTGTAAATGTGGCCACCGATCGCCCTGCTGGTTCCCTGAATGTAACGGAATGCGTGTTTCGTAACATTGGTTAGGTATTGAAAGGAGGGAAGTGGGTTCGCCTTGTCGACCGTGTATTATTTCCTGACTATGTTTATCAGCCTCGACGCAGCCAGGCCGCTTATCCTCGCTATTCCTTCTCCTAGGGCTTCCTAAGAAGCTGCATTCATTGATTGCCCCCGAAAAATAGTCGTCGTCTAGGCTTCCGGGCATCCGCCGCAGAAACTACTCTGTTGGTTCGTTTCTCACCAATGCGTCGTTACCCCTGATGTATCCAGCACTTTCGAGGATGGTGGTCCCGAGGTTGTACAGAGCGCCCCCACTGGCGCCGACGTTGTACCGCATTACTGCCCTGCGCTCGAACACGGTGGTTGAGTTGTAATCCGTGTAGATTGCTCCTCCACCTCCACCAGTTTCACCGCCTTCCGCTACAAGATTTGACGCGCAGAACGAAGGGCGGAGGGACGCACGGCGCATGGTAAGCCTTTCGCAAGGGAGCTTTTAGTCTTACAAGACAGCAAGAGAAATATGAAACTGTGCATCGATGTGCTAATTGTTGACCGGACAGAAGTCATTCTGATTTCGTTATCCCTGCACGACGGCAAGCTCAGTTTAGAAGCTCAAATCGACGTTGCGTGTGAAACAACTGATGCGACACATTGCCAAATCGATTGCGTGCGTCAAACGAAACTCAATTGCGAATGATACCACACAAATGCACCAGAATTGTGTTATAAATATTTGAAATGTTTAGCGCTCAATAAAAATGCCTGTTGTGCCACCAGAGAACAATGCGGCAAATAGTTGTACCCGCGTCAGAAACGGGAAGGAAATGGGCGAAACGCCCAGCACCGCATAACACATTGCCTAGCACACCTTTGGCCTCGTTAGACTCGAAGCGGCTCGTCCTTTTGAAGATAATGTGGCCTGAGTTGGCAATCGCGCCGCCGTGCCCCCCGCTTTCCGCTTCATTTTCCGTGAATGTAGCAAAACCGTCGAAAAATACTTCGCCCGTGGAGGCGACGCACATACCGGCACCACAGCCCGCCAAGCCATTCCCGTCCGTCAAAACTTTGTTCCCCGAGAAAACGGCGTCATACTCGAAGTCTACCTGTGCATCGAGAAGTAAATATGCAGCAACATTGACAACACGCTAGCGTTTATGTCTGGCGGATATAACTTTAGCCCACCGGCAAAAGCAGTGAATCCACCGGTGTTCCGAAAAATGGATGGGCAGCTGATGGACACAACGTGGTAAAATGGTGGCGACATGCCGAAACAAACGGAGCAATTAAGTCCTCGCGTATCGTATCACCAGTCGATGCACTCACGTTCTTCCCATGAACACCTACCTGATAGATATGATTAAGACATGAACATATGTATGTGCGGCATTTGCTGCGGAGAAGACTTTTACCCCACAACTATCAATTCCACATCGCAGCGTAATACGTACATTGTAGGTACGGCACGGCTACGATGTCGTGGTTTTACCTTTCCAGCAGCGTAGACCGCTCCCCCGGAGTACTCCGCGGCGATTGAATTGGATTCGAAGGTCATGGGCGCCGAGAATGTCGCGGATGACCCGTTTCCCACGTTGAACACGCCGCCATCGGCCTCCTGTAGGCACATCATAGGGACACAAACGGGAACAAGAAATCCGACGAACACGGAACGCGGTCACCACACCATGGTCACAGGGGTGCACCGGGCACGGCGGACGCATCCGAGAGCTCAAGTCGCCAACAGTGGGCAATAATAAAGCAATAAAGCAGTCTCCCCTGTCTCTCGCCTCTTTCGGAAGTACATATCTGGAACCAGGTAGGTACAATGTTGGGTCGTCAGGATCTGAATGTTCGGGACACCAGCGATATAGGTAACACCCACCCGGACCTGATCCCACTTAGTGGTGCAGAAATGTAGTCAGCCCTCCGCAGGAGCCGCCGGAGGCCATGAGCGCGAAGCGCGAACCGCCATCCCACGTATCGGGAGTGGGTCCATACATTGGATATTTTGTTGGTCCGCATCCATCTTAAGCCATTTGTGTTGGTGCACAAAACCGTGTATCAACGCTGATGTCCCGACTTTTTTTGTGTACAGGACCAGTGCCTTTTCACGTGTAGAACTTACCATGCCGGTGATCCCGGTGAACGTGGCGGTACCCGGGACGTCCTCCGTCGCGAGGCTGAAGAAAAACTTGGCGCCGCCTGAAATCTCGAAACGCACATTGGTGAACTTGACGCTTTTGTTGTCAGATGTCACGCGGAACTCGTATGGACCATTCACTATCACCGTCGTCATCTGGGAAACATCAGAAACGAGGAAGCGCGCCACGGGGCAGTTATCATGCACGTCGTAGAGAGAGAGGGCTTACTTACGTGCCTTCAATTATCTGTGGATAATGTTAAAAATGTGGGCGTTGATTGCGAGTTAGATATACGGTCCCCATGCGGAAAACCAAGCATCACATTCAAACCTCTCAGATAGAGGGAGCTTTTGGTGCGTGTTGCGTGCGCTAGCGGGGGGGGGGTAACTGGAGGTTGAAAGGTGTGAACGTGGCTAAAATCGAACCAAAAACAATAGCGAAAGAAACCAGTCTATCTGAACATGGCGGTCCCTCTGCCCAAGTTCCATTGGTGTCCCCTCAAAAAGCGGCCCCGCGTGCCCAAACGCCCTCTGGCGGTCTCTTAACCCGGCGACCCCTTAATCCGTTGCAGACATCTTTCGGCAGCCCAACGTGGTGACATCGGTCGGCAACCCAAAGTGTTCGGACCAAAACGTGTACAGTACCAAGTAGGTGACATGGAAACCGATTTTGTCGTGCTTCGCCCAAAACTCGCCTTGAGCGTGCCACCATGCACCATTGTAAAAGCCGGCAGCTTTCAACGTTTCTCAAAACACGTTGTTGAGTGAGGTGTGTATAGAGCTCCCAAGGTGAGGCCAAGGTGAGGACACTCAGAAAAAAATGATGCTACCCCTACCGTAGCGCGCGTGATGCCTCGTCTCGTGCCCTTTCGTGCCCTTTGGGGTAGTACTCTACGCGGATAATACCATACGGTATCTTATACCTGGGCTTCTACTCCTGCCTGCCTCTTGGCGACTCCGTGCGCCACCCACCCATCTTCGTGAGGAAGGCAAACCCCGGTTACGTGTCATCCCATTATACTCCAGTAATATGATGCATCGAAGGATTTCGTACGCGGCAGATATGTATAGCCAACAATTTGGATGGGGGGTGGACAAAACTCCCCTAGGCGGACGGTCCCAAGCCGACCAAGCCGCACATCGGTACTGCACACAATGAAGGAACGAAGCCATCTCTTACCGAGCTGCATTGAATATCCAACGTCGGATGGTTTGGTGCCTTTTGGTGCAGTACTCAAAAGGAATAATAAATACTTTTAACCTGGTCTTCTGCTCCTGCCTGCCTCATTGCGGCTCCGTGCGCTACCCGCCCATCCTCATGAGAAAGGCAAACCCCGTTTACGTGTCATCCCATTACTACGGCTCATTAGCTTTCATTCATACAACATTTTGTGGTACTGTAAAGCATACAACTTCACACCCAAATGGCACACACTGCGCAGTCCTCTTGTTGTGCGCAATTAGCCTACAGGGGTTTAACATGACATTCATTCGGGGAATGTCGTGTAGCCCCTCTGTAACTCCAGTGCTATGATAAGGCTTCTTATGGTGTTACCCTAGAAGGCCTGTAAAATCCTAGGATGCAGAATACGGTAGAATATGGCTTTTTCTTGCAAGGCCTATTCGTATACCTGGTAGGGAGCAAGGGTCCACGGCGTGGCAGGAACCGAGCCCATTAGCACCCACTCGAAAACAGCAAAAAACAATCAACTACGAATATGTCAAAAGAGCCCGGACTCTTTGGGCCCACCACAGCAGACAGTAAGCTTTGGCGTGGTAAACAAGGCATTCAAGGTCCACTCAAAGAGCATGGCTCTAAAACCATGTAGTATCACATAAATTTGGACCCATTTCATGGGCCCTATGGCGTTCTAGTGCTAAGACCGTTAAGATCTATTTTATTGGAGTCGTATAAATTGAATAATGCAACGCTTCTCTTCTGCCAAGCATTCAGCACACATGGATGGGTGGCATAACGCGAGACCAGGCAAACTTGAAAGGATATACCTGTGTATCCGAAAGCAAAATAATCACACTTGGCGTCGTACCGTTTGAGGACTAGACTAGCCTTAATGCAGCCCTCGCACTCTCATCGTTGCTCATTTTGGCTTTGCTTGTGTTTGTTTCAAGCTTTCCTTTCGAGGGTCAATGTCCGCGGAATATGTCTGCGCCATTATATAATTGGTCCTGCTGACCCCCCCCCCGCTCATCGCCGGGGGTGGCTTCGGTAGTGGTTACTCATACTGAGGTGTAGGATTGCGGTTCTTGTGTTGTGCCTTTTTCAACGATGCGTTTTCGCTCAACCCCTCCCACCGCCGCTGGGGAGATGTGGTGGTAGCTTGTGTTCTTCCGTTTTGAACGATATGTTTTCGCCCCCCCCCCCCAGCGCTGGGGATGTGGTGATGGCTTCGGTGTTGATTTTTTTCTAGCCCCTTACGTATGGGCTCCCCCTTCCTTTTCCTGGTAGGCTCGTAGGGTAGAGGTGGGGGGGTGGGTTTTGATGAGCCTTTTCTTCGATTAATGCGCTAGTTCGTGGGACCGGCGTTTGTCCCACTATTCCATGTTTCTGCATGCACCGTTCATTAGAGAGGGATTATGTTCTGGTATTGCCTTGGAATGCCTGTTCGTAAAGTTCCAGGGTTTGGAAAACATGGCGTCATAGTTGGAAGGCCTTTTCGTATAGGGCGCACGGGTTCAGCGCGTAGCAAGAGCCGAGCCTCACCTTTTGAGACATTAATCGGAGGGGGAATAATTGGATAGTACAACGCTGCTCTTCTGCCGTGCACTTACGTAGCACACGCACGTGACTGACAACGCTGGAACTGATTTATAGGAAAATCTTGAATGCAAGTATTTTGTTTGCCATCGGATCATATGCACAGCGCATTCTGTGCGATCCAAAGCCGATGATGGTGTGTCCTAGTGTATGCCGATTCAGGTATCTAGCTCGTTTCATGGTACGCTTTGGGCACTTTACGGGGACGTTCGCGGGCATGGCTATATAGGCGCAAATTTCTAGGCGGTGTCCCGCAGTCCATATGCTGACAAATAATTCGCCCTTTTGACTACTCATTGCGGTTTTGTCTAAATGATTAATTGCATGGCATCACCAATATACATAGCCCCGTCGGGCGTAGTCACAAGCACTTGATTGCTACAAAAAATGCACAATGCAAATACGGAACGTGTACATCATAATGAGGATTTTGATGCCGAGGGAGCGCAGCAAGAATCCTCTTCCTAATTGGGTCGCACACACACAGGAGTAGGCGCACACGCAAGAAAGTTGGGTAAAACATCGGAAAAAATAAGTTTGAGGGTGTCGATATTTAATTATTTCCAAAACTGACATCTGCATGTATGTATGTCTGTCGCCGGCCAAGAATGCACATTGCACGACGCACACTGAACAGATCGCGATGAGCCCGGGGTCGGATTGACGAGAAAGATAGGGAGAAGATTCTCTCGCGGGTTTCATGCCAAGTTAAGAGTTCGTAGAGGGAGCTCGATTTGTTTCGTATGGTCGGTTTGACCTAATGCAGTTATGAGGAAATTTCCACCGTGCCCGCGGACTGAAAATCCTCATTACTCCGACTCTTGTATTAATAGTAATAACACAGTTTGCGGTGGACTGTTGACTTTTGGCTACTGTAGTATTGACTACTGCTGTAGTATTGACTATTAATAGTGTAGTATTGACTAGTGTAGTTTTGACTTTTGGCTACTGTAGTATTGACTTCTTTATTCCCGATAGTACGGGGGGTGTTCCGAAGGCAACAAACACCCTCATGTGGTCATGGCGCTTCACACATCGCATTGCGCCCCCCCCCTGCAAAAGCATTTTATGTACCACAAGGGCTCCGCATGGGTGCCGGCATTCGCCGGCACCTATGCTTCGGGTAGGGCAGGGCAGCAGTTCGACCTGTTCGATTCAATAGATCGTAAAACATTGGTATATGATACGACTTACCACAAAAATATAGTCTACTCGTACAGTATGTAGAGTAATGCTAAGAGTTCAATATAGCCTTATAATGGATTAGTTATGATACTATGCCATTTATTATGCGAATCCGATTCCGAGCTTGAGGTTTCGATCGGAGTTCCAGTTTTAAATAAAAGTATCTATTGGTACCGGTCGATATATACGTGTGACTCTAGCCTTGTTCACGCAAGATCCGAGCCCACGCCAACTGACTATCTAGTCTAGCCATTAAGATGAGACGTGTAGAGTGTGTTCAATTTGATATTTTGACCCAATCAAGCACGCGGGACCAGCACGCTGACTGACTGCTGTCTGCTGCATGTTTTCTTATAGTACGTAAGCACGGAGAGGCGCACACTGGGCCAGCCTCTCTTAGTCTCTAGATTCGAGCCTCGCAGACCGACTGTATGCCGTCTGAGAGAGACGTGCTAATGTCGCTGCCTTCGTTATTGAACTCGTCGATTGCTACGATATCATCACTTCTTGCTGTTGTAGCTTATACTCACTTCTTGTCTTGTGCATGCATAGAGCGCGTCCAACACAACAACAGAAACTCGTAGTACATGGCAAGGCCAGCGGTTTTGCTCGCAAACTATCATTGACATCCACTGAGGTCATCGTCTGAACATCGTGCCGGCGATATGCGACACGACGACCTGCGCGTTGCCTCTGCACGCGTCCGAGCTGCTGTTCACGACGAGGTAGATTGCCTTAGAATGGCTCGCTCGACTCGCCGCATATTTTTACACAGCAATAACAATTAGTTCTCGTACGTATCCGCGAGCCACTACGTACCACAGTACACCACTGCGCACAATATCATTCGTATGTACCCGTACTTGTACAACTCGCCGTATGTGCTCGGGCTCGGGCTGCAGCTATAAACAGCTGCGTGTACGAGCAGCTTGTCTCTCTGAAGCTGACTCGCATTCGTACGTGCTTGTTTCATTCATACTCAATCTCGCTCGAAAATGCACCCAAATCAATGAAAAAATATGGAATAGCTTTTCACATTATTAATCCAAGATCCAAGCTTTGATTCGAGAACGATTCCGAAACAAACCCCATGACAACTAATACTCGTATGCATGATATGTTACTACCGGCATCGTAGCAGTGCTGCACAGCAGATCAGACTGATAGACAGAGCGCGCGTACTCGTACTCGTACATGCTCGTATGTGCTCGTACTCGTACAACACTCGAGCCCGGGATGCAGCTACTACTGTAACTGGGTGTAGCTTAATTAAAAAAAAAAAGAAAGAAAATATGCTAATTTTGAAAAGTTGTTCCATGTTCTATTTGCATAACCTCTCCATAACATGAAGATTCAAACAAAAGCTCGAAAATGCCGCCCAAAATCCAAGAATGTGCCTACTTGTCGCTTGAGAAGCTGGCTCAGTGCGCGCCTCTCCCTGGCTACGTAGAGAACACGCAGTAGACAGCATTAAGTCAGCGTGCTGGCCCGGGGTGCTTGATTGAGTCGAAACATCTTCGTAATACTCGTATGTTACGTACCGGCATTGTAGCAGTGCTGCACAGCACATCAGGCTGACAGACGTACTCGTACTCGGACATACTCGTATGTGCTCGTACTCGAATACATACTCGTATGTGCTCGTACTCGTACAACGCTCGAGCCCGGGATGCAGCTACTACTGCTTTAACTGCTGCGTGTAGCCTGTGTCCAAAGCTGTAAAACAGTTGTTCCACACATGCTCATACACTCACGTGTTCTCGAAATATGTCAAAAAACAAACTTACAAATAGAAATCATAAAAAAACAAAAAGATAATTTTGAAAGTTATCCCATGTTTTATTTGCATAACCTTTCCATATCAAGATTCAAATAGACATAGTCTTCTATATTGTAGATGAGCAAATTTCCAGGAATATTCCCCATAAAAAACGCGGCGGAACAACAAAACTCGGCACACCGCTCCCAGGCGCACCTGATCCCACCCGGGCCTGATCCCACCCGGGACCTGATCCCACCCGGGACCTGATCCCATACCCATTTGGCACGTGCAAAAATATAATCAGCTGCAGGAGCCGCCGGAAAGCGCGAGGCCGAGACGCGAAGCGCGAACCGTCACCAGGTCGGTTGACCACAGCCAACCAAAAAAAATCGAAGATCGCCGAAAAAAAAAAAAGTCGTCGGCCACGGGAATCGAACCGGGGTTCATAAATTCACAGTACCCGGCGCCATATTAGACTCCGCCATCACCCCCGATCGCCATCCCCGACCGCCACC
>JAYJMJ010000289.1:846243-874660 GCA_036873875.1 Laminaria ephemera
CCTTAGTACTGGTTAGCACCAGGGTCAACAGCAGTGTGATACGAAGACGTCGGTCTGAATCAAGCTGTGCACGGAAATTATAAGCTTCTTAAGAGGGGGACAAAATCTGACTTCTATGAGACACATAATTATATATACGTAGTCTTATCATTTATGTCTGACGTGTGACTTCTCAACTGAGGAGCTACTGTTATAGAGTGCTCTACGCAGATATGTCAGCTATAGAAAGAGGTGACATGAAGTCAGTTCCCTGCATGAATTGTACCAGGGGACATGTCAAAACCCTCATACGTATACGTAGCTTGTCCGGAGTGTACCGCGATGCTCCAGGGAAGAGCATCGCGCTTGGGATCACTTTACTTTTTACTTCTGTGTTCCTTGGACTTGTACTATATCTGGTCTTGTGTTATGGTTTCAGCCATGAACGAATAATAATGAAGAATACATGGAATGCCTTGAGCCATGAGGGCGACCTACCCAGCACCGACACCCTGCGTCCCCGAACGGGATACCTTTACAATTGGCATCGTCGGCAGCTACCTTTAGCATTGGACCGTCACGCTGGGTGGGAGTTCTTCGTCCAGGCTCTCCTCTCTCCAGTAGCCTCTCTGTAAGCTGTCGTATTACATCTTCTTGTTTTCGGCTTTGTTTGGTTATTTTAATTATTTCTGTATTTTTATTTTGCTCTGATTTTTTCCCCCAATGGGCCCCTTTTAATTTTTCGTAGCCATAGCACGGGCGGCGCCCCGCGATAATGGCCTACCTGTGATTTCTCCGTCCAGAGTACGTAGCGAGCCCTTTTCGGCCCCCACCAACTATAGCTTTGCGCATTGATAGCGTCGATATGTCTGTTGGCTCGCGACCAAGCGACCAACCATGAATGTCACATGCTAGGACAAGAGCCTCAAGAACGAAGGAGCTTCTTTATTTTTCTTTCATCATTTAGACTCGTACAGAGTGGCGGCAGGCACTGCTTACCTGGCATCATCTATGATCAGGTCGGAGCTCTTGTCTGTTTTGAATAGCTCACATATGTTTATACAGCAGCGCTACAGTAGTAGCTCACACATTTTTCGGCTTACAGATTGGAGCTGCTCATTTTGCTCTGAAGAGCTCACTCAATTCTATGTACATATCATACTTCGAAGTATGCAAGTTGAGGACAGCGTCGCGAGGAAAATGTCATCACGGCACATCATACATCTACGACCAGCGGAGGAACTCACCCTCGTGCTGCGTGATCTGTGTAACGGATCGGAACAAACAAAGCTGAGGGCTAGGGTCATGATGTGGCAAGCGATGCATGATACCTGCATAGTCTACCTGCTTGGCAGGGTGAACATGCATAGACTACGAGTATGCGACGAGTATGCATGTTGACTATGCCTAAAACAGGCATCGGATAGGATCAAAGGATCAAACCTCAGCGTAAGCGATGATCCGCGTTGTTCGAAGGTGCGCTCGCAGGTGTCTCGGAGGAGCCCAGAACGGAAATCTGATAAATGGTATACTTGATTGCTTGGTCCCAAGGTCGATGGACGCTGACCAATGAAGGCGGTAGGAGGTGGGTAGGAAGACTGTGCGCGAACACTTCCCGAAACCACCAAGGGAGGGGCCGCATCAGACACGTCCCCTGCTATTACGAAACGCCTCTGCCTCTGAAACCGTAAAACTTGAAACTGTCACTCAAAACTCGTAACATCCACCCTAGCAAAATGCGAATGACGGAGCAATATGCTACAGCCATCCTGTGACTATAACCAGGGGTAAAGGGCCGCAGAGCTATCTACAGAAATAATGGCCTTGAGGATAGGCAAACAAACCGAAAACACAGGGGCCAGTCGGGGGAAATCTTCGATAGAAACCCTCCCCCCCTGTCTTTTCACTGCGAGTTTGACTGCCTGACCTCTATTCAACGGCTAAACGTCCGTATGTGCGCGGAATTGGCGTGCATTAAAGGAGCACGTAACTCCACGGGACTGACCCGTCTACTCTTTGAGTCTGCCCACATACAATCAAATCTTATATCAAGATGCAAGGAGAAATTCAAACCGCCAAAGCACCACCGGCAAAGATATCCGACAAGTTTGACAAGCGGAACTTTTATGCTAGGCATCGAAGCACAAGAAGAATACGTTTAACACAAAGAAACCCCTACCGAAATAAATGATCGAAGGTCCAACAAAAGCCATAACCAAATAGTCAAAAGGACAGCGTCATTGCTGAAATAGTAAGACACCGTCATTGCTGGAGAGACCATACCCCCGACTCCCCTGCCTCTTCACAGAGCAGTGACGAACCAAGGAATAGGGCCTAACTCCCATGGCCAAACCTCAGCGCAGATATCCCGGGGAAACCCGTTCTAACGAGTAACAATCCAGCGAAATCCCATTCATAATCCTCAAAACATCGAACTGTTGCAATTGCAATCGTAGCGCAAAAGGCAAAAACAAAACAAAACAGCCAACATGGCCATTGAAAAAAAGATTCGTCTTCAACAATCGTGTCTTCGTTGGTGGGTCGAGCTGACGACAATGGAACCTCTGCTTGAAGCACCTCTCTGACGTCGTCGTTTCTGGCAACACGCTGGGAGCGGTTGGTATGCCATCGGCGGTCTCTGTAATCGTACACCTGAACCTGCAGTCTGCGGCAAGTGGCGTACAGGGCTCGATGTAGACGGCGCATGCATGCTACGATAGTGGTGTATCTACCGTTTGTTTAGGCTCCTCACTTGAGGAGCTCTATACCTCCCGTCAACCAAACGAATGATAAAACGAAGAAAACAACGCAGTGTTAAGTGCCATGGCCTAGGTTAGGTATACGACGAAGGAAATTGAAAAACAAGGATGGAATGAAAGTACGAAAGCGGTCGCCGAAAGTATCACGAGGCCAGTCAGTCGTCGACGTATTAACGACGACCGACCAGTTACGGTTAGTGACTTGGGTGTGGAAGCAAACCGGCAAGCGCGGCCAAGGTAGATGTCAGTGTTAGTAGTGTTAGTGGGGATGGGCATGACCTATCGGGCGAGAAAGGATAATACAATGACCGCCGTGTGTATACGATCCTTAAAATGGCAGTAATTGCGGTAAACGTTCGACGGCGTCTGCGTGGCAGTACGGATGAAGCACACACACAGACGTGTTTGTACGGTAAATGGCGCTGTCAGACAGCACGACTTAATATAATGGCAGTATGAACAGGCATGTAGCGCGGTAAGCCGACGCACGTGCGCAAGCAACGGCAGAAGGTCGGACAGCAACGGCAGAAAGCAACGGCAGATCAGCATAGGAAAGTTACATGAGAGATGAATGCAAGCAACAGCTGATGATACGCAGAACATGCGAGCTTCTGTACAAACGAAGAAATACAAACAGTTTGTGATGTGTGCATGCATGGCATTCAGTGGTACACATTATTAGACATTTCCAACCATTTTGCCCCATGGCACGTCGCAGGTCGGGGCACGTTTTTCGGCCTTTATTTGGTATGGGTTAGTGTTAGAGTTAGAGTTAGGGTTAGGGTTAGGGTCGGCCAACCATGGCTACGCCAAACAACACATAAATGTGGGACACCCTGGAAGGGGAAGGCTGCCGCTCCATCCCAACTACGAACGGGTTGTTGGCCATAAGTGCGTACAGTACGCTGTGTGATATATTGCGAACGAAGGACACACAGAAAACCGGGTGTCCCACATTATTGTGTTTTTAGGTGTAGCTATGGTTGACCCACCCTAACCCTAACCCTAACCCTAACCCAGCTCCCCTAACCCGGGTGTGGCGCATGACGTTACTAGTTGCATGTTCTATTTAATCGAGCAGAATGCCATGCATGCACACATCACACATTGTATTTCTTCGTTTGTAGAAAGCAAAGGCTCGCATGTTCACCTGTACCTGGTATTCATCAGCTGTCGCTTGCATTCATGTCTCATATAACTTTCTTCTGCTCTGCGGTTGCTTTGTGCCGTTGCTGTCCGACCTTCTGTCGTTGCTTGCTCGCGTGCTCCATCTTACCGCCCTACACGGCTGTTCATTCTGTTGTTCATCGGCTTCTGTCTGTTGTTTTTCGCTGTGTTCTTACAACCGCATGATGCTATTGCCTGTTGCCTTTACTCGAGCAGAATGCCATGGGTGTCCCACATTATTGTGTTTTTTGGCGTCGCCATGGTTGATCCACCCTAACCCTAACCCTAACCCATACGAAATCACTGGAATTTAGGAAGCGATGATGGACACGCAAGCGGAAAACAAGGGGCGACGGCAAAAACAGCAGCAACGCATGATAAATGAGTAATGCGTACAGCAGTAGGATCATAGCATCTCGCAATGATGTTATTGTTCGGGTTTACCAGCATGCTGGCACGTCGATGCGGGTGATGCCATATAGATGTTGTACTCGTGACGCTATGATACGATTACGTACATCGTACGGCAGTGTTACCAGGCGAGCTTGCGAGTTCTAGTACTACTTGAGCCGTGAGACATTCATGTAAACTTATTTCGAATAGGTCAGTTGTGAGTTCGACCAGTTGAGTAGTCGATGCTATTAATAACTCTATCAGAGAGTGCATTGCTTCTGTTGCTCTTGTCGTGCTCACAAGGCACAAGGCACGCTCGTGCTCATGAGGCACGCCGAGCTACCAGCCACGCTAGCGGCGGAGCAGAGCAACGGGCAGCGACATCAGCAACGCGAGGCGAACCACAACGGCAGCGAACTCACACGCGAGTGGTTATTGGGCCAGGGAGTAACTAAAGCGAGTGCAATACATCACGGGAAAAATCATGGACGCGACAGACGACGGAGCACGTGGCGGCGGAGAAAACAAGGTCACGGCTAAAGATGTGGATGTACGTGCAGAAAGTGGGCAGCTGAGCATGTCAGCACTTTACAGGATTGCACCCAGGAAAGGCTCAGACCCAGAGCAATCTGGTTGCTGTGTCCCTTCAACATAGGAAACAACGACAAGGCTCTAGGCGCAGACCAATCCGTTGTGGGCGTGGACAAGCAAGGATGCATAACAAGCACAGACCTAGCCGAGTTTGCTATTTTTTCTCCCTGCTGTACGGGTGATGACAATAACCACGCTTCAACGAAGTACAGACCCGTCAGGACACCGATGTGCACAGAATTTTGAATTTTCCAACTTTAATGATGTACGTGGCGTTCTGAGTTAGCACAATACCAGCACATCGAAGAGGGTTATACTAAATTCCTATTTATAAATTCCTGTTACATACAACCTCTGTCGTCACGCTACAAATACGCATACAATACAGAATACGCCAGCAGTGGATTCTAAATGCAACACGTTGAAAAATAAAAAATAAAAAGGACAGGCTCAGACCCCGCGGAATCTGTGGGTACTATTAATATGGTATCTCCGGTATATTATTCGAGACAATACCTGCTAGCCACCTCCGCGAGGCACACGCCCGTCACAGGGAACACTTTTATGTAGAGCACAACATAACGAAGGGTAGGGGGGTTTTATCCCGTGATCTCTTTTATTGCAGTGTGCAGAGCACGCAGAGCAACGCGCAGCGATGTCAGCGACGTGCGGCACACAGCAACGGCAACAAAGCGCACGAGACAAGGGGCAAGTGGATACCTGGCCCGGAAGTCCTTTAAGCGTGTACTCTCGGGGCTCGCGCATTACCACAATCCTGCGACTTCGCCTTCTCATTGTTTTTCATAGCTGCCGGTGGAATGGAAGGGATGGGGCTCACGCGAGTGTACTGCCAGCTTTTGGACTTCCAGCTGTGCCTTCCAACGGCGCCGTAAGGGTCAGGCAGAACTGGAGGGTGCGGTCGTGAGAGCCAAGAGATAAACACAACCCAGGGGCATCATGCTCCTGGGTGTGTGCTCTGTGCAGTATTTATGTATAGCATCATACCAACCCCCGGAGAAAAATCAAAACAATATCACAGCAGTTTATACAGTAGTGGTGCAAACAATGCAAAACAAGCACATGCACAACTGCTGTAGTGTCGCTCGCCTCAACGACGGGAAACTACACACACCCTGTGTAGGATGCGCTGAGCGATCCTCAGTGCACGCAAGCGTGTTTCTCGGATTGGACGCCATGTAACGGATCGGAACGAACAAAGCTGAGGGCTAGGATCGTGATGTGGCAAGCGATACGTGATACATGCATAGTCTACCTGCTTGGCAGGGTGAACATGCATATACTACGATCCGCGTAGTTCGAAGGTGCGCTCGCAGGTGTCTCGGAGGAGCCCAGAAAGGAAATCTGATAAATGGTACCTGATATACTTGATTGTTTGCTCCCAAGGTCGACGGACGCTGACCAAGAAAGGCGGTAGGAGATGGGTAGGAAGACTGTGCGCGAACATTTCCAAAAACCACCAAGGGAGGGGCCGCATCAGACGCGTCCCCTCTTATGACGAAACGCCTCTCTCTGCGTCTGAAACCGTAAAACTTGAAACTGCTACTCAAAACTCGTAACATAAACACCGGAAGGACTGTGAGTGAAAATACACAGCACCTAAAAAACACAAGTGTTCATGTACAAGTGATACTGTGGCGTGGCAGAGGAGGAAGGGCAGAGTTGGCGGAGGAGGGGGGGCAGAGTTGGCAGAGAAGGCACGACAGAGATGCACACTCGTAAATCCATTATCGGCGCGCTTACGCTGGTAACGAGATGATAACTTGCGGCATGGCGGAGTACTACTGGCAGAGTGGCAGAGGAGGAGGGACAGAGTTGGCGCACTATGTACTTCTGTGGGGCATGGCAGAGGCAGCACAGAAAAAATGTGAATGCACGGCAGAAGATAATATCCCAGGAGAAATGGTGTAGGCAGGGCAGAGCTAAACATATATTAATAGGAGGCATGGCAGAATTCCACCTTCGTTGGTGTGGTTTGGCAGAGAAGGCATGGCAGAGTTAACCGAACTCATACAGCGGACGGGGCGTGGCAGACGTTTGAGGCAGAGGAAAAGGCACGGCAGAGTTTTACCCTGGTAGGCGTGGTATGGCAGAGAAGGCGCGGCAGAGCTAAACACCGAACCGACTGTGAGTGAAAATACACAGAGTAAAAAGCACAAGTGTTCATTTACAAGTGATACCGTGTGGCGTGGCAGAGGAGGGGCAGAGTTGGCAGAGGAGGAGGGGCAGAGCTACACACTCACTCGTAATTTCATTCGCGGCTGGCAAACACTAGTAACGAAACGATAGTGTTGAATGCATCCACTGGTATACAGTCGCCGAGGTAGGTTCACAGGAGGGCACTCATGAAGTACAAGTAGAGAAAGAGAAATGTATAGATTATCGTGGTCCCATGGAAGGAAGGGGAACGCAGTGGATAGAACGCACCACAAATGTTGCTGTGTTCCACAGAAACATCCCTATTGTATTTGTGGAAAACCCCAAATACGGTTACATGCAAATGTCGTCTCCGAGTACGGGAGCGTCCTCAACACCGTTGTTTCGATTCCAATTGTTCATACCTGGTATGATTCAACCCCTGTTTTTTTTTTTGGTTTGTTTACGGGAGATGTCTCTAGGTTTGTCGTATATCGTCGCCGCGGTTTTACTCGGACGTTTGTTTTTACGATTAGCACAGCTGGGAAAAGCTCTTCACGCTTCGGTGCCTGGTACATGTTTGTCGTGGTTCGTCATGTCCCGTGGTCTGGTTTGAGTGTGTGCGTTCCATCTGTGTTTTATGTCAATAGCTCGTATGCTCGACGATGGATCACGGCGAGAGATCGACGCCTTTGTATTCGTCGGGTTTTATCGTCTGGTTTACTTAATTGTTATATATATGTTACGTGGTTCTTTGTGCGCGGTAGTACTTTGAGAATGTGTTCGTATACTCTTGTGTTTTGCATTCAACATTAGATTGATGGATATCGGCCACGTCGGAGACTTGAGTCACTTTGTTGGGGTTTGCTGTGCATAACTCTGAGTGCGATCGAGATCTGTGATTAGAAGTGTCCGTTTACGGTGTGGCAGGGCCACATCTGTCTCTCGGATGATGTTGTGCACAACGGCGGTCGCGGTGTTTCAACGACTGCATCGTTGTTGCCACCACGTCTTTGCGAGTACTTATGATTTCAACAGGTTCATGTACAATAGAAGCGAGAAAACAAATAACAGCGAGAAAAAAATAACAATGTGTGCCAGCACCACCACCGTTGGTGGGGCACACCAAAAACTTGCGACATCATTTTCGCTCGTACAGTAGCGATTGTTGAACCTAGTGTGATGGACCGACCTCGTAAAATGTCGCCTTGTCGCCCGTGTTGCAAGGCATCTCGCAACGAAATATGTCGCTTTTTCGCCAGCGTTGTGAAAATGTCAGGTAGTCGCCTCACGTCGAAAATGAGGCGTTTTCGCCCGCATTGTGAGAAGGCCAGGTCGTCGCCTCACGTTGAAAATGTCTCTTTTCCACCCGCGTTGTGAGAAGGCCACGTCGTCGCCTCACGTTGAGAAAGCCGCATTTTCGCCCGCGTTCCGAGAAGGTCAGGCCGTCGCCTGCGATTGAAAAGGTCACGTTTTGGCCCACGTTGCCAGAAGGTCAGGTCGTCCCGCACGTTGAAAAGGTCACGTTCTCGCCCACGTTGCGAGAAGGTCGGGTCGTCCCGCACGTTGACAAGGTCACGTTCTGGCCCACGTTGCGAGAAGGTCAGGTTGTCCCGCACGTTGACAAGGTCACGTTCTGGCCCACGTTGCGAGAAGGTCAGGTCGTCCCGCACGTTGTACTATGTCGGTCATTTTTCGGTTTGCGCTTTTAAACTACAAGGTGAGGACCTTGCGGATTGTCGGCAGAAGGGGGGGGTATTGTCCACCCGTGCAGCTATACAATATCGCGTTTACTGCTTGACACGCTTTGGCAGTGGGCACGACTTAGCGACGTGTTTTCCTTGATTGGATTTGCTGTCCGATGTGCATCCCGAGTACGAGTTTGCTGAAGACGCTTGCTACGATAGAGGTAGAACGTTTAGGCATTTTGGTTTCTGAATGACGAGGCTCCTTAACCCAAAATCGTCGGGATGTCATTCTTGCTTTTCAATATGAATCGTGTATATACCTAGGACATGCGTTTGTTCGTCGAGTTGCACTTTCAGTCTACTCAATATCGGTTTGTGAGTGAAGTACAGAGCTCTTCAGGTGAGGACCCTCAGAAACAAACGGGTGCACCTCTATCGTAGCTTGCGTCTGAACACGACCCTCTGGAAAACCAACCAACATGAGAGTGCGAGAAAAATGAGGAGGCACAAAAATGAACTATACCGGTGATACGCCGGGTGCTTTCGCGGAGGGGCTAGGCATCGCTTGAGTCACGCGGACAACCCAATCGCCTAGCGTTTTCCGTGGGGGTTTGTATCGTCCGTTGTTCCATCCCGAGATCCATAAGTGATCACGTAAACACACTCAGGGAAAATGAGGTGCCCGTGCTCTTGATGCTGTTCTTATTCTCGAGACTCCGTGGCCGTACGAGGAAGTGGATGACTGCTCTGTCATGGAGACAATGGGCACATAAGAAAACCCCGACCGCAGGCTGTAGTCGGCACCATTCGTGCTAGCTTGCACCGAATCTTGCACGCCCGTCTCTTACCCAACGCACCTTCGGCTTCGACCAATGCGCGTTGTGAAATAAGCATACCGACATTAGTTTGCCGCCGACGTAACGTTGGTTTAATCCTTCTACTTCTGCAAGACGTAGTACCTTCGGTTCGACCAATGCGTGTGGTGAAGTACGCATACCGACATTAATTTGCTGCCAACGTGAAGTCAGCTTATCCCTTCTACTTCTGCAAGACGTAGTACCTTCGGTTTCAACCAATACGTGTTGTGAAATACGCATTCCGAGATAAATTCGCTGCCAACGCGAAGTCAGCTTATCACTTCTACTTCTGCAAGACGTATACCGCGTTTATTTCCCAGTTTTCTGTGATTCCCTGTGGCGTAAAATCGAAATGCGTCCGTCCGATTAGTTTCTAGAATCATAAATGAAAAAGCTGTAATCACATTGAATCAAGACGTACGTTAGGCAGTGCACACAGCACCATCAAGCCTACGAATAAGCACACACAGCTTAGCGCACACAGCAGCAGCAAGAAGCAGGGTTCTAAGCGGCAGTAAGCTTCAACCACCAACCACCAGCAGTAGGCAGCATTGCTCCGGTAATGTTCGTAAGTTCCATGGCCGGATGGCCTGACCACATCGCGGTCGGATGAGATTCGTTGTGTTCGCTGTATTAGAGCGCAGAGCAAGTGAGAGAGAGCACAGAGCAAGAGCTCGTAGAGCAGGACGAAGAGTGACTCTCCTCCCAAATCGTCAAATCAGGTTGCATGAGAACGCCTCTGAGGTTTATTCAAACCCATCTACACCATGAAACTGTCCATTTGCTGTTCAGACCAAACGAACACTCTCCCTGGATCTCCACAGCAACGACGAGACCAAAAGGGCATGCATACCAAGATAGGATCTAAGAAGAAACAAAAAATCTACCAAGGGGAAACCCGGACACCGGGCGAAAACCCCCTGTTTGACACATATGCTCCAAACCACTGCAATCAAAACAACGGCCGCATTCCAAACGTTGATCATGGCCAGAAACTATTACGTCAAGTGGTGCCCTACTATCCCATCCCCCTCCAAGTAGCCTGGGGTTGCGACCTGACAATTGTTTCCTCGCAATTCTCAAACATGGTACTAATCGCTCAATGCTCGTAACCCTTGCTCACCCTCCACCGGCAGATTCAACAAGAACCTAAGGTGAGATTTATTAGGAGTCGCGGCACGGGATTTCGTCGAAATATCCGCGTGCTGCTGATCCGAAGCTACAAACTGAATATCGATCTTCCTCGAACGAAGTAGCTCTCCAACAAAATGAAAGCGCACATATATATGCTTGATCCGAGCGGATCTAAGAGGGTCCTCAGCCGGAATTATGGTCCTCTCGTTATCTTCGTAAACCCGGACGCATGATCCGCTTAGTTCTGAGCAGATACACGACCACACCGTCCCCGTGAACGAGGCCTCCTTCACCCCTTCTCGTAGGGCGACGTACTCTGCCTCTGTTGTGGACATTGTCATGCACCTCTGGGTGCTACTTGCCCAACTGACGACCGCACCCCCCAGGGTACCTACCGTCCCCGATACCGAACCCCTTTCAATAGACTTGTCGCAGTAGTCGGCATCACACTATGCAGTCAAATCCAATCCCGAACCCCGCAGAAACGTCAGTCCTAACTCCCTGGTGCCGTGAAGGTATGCGATAATCATAATCTGTGTAACTCCGTTCCAGTGCCTTTCAGTGGGATTGTGAGAGTGGCGCACCACAGTACCCACAGCATTCGCGATGTCTGGCGTCGTCATGGTCGACAACCACATCAAACTGCCTACAGCCCCTCTATACGGCCAGTCTCCTCTCGACTAATTCTCCTTCCTCAGGGCTAGTTTTACACTGAATGTCGCGGGAAGGTTAGACGATTATGTAACGCCAAACCGATTCAGGATGCTCTCAATTAGCGCCTTCTGCGTAATTTCCAACGCTCCCAGCTCCCAGTCGCGTTCGAAAACGCAACCCGTGTACCAAGTTTGTTCTCCGAGGTCATTCGTGGGGAATTTCGAAACAAACCCGGCATGAAAACCTTTGCACGTCTCATCCGAGCCTGCTATCAGGATGCCATCTACATGAACGGCCATGATTAGCTCTACCTTGCCGTCCACAACCTTGAGAAAAACACAGGCATCAGTACTAGACTGCCTCATGCCATACTCGACCACTGTTTCTATCATTAGTCCGGCCAACTTCCGTCCGCTCTGCTTTAGACCATACAGTGATCGGCTGAGGCGAACGGTTTTTCCTGACATGCCACCACACCCATCGGGTAGTTTCATGTACATTTGGTGGTCACGTTTCGCGCGAGTAAAGGCTTGCACGAAGTCCAAATGATACATGATATATTTACAATCCCTTCTCATTTGCAACAGCCGCCAGAATTTTAACTGACGCTGAAGAGGGAGTTAGTCCGAACGTCTAGAAGTAACCAACATCATGCACCTGGCTAAACCTCTAAGCCACAAGGGTAGCCTTAGCTTCGCTATCAGGCCGTCTTTATGTTTGTTGTTTGAAAACACATACCTTGCACCTACAGGTTTCCGCCCCTGTGGCGGTGTCGCAGATTCGTACGTTCCGTTCGTTTTGTGATCGTCAGGTTCTACGTTCACGGCCTTGTGCCACGCCACTTTGTACATCGACCTCTCTACACCAGCTACGGACCGCGTGAGCGGTTCTACGTCAGTACAAAAAGCAATGGGGAAGCTCACGCTCGACTCCCTTTTGTTCACCTCGGGTCCTCCAGCCAGCAATGTCATTTCGTCCCCCGCGGTTAAGGGTGTACTCTGCAAGTGACTTCTGGTCTTTATCATCGACTCGTAGGTCGTCACAAGCAAAGGGCCTCAAAGTTCATCCTCTACCTATACCGCCCCCCTGCAGGCTTGTCACTCTCTACCCGATGGCTCTGGCTTCGGTTTCGGCCCCGTGTCATCACGGGGTCCCGTCGCCAGTAGTCACCAAGCTCGTGCACTGCCATCCCCGACAGGACTCCGCGTGTGTCCTCACCATTCCCTTGGTCGGTTTCGGTAGTCGAAGCTGCGGTGGAGTCGCTATCGGCCCTCCCTGCCGGAACTGAGGGGGCATCCACCGCGCCCCCTTCAGACAAAGCTATCGTCTCGGCTGTCGCGTTGCCGGCCCCGCCGGCGACAAACGCCTGTTGTGAGCGCTCCTGCAAGAACGCGTCTACATCAAACCCCCACGTCACGTCGAGCTCGTCTAGATGAGCTAGATCGTTGTCCAGCTCATCCACCACCCCCTCCACCATCTTGATCCGACGTGCTCTCGTCTGCGACGGACCCCCTTTCTTCCGTAGACAAGGGATCATTCGTCTGTGCAGGTACAGGTGGTGCAGACAACACGCGTTGCCATGTGACATTTCGTGTTACTAACAAACTACGGTGCTCAGTGAGCACTCGTACAGAATCTCGAGGGTAGTGAGGGTCAGGTCCAACGTAAAACCACTCATGCGCTCTTGCCTGTTGCTTATTCTCCCTCTTTACCTTGCAGCAGCCAGGCGTGAGGAAAGGTAGGCGACTTGCAATCTGGGTTGGCAGTGGTCGCTGTCCGGTTCAAAGAATCGCACGCACAGAGGGACGCTTCAGCCCACAACAACTCAGTGGCAAGAAATTGCGCGGCTGAAAAAGCTCAGAAGTTATTATGGCTGAAAAAGGTCAGAAGTTATTATTCGGCTCGCCAATACGGCCGTCACAAATCTAATCTAGCGTGCACTCTGCTACCCCATTAAATAGGGGACTGTCGGCCGTCGTGAATCCCTGCTTGATACCTCTCGATCTACACATATTTCCAAATTCCCCCCCCCGGAATTTTCCACCACCATCTGATCGAACAATTACCACCTTGATTGGAAGGGACACCATCTGCATGCGCATCCGCACGGAACTGTTCAAACTGTTGCGAGGCGTCCGATCTGTGGCACAGAAAATACAACCACGTATGCCGAGAAAAGTCTTCGCGCACTTTGAGGGTATACCGTTTCCTCTCGATAGACTCCGCCATCTTAGGCCCGCCCAGATCTATAAACACCCTCCCGAGTTTATTATCTGCTCGTGTGTGCGTATACGGTTTAATACCTTTGCGAAAGCCCTTAGCCATAGAGCACCCCTTGCACTCCAGCAGGTTGCCCTTGAAAATGATGCCTTGCTGCTTCGTGGACTTCCGCAGCACACCCTCGTGAGAGTGTCCAGCAGACCGGTGGAAGTCGTTGATGTTGGTCGTAGACTTCTTGGGCGGTTCCCCCGGGGTGAGTACAGGAAAGGCATGCTCCTCACTACTGCTGTCGACTCTGTAGCCCGAAATGCGTAACAGGGTCCCGCTCAACGGAAATGCGATCGAGCTCTCTGACTTGAGTGTAACTACAACCCCGGTGGGGCGCCCATCGAAAACGGGTCCGTTCTTGATGAGCGTGGGCAGCGAAAATAGATGGTAACGAAGATCGGGTACATGCTCAACGTCCGTCAGCAACACGGCCACCAAATCGTTTCCGGACCGACCGTCAACCTGATATCGCCGTATCCTTCGATCTCGCGAGTTGTGCCGTCGGCGATTTTCAGTTTCGAATTGCATTGTACATAATTCCTCATCTGGTGAGCTGAAGGCGTCGTGTGAGTAGACGCTCCACTGTCGCATATCCAAGCCTCGTTGCCGACCTGCCAGGTCAATTCCCCACCCCCCATTACGTCTACAGTATCATCGCACTTGCCTGGGTATTCAGCCTTGAAGGCTGAAACCTGGAGAACACTATCATCACTGTCATCGGAGACATCGTCGAGCCTGGCTCCAACCTAGCTCGTCATCGCAACAAGGCCTCTTCCTTCGCTGTGGGGCAGAGAGCAGCAGTGTGCCCCCACTCGTGGCAGCGGCTTCATAACTTCATCGTGTAATCGGAGACTCGATGGCCCTTCTTGCCACACCTGAAACATCCCCCCGCGGGGGCATTCTGTTCTGCGGCTTTGGCGCTGCTGCCATCACTATCGCCAGGAGCAGCCGAACCACCACCATCTTCCGTGGTGCTTTTACCACCGGCGTAGCCACCACCGTCCTCGTTGGTGCCTTTACCGCAGGGTCCGTGTTTTCCTCCACGTTCGCCTGTCTCTAAAACGGGATCCACCTCTCCTGCGGCCGCCACCGACGTCACCGTCGGCGTACATTGCATGACCCTGGTTCGGCCCTTCCGACTGGTCCGCATTCGATCCCTTCATATTGACAGAAAGTCGGTGATGCCGCTCTCGCGGCCGATTCTTTCCCGAGACACCAAATCCCTTGCTTCCACCTCGTACTCGAGTGGTAGAGCATCGATGAAGGTGGTGTACAGCATGTGGTCGTCGACTGTCATACCAGCTGAGCGCATCTCTGCGGCAAGATCCTCTATCCTACCCATTAATTGAAGCTGATTGCTCCACTGTACTATCCTAAAGTTGTTTAGGCTTCGGGAAAAATCCGACTTGGCGCCAGCTGTGTGGGTACCGTACCAAGCGTTGAGATCGTCTCACGATTCCCTCGGCGAGACACACCTGTCTGTGCAGTATGCCCTTGTCACTCTTGGCCTTACGAGCCGTCGACAGGAAATTCCATGCCAACGTATGCTGATGTACATGCTCAGGGCTAAACCCCCTGGTAACACATACCTCGTTCTCGGTGTCTCGTTCTCCTACAGGAATGTACTGCAGAGGGTCCGACACAAAGGCACTCAATCGGTCTATCGCTTTCGAGCGAATATTGGCATGTTTTGTCCGGGAAATATAGTCATCTTCCTTCCCACTGAACGGCGGTCCAGAAGGGTGCTTATAGCCTATCATACGTGACGAACGACGGCATAACAAAACCACCAAAACTCACCGGCGGGGTTTATACCCCTCTCTTTAGCCCTCCTACGCTGGTGTCCAGCTCTCCCGAGCTGGTCTGGCTGATGACTCACCGCACCAACCTCGACAGGGACAGCAGCTCTTCCGCGTCCCGTCTCTCCGACAGTTCGCAACTCGCCCTCACGGAACATCGTATATCTTGCTACTGTTGTGTCTCGTGCCGCGGGCTCTCCTGCAGCAGAGTTGACTTGTACGGCAGCAGGGGGTGCAGCCCGATGGCCTCCCCCCCCAGCAGTGCCGACTTCAGCACCACCAGGCTCCAATACAGCTGAGCCGCCCGCGGCCGCACTGGACTCAACTCGGTCGATGTCCCTCTTGACCTCGACCATCATGCCCCTCATCATATCGATCAAAGATGCTTGGCTAGCTCCGATCATCTGCTGGACTTCACGTCTCAGCTCAACAATCTCAGGGTTGGGCTCCCCCGTAACCGAACCTAAATCCGACATCCTACCTTCTCTGGTACCAGACCTATTGAACAACTAGTGTGTTCGTAAGTTCCAAGGCCGGATGGCCTGAGCGCCCAGTGGTCGGATGGGATTCTTCATATTCGTTGTATGAGAGCGCAGAGCAAGAGAGAGGGAGCACCGAGCAAAAGCTCGTAGAGCAGCATGAAGAAGGACTCTCCTCCCAAATCGTCAAATCAGGTTGCTTAAGAGCGCCGCTGAGGTTTATGCAAACGACTCTACAATATGAAACTGTTCATTTGCTGTTCAGACCAAACGAACAGAAGGGGCTGGAAGGGTGTTGGGAGTGCACTGATCATTAGGGGCAGAACGCGACAGATACTTGCACACTACATAAATAAATGGCATTGAGGAATTCCGCCACGTCCCAGCAAGTTCCAAGGTGGTGTGTCGTACAGGCCAGAACTGGTTTTCGTAGGGGGGGGCGGGGGGAGGGCGGGAGAGGATGCCAGGGACGCCGGCGTTGCGTCTCGTAGTCGTACGGCCGTGGAAGTAAGAGTGAGCAACATTTTCGGAGTAGAATATTGTTTACCGTTCAACATTGCGCATGCTGTTAGTAATACAGTTTTGCAAATTTTGTTTCCGTATCATCAAATCACGAACCGACCGTGGCCGGGCTCGGCGGTTCACGCGCATGCAGTGCGAAGGTTGCAAATGATAGCGTCGAAGGGGTAGTACATTAGGTCTGGGGCCTGGCCTACACTGTCCAAAAATCTTACTGCACGGGCCGTACGTACTGTGCTGGATGGGATAGCTGCCAGTGATGCCAATATCTTGACGAGTTTCGTTCGTCCTGCTCTAACGCCCCATACCCGAACAGTCACCCATCCAAATTTTTGGCGGCGAGAGGTGTACGCAAAACGGAAAAAGGCCAGAGAGAGAGGGACATGGGCTTGGTCCGATCTTGCTCAATTATATCAAAGTCAATTTGCCGCCTCTCACACGCTGGAAAACCTGTTGAACGATGACCCAGACGTTACCTGGTTTGTAAATCAAATTAAATCATATCGTGAAAAAGCACCACTCCTGCTGCGGACATCGAGCGGGAATCTCCGCGGGCGCCTCTAGTGAGACCCGTGCACCAGCCGAGGGGGGAGGGGGCGGTCACTTCTTCGACACGACCAGTACACAGTCTGGATCTACTGTAGGGTTATAGCTGCTGACACGGACTGTATGTATCGTCAGGTCCAACAACGTGCCCGAACGCAAGGTGTGCATTCCCTGCATGGGCTGTCGGCGTCTTACCAACGAGTTAGAATTTAAGCAGAGGCAGGCTGGGGCACAAACGAGCACCCGCCGCGAGTCTGGTATTCGTATCCCTCGGTGTGGCCGGATAAGGTAACGTTTTGACAAATATCCATCGTAATACCGATAAATTCCTTCCCTGTCTTGTCTCCAATGCGGGTCATACAGTCGAACCGATAGACGCGTGCTCCGATAGTAAACGCCTGTGATCATCCACCGCTCAAACATACACCGCGAATAAGAAGCAAAACAAGCAAAATGTACCTCAACTGCATCCAGGTTTCTATGTCGTCCAACGTCCTACCGCTGGCATCCGTGATGAATCCCTACCGACCAACGTGACATCGATGACTATCAATCACGTTGATTTGATTGAAACTCAGAAGACAAACGCCACAATTGCTAAACGATAACGATTCAACTTGCTATGAACCAAACACAGCAACAGGGATAATTGACGTCAACCCATGTCTCCTGCTTCGTTACCGCACCTGCTAACAGATCGACGGTGTCATAACCTGCCGCTTTCAGCAAACCTACGAACGGGGACATACAAAAAAATTATATTCTACTAGCTCCTTACTGTTTGGATCTATGGTCTTCAGTCGGGAGCAGAGAGTAGAGGGCCCGAGCCAGACGATAAACTCCATGACATCAGACTCCATGACATCAGACCAGCATACACGACCGGTATACCAGCGAGTTTGCAGCTGGTCCAGAATAGAATCGTTCCTACGACCTGACGCTGCATATTTCGAGTTGTGTATACATCTCGATTCTGAGTGACTCCATAACCACTCGATGGACGGAAATAAGAGGTACGGTTTGTCACAGAGGACCTCATCGCGTAGCCTTGCTTGCCAGCAACCGGGCGGCCAAGGTTAATTAGAATCCTACTTCGTGTATACATGGAATCCCGCGCAACACGATTGTGGTACGTGCTCGGCCAAACTTCAGCTTCACGCCCAACAGATCGAGAACAACTCCCTATAACGAGCGAAGCACTTTATCATTAGTCATCAACCCGAGAACGCCAGCAAGACGGAACAAGTCAGGTCATATTTCTTCAAAAACGATACGGTAAATAGTTGACCTGAACCTACATACCACGACCCTAGTACATCGCCACCAGCTAAACATAGTTATTTCCATCCACCGTCGTTAACGATTTCGGGCGTACCATCGTAAAAACACCCACCAAACCATGGGATCTCAGCATCAGTTGCGAGAGCAACCGCACGAGCCGCAGAGCGAAGCGACGCTCCTCTGCAGTGATACTGTCGTGCTCATACGAAGGGCAACGCGGCTGGAGGTTGGCAGTCCAAGTAGATTGTCATCAGAAATGCGATCACATCGACTAGGATAAACCGCTTTATGGCAAACTCGTTGAAGAACGAACTATATTCCGAATATGGCAACAGTCACGTAGGTCATCAAGCGTAGCAAGATTATCGAGGAATGAATGGATAGCGATCACGTTGGCGCCGACCAGTTTTCGGTAAGTTTCCTGTCGTACGAAGGAAAACTACGTATCAAGGCTGCCCCACACTGATCATGGTCGAAATAATTTATTTGGCGGTAAACTGGTCGCAGTCGAAATCTTTATTTTGGCGGTATTGGTTTCAAACTTAATTTTCTCCTTCAACTTAAGGATGCCAAACACAATATTCACAGGTACGACATGAACCTCGAGGCGTGTGACAACGAGCACCTCCTCGCGCACCACCAGCCCGCCGATCATTATTCGGACGACACAATCGACCTACAGAACACAGGCGGCGGTCCAAATTCTTGTCCACTATGCAAGCAGTCCCTAGGCAAGCATAAACCGAGCGTAGCCCCCGCCGGTCATCTTTGCTCGAGTCATAGACACATTCTGTCGAAACCATCGAAAACAATTCACCTTTGCTCCAATGAAATATAGCCTATGTCGAAAAATCTACCTGTCCAAAATCTAGAAGGTAAACAGATTGAACTTGATTATGCCCTGTACCTGCGCGCAGATGACGCTCCCCTCGACCAAACACCCCCTTCAACCCGAAGATGAGCGAACAAAAAAACACTTTTCTCCAACCAAAAAAAGGTGATGTCGAAATATATATGCACCTGCAAGGCCCATATATATATATATATATATATATAACGTTCAGTACTCGTACAAGCTCCACCTGAAGAGCCGGTCGCGCCAACTTCCAACACCGTCTGAGCCAAAGATCGATATCCCTACCCCCGACCCGACAAATAAGCCCGAAGATGTCGGAGAAGAGAGAAGAAGGGGAGCCCATACACACGAAACCTCAACGCATACACGATGACTGAATACCTAACTGAGAAGAACCTATTACCAACCCTCTATGCAGGTACTCGAAACATCCTAAAGGCCGACGCTTGACCCGCAAATTTAGCACAAGTATGGTGAAAAGGCGTGGATGACCACGCCGCTGAGGAGTTAGCATCACTAGGGTCCCTGGGCTAGGTGATCGTCCGCGGATGACACACTCATGAGAGATACATACATGTAGTCGTTGATTACCATCACTTGCAGAGCTGAGTAGAACTGGGCTGCTGGGTGTGAACGAGAACAGCAAACAGAGGTATTCCCTATATCGACAGCGTGATTCATAACCAAATAGGAAACTCGGGGATGCACCTAAGAATCCTCGATACGACCACAGGCCAAACCACCCCCCGTCCACGGGTTGACGGATCACAAGTCTAAACCATGCACGCTTTGGCGAAGCTGGAAACACACGTATTGATGGGTTGCTTGGGGCTGGCGACACGGTTTGGTCGATTGGCTAGTTGTAGGGCAGCCCAAACATCAAATGCTGCAGCGACATCGCCCAATTGACCTCTCCTATGGGCCGCTCGCAGTGAAAACCAAAGTTTAAGCGCTGCAGCGAAGCAGGTCACACGACGTCTTGGATCGGTAGATTAAACCGACCTCCAAATGCAAGGCTCTCCAGTGAAGTCCGACAACGCGCCCTTCTGATAGGCATATTGAAGTCATATCTAAATGGCATAGGCTACATTGAAGCCGGCAAGTTGACCCCCCCCAACTGGTTGGTTGAAGCAACCCCCGAATGGTGGAGGCTCCAGCGACGCCTTGTTGACAGATACAATGGATCCATGCCAGAACGTCAACTTGTGCAGTGACCCCGGCCACTCGACGTGATCGATTGGTTGGTGGAAATGGATGCCAAACGTCAAGTGTGTAAGACGAGCTGGCCACAAAATCATGTCGATAGGCTGGTTGAATGCAGTCCCAAACGTTAAACGCTGAAGTGAGGTCGGCCACACTATCCAATCGATAGGCTGGTTGAACTTAGCCCCAAACGTCAAACATATCAAGGTGTTCGGCCACACCACCGTATTGATAGGCTGGTTGAAGTTGGTCCCGAACTTGATAGCCTCTGGCAACGTAGTCCACGCAAAATCCTCAATTGGTTGGTCGAACTGGGCGCCAAAGGCCAAATACCGCTGCGAGGCCGCTGACGCGCCACCCTCGATCCGTTTACAAAAGTGATCATCAAACGACAGATGCTGCAACGAGGCTGGCCACATGCACCTCGCGATTGGCTTGTTGAAAAGGTTCCCAAATGTCAAATATTTTAGCGACGTCGGCCATACGACGTCTTCGATCGGTTGGTTGAACACAGCCCCAAAAGTCAAACGCTCCAGCGAAGGAGGCCAACGCACGTCTTCGACAGCCATATTGAAGTAAAATCCAAGCTCCAAATGCTGCAGTGACGCCGGCCACCTGACTTCAGCCAATCGTCGGTTAAATGTACACCCCAACGTTAGACTCTTCAGCGACACCGGCCAGCGTACTCGGTGGAGGGCGCGAGTGAAGTCACTTCCAAAACCTAAATGCGTCAGAGAAGCAGGCCACTCCACTGAGTGGATAGGCTGGTTGAACTTTCTCCCAAACGTCAAACGCTCCAGCGACGCGGGCCACACCACCCATTCGATCGGCCGATTAAACCGACACCCAAACGTCAAATGCTGCAGGGGAGCTGGCCAGATGATGTTGTCGACCGGATAGTTGAATTGGTTCCCAAACGACATTTTTCGCAGCGACGTCGGCCACCAGGTCCTGCTCAAAGTCAAGGGCCACCCCGCCCTGGGTAGACGCATTGGCGCTGGAGCCATGACATCATCATCCACAAACAATGCGCGGCTCCCCTCCGAAATACAGTCCGGAGGATATTCCCATTTGAGTGAGCGCACTGCCAATGCCGGAATACGCGAGGCTCGAGGATTCTCCCGGGTTTTGCTCTTCTTGCGACGTACCCATAAACGATATGGTGTACCACGCGTGACCAAAACGCACGACATCGGCAGGTTCCGGCAGGTGACGCACAGTTCCAAACACACTTTTTCCACGTCTCTCGTTGGCACGTACCATTCCAGTCCGTCGTACCCATGGCTGACCGCTGCGGCCAAGACTCCCAGACCCAGTCCTTGTCCTGATCGATGACGACAATCACAAAACAAATAATGTTATCCAAATTTCGCGGAAAAATCGGAAGATCGGTGCATGTGCAGGTCATGGTTTGCGGTTCGGGAAAGGGGGGGGGGTCGACAACGAACGTCCTTGGCACGGCGGCAAAAACAAGCAAAGACCAACGACACCTGCTTCTCGTGCTCTCTTGAAGTTCGTTGAGAAGCACGACAGTGGTTTATTTTGCATCAGTTGACATCCCTTCATCGGAGCAGGTACGGCCTGCCGTGGTATTGCTGTATCACACGGAAGCGCTAGAGTAGATAAATAACAGAAGTGTTGCGCCTATTCATCAACTGAGCGTGGTAAATTAAGCATTGCATGAAGCCACGCGCACGATTGCCCCCAACATCGGTCTGTCACATATGTCCGCTGGCAACGGGCTTGAGATTGTGGATATCAGAGCTATAACAATGGCACGCACAACACGAGTTACTCGTGAAATCTAAAGCCACAATCCAGCCGCCATGTACAAAAACAGATAACACACTACGACACAACGGCTGCAGTGTCTAACCGCTTTTTACAACGTGAACGTTTTGGTCGGAGTTCGCACAAGCTCCCATCGCAAAACAATCGACCTCTTCAACCAGCGTGTGTCATGCGTGATGTGAAAAACAGTCAAATACTGCAGAACCAGCGGTACAGCATATTTGCACGGGTTTGTTAAGCTAGAATGCCCGGTCGGTATTGGTATCGAAGTTAGACATTGGGCGTCCGGTGTACCACTTCAAATATTAAACATGCCCAGCGGGGCCACCTTCCAGGTACATCGGACCGTAGTTTGGAACCATTTTCAAAGCAAGCAGCCAAACCAAACGATCGTCAACGCTTCAAACACCGGGTTCGTGCGTTGGGTGTGCTCTATCCAGTGACCACCTGCTTCTCCCACCTTGTGTGTTTGTTGTCGGTGAGTGTGATACGGCCTGCCCCGTCGGGCGCGAAACAGCCACATACTGTCCTAATGCGGCTCCAGCCTCCGCCATCACCATCGCGTCCTTCGCGCACGGCAATATCCCCTGCGCTTCCGTTGTTATCGTCGACCGTTTCAAGTCTGCCGTATCCGACTGCGAGTCGAACAAATTCGATGACATCGCATCAACGCCGGTCACCGATCCTTGCGGCTACAGCGGTACACGTATTGTGGATCTCCCGCAGCCTATAACCCAAGCACGCGGCGTAAATCTCCTGGCGATCTAGTGTAGTGCAGCACGCAAACAGACCGAGCAACGGCGTGTTAGACGAAGGAGTGAAACACCCGTACTCAAAATAAGGCAGATAGTGAGAGCCTGGAAATGAATGGCAAGTAGGTTCTCCTGTCGAAGAGTATAAGGTATCTGGTATGTATTTTTGCATTCACCAACCCAAGTCTCAAGCACTCCAGTTGGGTCAAGTATACCTGTGGTGCCAAACGGCCTGCCTAAACGGAACGGTCTTGGTTTGCCTTAGAAATCCGAGGGAACTACACAGAAGAAGTGTAATCACCACAGATGGATCTTCACAGGGAAACCCCATAGCAAGCCGAGGATTCGGCCACAGAATGCATTAATAGCCGCCTTAGCTCCTCCGAGACATCAAAGGGACAACCCGTCCAAACTACATTACAATTACACAATCGGCCACCAACGCAGCAGGCGCTGCTGGGGTAGGGAATGTGTCGGAAGTGTAACGAAGGCACATGTACGATCAACACACGTATACATGCAGTAGGAACACTTTATAAAAAGAGGACTGGTCAAGCTTGGTGTAAGGGCTGTCTGTACGGGCACGTTTGCAACTGCACAGCAATAAGTCAAACGAGTATTGCTGCTGTACAACACTTTGGGCTCTACTGCGCAGCTATACAAGAGTATCAGCGCGAACGCTGCATCCACGTTTTGGCGACAAAAATCATGGTACTACCGAAAAACGACGTCTGCTTTCTGTAAGGTGAACGAGCGTGGAAGCTGCCGTGGCACTTCATGGCCCTACATGGACTCATATAGGCACTCAAAGCACTTCCACAGGAGTGCCATCGCTCTTTCATGGACGTTGAAGACACGTCCACGAAGGGTGTACGGCACATTCAGGGGCAATCAGCCCACCTCATGCGCCTTCATGCGCCTTCACGGTATTCCTGGCAATTCCACCACACTTTCATGAACAATACCAGGGTATAATTGGTTTCATGACCGTGCTTGAATCTGACTGTCTTCACAGCGTACTGGCAGCTTTCACGCTAGCTTGCGTTAAAAATGCCATGGGAGATTGCAATGGGAGTGTCAGGACACTGCCATGGGGCTGTCTCGTGGCACTGCCATGGTGCCGTCATGGCTCTGCTATGGAGGTACTGTGGAACTGCTATCGGGTGTCACGAGATACAGAAAAAAAAAAGGCCATGAGGTACGATGATGCTCCCTACTCTATTAGGTGCCATGCGGAGCCATTAACATGCCATGAAACGCCATGAGATTCAATGGCAATCTTATGAACACCCGAGACCTTGCTCATGGAGGCCCCTAGCAGTGCTACAAAAGTGCCACGGCAACTTATATGGCCCTTCATGACGCTGCCATGTGTTTTTCATGGCAGTACATCCATGGTAGTTCATACTCTTATGGGAGTCTCAGGGTGGTCCCGTGGCGGTCTCATGGCAGTGCCATGGCAGCGTCCTAAACGTGCATGAACGCCCATGAACGGTCGTGCCATTGCGCTGGGACAACCATGCGACGGCAATTGAAAAAAGACAATATGCATCTGTGGGCGGGGATCAGGCCCGCGTAAACTCCGCGTCTCGTGTAAGTACTGCAGCAGCAGAAATATATTTGTAAGTGCCAAACGCATGTTATTATGCTATAAAAACAATTTCCACGCTTTTCTCTGCCGGTCGAAAGGTCGTTATTCTCGCATCCGGCTGCGCGGCACGCAGGAACTCTGCTCGTACCCTACGCCTCACGTTTGGGCCGCGGTCGGGCTCTGTGGTGTGTGCTCTGGGCATTGAAAGTCGCTCGAACTGACTACGTTTTCAAGGGATTGCGTTCCGCTCCGCCGACCCGCGCAGGACTATGGAAACACCCAGTTGCTATTGTTAACTTCGCTCTGCTACTTTGCACTCTTACAATCTCTTTACATGTGGCAGTCACCGTACAACAGCAGCCGCACTGCAAGGTCTTTGTTGGTGACAAGCACCAGCGGTAGTTTTGTTTGCACTTGTGTGGGCCGGTTTTCATTTAGGAAGAGGAGCACAATCAACAGCAGTCCAAATACCCAATACATTTTGAAACGAAACCTCTCACCCGCGCAGTAATTAAAACAGTACACGGCAGAGAAAAAGGAGTGGCACAACAGCAGCAGCTGCGCTTCAGGCTATGGCCTTTGATACAGTAACGGTGTCCTTGTCCTATTCCGTGTGTGTGGTGCTCAGCAGGAGATCCGACCACGACCACATTTAGATTTCCATGAAAAGTTATAATACACCGCGTCGAACCTCATACATACACGTAGCTCATACCTGGTATAGGAACGCTGTGTTATTATGTTTCAACTTGCGACGACCCCGAGATTCCAAGGCAACCACATCGCGAAGGGGTACCTTGTAATAGGTACAGTGTTAAGTCTTCTCATCGATGGCGCTTGTGTACTGTTGCTGTCGGGCTGTCCTGCTGTGCTACTGTGCTGTCGCTGCTGCTTCTGCTGGTGTTGTAGACATCTGGACACCATGCCCCGCACCTGCATCATGTCACAAGGATATGCGTGCCGATCTACCTGTGTAGGGTCACGCGGTACATACGTCTGAAAGTCTTACCGGTATGTGTTTGTCCCGCGCGCACGAAACGCCTGCCCAAGAAGTGAAAAGTGTCAAAACATTGTCCATTTCTTGCTATGTACAGCTCGTAGGCGAAAACAGCATCGCCATTGAGTTCCTTCTGTTGATATGATCAAGGTATATTCAGTGCCCAACAACTCGATGTTTCGGTATGACTCATCGATTAATGGGCCGAAAGTTAAATGCTATGCTTCATGCTCGTACACACGAGTATACTATTTCTGGTCGTGTGTCATAATCGATCATCCTATTGTTGACTGCAGCTGAAGGCACAGCTACACCGCCCAACTCTCTGCTGGTGCGCAACATCTTTGTCTGTGTTTAGAATATGGATTTCCCTTACAAAGTGTGTGCGTCGCATGGGTTCTTATTCCTTGGGCTTCTCGCGCATGCATAGCGCGGCCATGCCGAACACATCCAGTCACGACAGCAGTGGTCACAATGATACTACTCCTCCGCCAGAAGAGCGATATCGGCGACGGCATAAGAGGAGGTGTGCCTCATACTCAAAGCGCACAACCACTCACCGTACACCGCTAACATACGTCTAAAACAATCAACGTAAACGCTACTCTCCCCTATATCAGACGTGTACCTGGTACGCATATTTAGCTAGTAGGGACCACCACCATCATCATCAGTAGATAACAGAGTACCGGCCCTCTAGAAGTAAACTATTATAGCATACTGGTGAAGCTCCGCCACACAGAAGTCCCGTGGAAGCACCATGGAAGAACCACGGAAGCACCACGGAAGTGCCATGGGAACCCCAAAGCCCCACGGAAAGTCCAATGAAAGATTCATGCAAGTCACTACCGAAGTTCCACGGGAACTCCGAAGTTCAACGAAAATCTCACGTAACACAGTACGTTACACCAGTACGTAGGTTCCATTGTTACATTTATGTGAAGGCGTTCATTCCCGGGGAGGAAATCTTATCCACCCCTGCCGAGATGCGTTTCTTGTGTCCTTGAGTTTTTTCTGGCAATAGGTATATACGTCATCAGCATGTGCATGCAGTATATACAAAGGAACCTACACACAGTACGTTAAACACGCCCGCACATACAGTAGGCACAGCAGCAGGTGCGCCGCACATACAATAGGCACAGCAGCAGGTGCGCCAGGTAAAGCAGCAGGTGCAGTTGGCACGTGCTAACAGCACAGTTTTTTCTCCCATTACGCGGTAGGGGTCCCCCACTAAGATGGTCTTAGTAAGGTGGTATCCCGATATAAGGCGTTGGAAATCGCTTGCAGCGACTGGGGAAGTGCACTCATAACCTGCGATGAATAAGGCGGCTTACCCCAATAAACCGGTCATATTGCTTTGGCACACCACCACCTTCCTGGGGAACCCCTACTGTACTTTTTTACGCACACCAGAGGCAGGTACACGCGTAGATGCAACATCAGTCGGTGTAGTCGGTATGTAAGCACAGCAGCGTATATGCACAGTAGGTTCAACAATAGGTGCGGTATGTACGTACGTACAGCAGTAGGTATGGAAGTAGGTTACGTGCAGTACGCACGCACAGCAGTAAGCACTACGTACATCAGCTGTACGTCCAATCGGAAGTACGCGCAGTCGGTACAGCACAACTTTGTCCGCAGTAGGTATACACAGTATGCACAGCGGGTGCGTACGTACGGCAGTAGGTGTGTATTATTCATTAGTAGGAGGTGCAGTCGGTACGTACGTCCATCAGTAGGAATATCAATAGTTTAGGCGCAGTAGGTACTTACGTACGGCAGTTCCTGGTGTGTGTGTAGGTACGTGCAGGTAGAGCACCTATGCCGCCGATCCCACCCTCTTTCCTCGTGTACAAGTACTGTACATCCTTGCCGGTACCTTTGTTCCAAAAGCAATTCGTGCCTTGAAACAAGCAACGCGAGTGATACTCGTTCGTTTGCTCCACTACACAAAGATACAATTGTTAGGATACAGCAACCTATACAGATCCTATCATGGATAGCCGAGGATACCGACCACACTGCTACAGGCGTTGGCAGCGAAGAGGCAGCAGCAGGCGAATCAGCAGCACCAGCAAAATATCATACCGTAATGGGCATATGGGGGAAACAGAGCACCTACACACCCCCGCCTTCTCACCTTTGAGCTTCTCGTCTCGTGCTCGCGTGGACGGAGCGTTGGCCTTCCCTTCTCGCCCCAACAAGGCCCAGCAAACATGTGTCTCCGTGTGCGTGTGGCTTTTTATAGACCCTCCAACCAGCGCTTCGTGGGAGGCCAGCTGATACCCGTCAGGTGTTGATCAGAACAGCCGGTCGTTCTTCTTGGGAGGAGGTAGAGAGGCTGGATTCGGCGTGAAGACCCTCTCTGTCCAAGATGAGCGAGCGAACTTGAGTGATTCGAGCTATATTTAATTGGTACCAGGTATGCTGTGGTAACTGAAAGGAAAATGTAGGTTTCCACAAAAAACTGGCAGATGTGGAGGCGTTCTGGTTTCGGAGAACGGGAGGGGAGTGTAACGGAGAAAGTATTGCTTACAGCGTCCAGAGGGGTTGCTCTGCACGCGGGTCCCAGTGACGCTTCTCTACTGCTGCTGCTCTGCTGATGATAGCTATTATTAATAATAATAGCTTTTTATTAATATTAATAATAGCTTCAGTCTATACCGCCTCCTGCTGCAATTAATTGGCGTACACTCGTCCAGTGTGCGTCACTTGGCTTCGTATGTTGTACGAATTTGAATGCATTCCGTCAATCAGTTAATAAATGCATGTACGGAGTCGGCGAGGCC
Organism: Laminaria ephemera; assembly: GCA_036873875.1. NCBI lineage: Eukaryota > Phaeophyceae > Laminariales > Laminariaceae > Laminaria > Laminaria ephemera. The sequence continues at coordinate 874,494 of JAYJMJ010000289.1, forward strand.
ATCGTTAGCACGCACACGCGAGGGCTTGTCAGCTGGGCGGGACGCGGAAGTCAGATTTTGTCCCCCTCTTAAGAAGTTTATAGTTTCCGTAGTCGCCAACCTATATCCTTCATGAGGACATACACAACCCGTAACACGCGCGATCGGAGTATCACACACAGCTTGCA
>JAYJMJ010000289.1:891027-907607 GCA_036873875.1 Laminaria ephemera
CCCGTAACACGCGCGATCGGAGTATCACACACAGCTTGCAAAGACGAGTTTCGACGAAATCCTCGATCTCACAGCTGGAGTGTATTTTTAATTTTTTTATAAAAATACGGCCGGAACGCCCAACGTTGCTGCAGAGGATAAAGCGCTGCATGTACCACAAGGTGAATCGCATGATCGGTGTTGTCAAGTTGCCGCCCGTCGACACCCATAAACTAATACTACAGTAGTGATCCCTCTATAGTGCCGGTATGTGTCAGCCGCAAACACTGGCACTATAGCAGCAACCGGTACTACTCCTCATACTGAAACCACTGGGTGATCCCCTCTGTGCCAAGCGATTTCACAGGCAATATAGCGGGCAACTGGCACTACCCAACCGGCATTATAGAGGGACCACTACCGTATCGAAGAGGTAGGGTTAGGGTTAAGGTTGGGGGTGGTATTTGGGCTAAGCAGGGACAACGTTTCTGTGCGTTGTCGCGTTACCGCCAGACGGTATTCGTTGGCTTTTACCAGAAGCGTGAGTCAGGTGTATGCTCGACGTTGTCGCGTTGCCTTCCCCCGACGGTATCCGTTTAATTTTTCCCGTAAGCGAGAGGCTGGCACAACGTTTATGTTGACGGTCACCTGCGAATCCTGTTGGTGCTTGGGTGTCAGTTCCAATCGCAGAGCTTTTGTTAGTTGTACAGCACTATCCACTACCTGTAAACCACTAAGTCACTGTGACTGAGTGGTCTAGTGAGATAATGATATATAACCAACAAAGAATGTGCCGTGAGTTCGAATACCGCCATCTTCATATTTATTACTTTCAAGCGTGCACGCTTGGGAAAGTGATGGTAAGTTATGACGGTGTATTCCTAGACACTTGTCCTGTGGCGAGAGGAGGTCCCCGGAGATCCATGCTGGCGAGATTGGTGCTACGAGCTCCAGAGTATGTTTTTTTGTGAATTATATAGCGCTATCTAGCTAGACCACTTACTAAGTGGTCTAGTGGATAGCGCTATATAGCTAACAACATCTCTCAGCGCCCGCACAAGCGGCGGAGAAAGTTCCTTCCAGCGTGGGACTAGCTGTACATCGAACAAAAATACTGTCAAAACAAAAATGGGATTCCAGCGATGTTGAGCCGTATAATTCCTCCGTTGAGGAGACCCCCGTCGATCAAAAATAGTTTTGCCGAAAATATTTTGGCAAGAAGTGCTACCCCTGTCCTAGCTACGCATACGGTAGACGCGTTCTACGATAAAGGTAGCACGTTTAGGAGCTAAAACGGTTTCTGAATGACGGGGCTAAGGCCTCCTTAACCCAAACATCGTCGGAATTCCAGTATTAAAAAAAAAAGCGTTGTCTACCTAGGCCATGGGATTTTTTCATCGGGTCGCACTTTTTTTTTTTTCTCCAAATCAGTTTTTGGGAGATATATATATATATATATATATATATATTTATATTTTTTTTCTCACTTTTTTAACTTTCCAGTTTCTGGACAAGCCGTGGTCACAGGTGTCGTCCCTTCTCCCCCCCCGGTACGTGCCTTCATTTTTATCGCGCAGAGGGTTCAGCCTTCCCAACGTTCGCCGATTTTCATCGAATTTTGCTAACTCACGCTCTCGCGCTTTCCGCATGTCAATTTTTAGCACAAGAAAGAGTCCCTACGAGTACGAGTACGCACTCGGGGGGGCTCGAACCAGCGAAATCGACCTTAGTGGTTACGAGGTTAACCCACTAGACCCATCGGGGACGCCGGCGACCTGACTTTAAGTCACCGACCAGTTATTAGTTCGTCATCGATTGCAGTTACGAAGTTCCTTGCGGTAATTTGCGGAGTTCTGCGTTTTTTTGTTTTTGTATGTGACTGGTGTGGCTCGTAAAAATGCGTTTTTTTTTCGAAAAGGACGACGAGTAAAGTCAATTGGTTGGCTTAGTTTGCCACTCAGCAGCTACCGTACAACACGCAAGATAGCACACACCCCAGGACGAAGTTTACAGACGATTATCTCCCAAACCAGGGGGGCGCACCGCACACTCTGCGAAAATGACGGCTTTGGAAAAGCTATACTGTAGTCCAGATCTTTCCATAGACGCATCGCTTGGCGTTTGTGCTCTCTCCCCGTTGTCGAGAAAATTGGCGTCGAAAATCGTCCGACGGCGTGTGTGAGGCGCCTTTACCGGTCTTTGACCCACAAATCATACCAGATAAAGTACCAAATACATTTCACTTGTAGAGGTTTTTAGGCTGATTTTCGTGTTTTTGTGGGTTTTTTTTTACAAATCGCGAGAGGGCGTCGACCCAACCCAACCCTAACCCTAACCCTAACCCTAACCCCAACCCTAACCCAGGCTATGGCTCATACATACCTGAGCGCGGCTTCGCCGCAAAAAACTTAGAACAATAATGTGCGGACCACCTCAAAAATCTAAATACTTCGAAGTATATATATTTGGTACTTTAATTGATACGATTTGTGGGTTGAGAACACCGTAAAGGCTACCACCAGTATGGGCCTGATACGTACGTACGCTGGCTTCCGATTTCACTTTTTATGTACTTTTTGGCGGATGTACGACTTGCTTCAGCTATGACATATACGCGTCGTACCACTTTTGGTTTGTTTATATGTTTTCTGGGGTATTCTTCCACTCCTCCAGCCGGTCGCCCCGGTGGTCAAGTGGTTACGTTCGAAGACTACTAAGAAGGTTGGAGTCAGCGGTTCGAATCTCGGTATGAGATTTTTATTTCTGAGACACCAACTGCCGAGAGCAGGTAAGCACAATTCGACGCGAGTCGACGAGGGAAGAAAGTGCTGAATTCTTCTCGCGATAAAAATCAAGGCGCGTGCGGTAGTGGGGAGGGGGGAGAAGAAGAGCCTGCTATGTGACCCCGGATCTAAGTTACGGCTGGCTAGGGAAGGAGAAGGAGAAAGAAAAAGAGCGAAGATAGTAGATGTGATGAGCAAAAAAAAAAAAGAAAAAGAAAAACGGTCGCCCCCGTTGTCAAGTGGTTACCCTCGAAGACTACCATATTAATAAGGTTGGAGTCAGGGGTTCGAATCTCGGATATGGAGATTTTTATTTCTGAGACACCAACAACTGCCGAGAGCTTCATAGCGTGGGTAAGCACAATTCGACGCGAGTCGACGAGGGAAGAAAGTGCTGAATTCTTCTCGCGATAAAAATGAAGGCGCGTACCGTAGTGGGGAGGGGGAGAAGAGCCTGCTAAGTAACCCCGGATCTGAGTTACGACTAATAATACTCGTAGGCAGGGAGAAGGAGAAAGAAAAAGTGCGAAGATAATTCGTAGATGGGATGAAAAAAAAAAAAAGAGTGACTGGAGCAGCCTGTCCTGGGACCACGGGCTTGATTATGAGAACAACAACAACAACAACAACAACTGCTGCTGTTGCATGCTTGTCGTAGTCTCGTGATAAGAGGTCGTACTCACTCGTCATATACGTATGATAGTAGTTTGGTTGCTACCTTGCTGTACATGGGTCCCGAAACGGTTACTCTGTAACGTGGTGAACACACACAAACACACATCATATCATGCGCTTTTGCATACGACCTGAATATTACATGGCCATGACATACCACAAGTTCGATGCCCGTAAACTCCACATCAGGCTCCACGGTAAGCGATCCGTAGATACTCAAGGCGAAGTTGGAGAAAGTTACCGCCCCCACCGAAGACTTGAGCACCATACCCTCGGACCTGATGGACAAGCGCGTGTAATTGGCGCACGTGAAGGCTGCATTGGTGATGGTCACCTCCGTCTCGGTCGACCGGTCCACGGCAGCGAACTCTTCGCAGGTCGAGACGTCCACCGCTGCGCTCGCAGGAGCTAGGATCAAACTCGAGAAAAGTGCAGCAGCAGCTAGGAATTTGGTTGCAGCTTGCATCTTTCCCAGGAACATGGCTGCTGGCTCTGTGTTCCCGGCTCCCACAATATCGATTCTTCAAGTCGTGAAGTTTGTTGAGTGCTGAGTTGTTTGTTGAGAGGTGGTGGTGATGAGTCTCCTTTTTGTGGTGTGGGTAGGGGTGGGATGGGAGGAAAGTGAGCCTTGCAATAAGCAGAGAGATAGAGAAGTGATCCCGGTGGCATGTTCAAGCGGGTGCTGTGCGGAAAGAGTTGATAGATGAGTTCAGTACTGGTGCAGTTCAGAGTTCAGAAGTGTTTTTCCGTACTGCTGCAGTTCAGAGTTCAGAAGTGTTTGTACCATTTGGCGTTTTTGAAACGCGGGGTCCGGGGGGATTTTGGAGGGTCCCCGTATTTCGACAGGCTGGCTGCTGTGTGTTTCAGTTTGGGTTTTTTTTTCGACGGGACTGTACCACTTTGTTCTTAAACATAAGGACCATTTTATATTTTATTCAAAACCATTCGATTCTTATATTTTCGGACAGAGAAGTGGTTTTTTGTGTTGTTTTTGCTGCTCCTGCTCCTGCTACCACTGTTGTGTGTTGCGTGGTGGCTGCAACCGAGTTACCGTGTCGTACATCGTGTATTTCACGGGTTAGCACAGATTGACTACGCGCTGGTATCACTAGTCTCTGCTAAAGCATGGTGTGGTACAAGATCAAGATCGCGCAAAATCCAATCGAGGGAGCTGAAAACCGAGGGGATAAATTTCATCCCCACCCCCCTCCTCAAAAAAGCTTCGAGCAACACAGCCAAATGACTGGAACTCCTTTGGGCGATCACGAGTGGTGAGTGGTGACAGACCATTCAATGCTCTTCGACAGCAGCGCCTTCCGCCGAAGACTCGTTTCCTGTCATCCGATTAGCTCATGAGATAGTGGAAGAAGCGCTGCTCAGTACCAAGGTGAATGGTGGTGGTTTGGAGGTGATTCTGGTCTGGAGGCTGTGCTTGCTTTCGAGGTAGTAGCCTCGACCATGGTACTTCGTTTACGGAAGGCTCTCAGCTCTCGGTGGCAGAGGGCAGGCCCACAGCAGTAGCCGTGCTGCAGGATAGGACAGCAGTTAGCTCTAGCTAACCTGCATGCATTACCCTCATGCCGTGTCTGTGGTCCCACACCTTACGGATTGCATGCCTTAGGTCGAGGTTGGTCAATCAATCAGCGAACCTGAACCAACTTCTCTCATTTCGGCAACTGCCTCACACATGATCAACCGCAAAATATGTTCCACACTATTTCCAAGTGTTTTTCCCCATAACGAGAGTGCGCCCCTCTCTCTTCTGTGCTCTCTCAGCCAACGCTTCAGCCAGCCATGACGGGCCTCGAGCTGTTCCCCAGGGGCAAAGGCCCGCCGATCGCAACACCCAACGCTTCCCGCAAGGGCAAGGCGCATGGCCACGAAGAAGGCAACGGTGGTGGCAGTGCAGGGAAAGGCCAAGGTGATCCCAAGCGAAAGCGAAAGGCTGCTGAGTCTCCGGGAGATGCAAGTGATGGGCAAAAGGACTGGCTTTTTGGTGCTCCGCAGTCAAGTCAGTCTGGGCCGGGGAAGAAGGCTCGCGAGGGGGACGCAGCCGGGGCGAGCACTGGCCGGGGCAAAGCAAAGGTGGAAAAAATTGGTTAACGTCGTGGTTGCTCGATTGTTTCATCGTTGTTGGCTGTTTTATAATATCAGATATGCACGGAGAACAATCATTGTAAGCCAAGGTGCCGTAGGGTACGAGTGCTGGTACTGACTGCTCTCTTATTTGGTTTGTTTTTCGGTACTGCTGCTGTAACAAGAACGAGTACGAGTAGTTTTTCACGTGTAGTTTTTATAAAAAATGAAAAATACACTACAGCTGTGAGGCTGTTTCCTACGCGGTCCGATTTCGAGCTTCAGTTTCATATTTTTCGATCCCAAAAATGAAAGCGCCTCCTTGTGCAGTCCGAATGTGCAAAATTGGACCGGAAAAAAACTGATTTGAGAATGCGATGGCCCAAGTCGTCAGACTTTGGCCCAAAATCCGACGACTTGGGTCATCAAATTTTCAAATCGAAAAATGGCATGGTCTCTAAAATTCAAGATGTTATCCACGCAGCACGCAGAAGCAGCAGAACGATCGATGAGTTGTGGATGGGGACACAGGGACGTTGCCTCGCGCCTAACGCGCAGTCGGCGGTGGGCGCGTCTCTCCGCGGCCAGACTACAGTCGGCTGGCCTGGGCTCGGGCCTAGAGACCAAGAGAATTGCGCTCGGCGCGTGCCTCTCCGTGGATACGTACTCGTATCATAGCCTACAGCACCTGAGCAGCATCAGTCAGCATTCTGGGCTCGGATGCTTTGTAGTCAAAATACAAAATACCAAGACAGGTTGGGCGCACTCGGCAGGTCGCTTCACCGCCACACTAGAGGCAGTCAGCGTGGGCTCGGCCGCTTGGGTCCGACGCCCTGTGCAGCACACTCGGCGCGTCTCTTCGCGGCGCCAAACCAAGCAGTTGGTTGGCGTTTGGTCGAATCTCTGAGCGCACGCTCTCACCCAACTTAAAATACATCCGATTTCTTCGCATTAGAAGACCCTTTCGATTTCCGAAGTACACGGCTGAAAATCCGATTTGGTCAAAATCTGAAGCTCAAAATCTCGACCGCATAGGCAACAGCCTTACTGTGCGCTTTGAACCTCCTTGCTTTATTTTCTAGATTGCAGGATGGTACACTTAATCTATGGCAACTGGCCGCAGCGGCAACTCAACGGCTTGCAGAGTTTCTCCTCATTGAAGCAGTGTGTTGCTTAACGCAGCCGCGACGTACTATTAATAGAGAGTCGTCGGTCGTCGTATTTGAAGTACTTGAAGTTGAAGGCAAGAAGGAACCGCTGCTGACACCTACCAGGTACCGCTCTGCACCTAGCCATGGTGGATCAGAACAATTTTAATGCCGAAAACGACAGAGCCAGCGGTCATCAAAATATTCTTCTGGTGCCCCAGTTCCACCAGCATCGATACCGACCGTTCGCATCCATGCACCAGAAAGGGTAAACAAACCGCGGCTCAACTGCATCATACTGTCGGTGCCCTTCCCCTTGCCCGTCTCCGCCCTCCTCGGCTCCATGGCAGACCAAATTCGCCCGTGATGTGGGGTCTAAAAATGTCTCGCGATTTTTCCACGCGAGGTCGAGGCACACGCCAAATCGGCCAAACTGCGAGAGCACGTCAGCGAGCGAAGCGGTCTGGCCAGGGAGCGGCGGGGGCGTGTGGTATGGCGGTTGTAGGGGGCGTCATGATTTGGCAGGGAAATCAGGACGCCGCGCCATACACGAACCGGAAGCGATTCATGCTCGTTAATAGAGGTGAGATTCGTTACACCATGGTTAATAGGGGTAAAACTCGTCACATGATGGTTGATATGGATGACAATGGTTGTTAGTAGGGGTAAAAATCGTTACCTGGTATATGATGGTTACCTGGTAATAGGCAGTAATAGGGGTGAGATCGTTACATGATGGTCAGTAGGGTTAAAAATCGTTTGGTAGGGGTGAGGTATCACGAATAAACTATGATGTCGCGGTAAGGGGTCGATATTGCCAACATTTTGTCTGGAAGCGTCTCCGTGAACCAAATCAACGGACTGATTTATCAACAAGCCTGCCAATGCGTCCGTAGTTGTGCCGTTCTGTCGCCCTATGGAACAGTCAGCTTGGGCACCATCGTCGATGTTGTGATACTTCCGGCTGTTTGGCGGTTTTGTTGCTGGGCTTTGAACAGATGGCGAGTTCCTGAAGGGAATGACAGCAAGCACGTGGGCTTCCTTGAAGGGCCAGTACAAGTCGCGTATCCTTCCCAAGACACACCAGGTTAGAATGTGGCCTCTCACAGGCCGCAATTTTAGAGCTTTTCTTGGAATGGGTACGACAAAAGGGTACGGGAGAAAGCGAAGGCCGGGGTAGTTGATATTTGTGGATCGATAGATCCGCTGGCATGGCTTTCCCGGTTTTATTTGTATACTACAGTAGTACTTGAAGTACTTTTTTCTCCCACCCCATCTATTATCTTTGCACTTTTTCTCCAGCTTCCTCCCTTTTCGTAACTCAGGTCCGGGGTGACTTGCTATTACTGTTGCAAGTGCTACCATCGGCGGAAACTAATGGATGGGGAAACAGAAAGCCCTACTTTGTTACTATTGCAGGTGCAACCGACGTATTGTTCAATATTGTTCATAAATTCACGATGCGGCGGCACCAGTTGAAAGAATAGTTCGACGACTCGCCGCGATGAGCCAGGCCTCACTCTCTTCACTGTTTCCCGTGCCAGACTCGTCGCCATTTTTTGCCCACCATATGGTGCGGTGGTTGGCCTGCTGCGGCGGCTTTAAATTGTCCCTATTGTTCATTTGCTCAACGTTGCAACTCGTTCTACACATCGTCTCTCTCGAAAGTGGAATTAATTAATTTCTTGACTTTATAAAGATTAATTAATTGTCACCCCCGCACCACTACGACCTTATTATATATGGTTGCTACTGGCACATTTTTTGGGCCGATTGGTGTTGGTGCAGGCAACTCAAACAGTCGAAAAGATTGGCGCTAGGATCGCGGAGGCGAGCGGGCTGGAGGGCTGTGAGTGGGAGTTCCTGGTGGTGCAAGACGAGACCATGAACGCCTTCGCTCTCCCAGGTGGCAAGGTGACACAGTATTTCACACGTCGGATAGATCAGATCTCTAGTCATGATCTGTGTCTCTCATGGCAAACAGATCCCTGGTCTAAGTCATCTGCATGGCCTATATATCGTGTTGCCTGGTGAGAGCCGTATTATCTGCATGACCTAGCACATGTTTCCTGGGTTGGATCTGTACTACACAGATCCTGCACAATTCATAACGACAGATATAGGATCTAGATGATTAGATAATCTAGATCGTCATCTGTCCGACGTGTGCAACATTTACAAACGCGCAACTCGTAGCTAAAGTTTGTTGTTTTTATAAACTCATTGATACAGTAGAGGTCCCTCTATTGTGCCTGTGTGTGCCAGCCGGAAACACCGGCACTATAGCGGCAACCGGCACTACTCCGCATTCTGACACTCATGGTTTTTCCCATATGTGTCAAGCAATTTCACAGCATTATAGCGGGCAACCGGCACTATTGAGGGACCACTACTGTAATGCCACAACTGCAGAACACGCGCGGCAGACGTATCACGCAGCTTGCTAAGCTGAGTATCGACCACTCAATTGGTAGAACTCACAGCCGATGTTTATTTGAACTAATTTTATGAAAACCGCACGCCCTTGTTATGACTTTTGGGACCCCAGAGATTGTGACCAAAACAACAATACGATGGTCGGTATTATCATCGGTATTGTCAAATGTCTGCAAGCAGTGTGAGTGTGCAGCAGTACATGTGTTAATAGGATCATGCTGCGCCTGTGTCGTACGATTCCTTTCATTGTACTGTCGTACGATTCCTTTCATTGTACTGCGGACACCACACTTGTCATCCCCCAACCAGAGCAACCAAAGCAACAGCCGATGCTGTACAGTAGGTGGCCCCCTTTAAGGGACCATAGTGCGTCGGGGCGGCAGGGTCCCTTATATGCCGACGTCCCTTGACAAATTCGGCCCCTCTGAAGGTTTCTAGCAGTCTATTAGGTGCTTTTCAAGCGGGAAACTGTGTGGTGGCCCCTTATAAGGGGCAAGGGGTCCCTTATTGAGTGTTGCGTCCACTACAAGGGATGAGGTCCCTTAAAGTGGGAAAAAAGAAAAACGGTCCGTAGAAATCTGAGGTCCCTTATATACCATTTTCCCTTATCGCGGGGTCCCTTAAAAGGTCCTACTTACTGTATTCGTCATTTTGTGTCGGCACTTTTTTGGTGCTGCAAAATACATCCAACTCTAATTCCAAGAGTCTTGTCCCAAAAAAATGGGTGCAGTCCTACAGCAGTGGCGTCATGGCAGATGTTACTGGAGTACAGCTTGCCGAGAGCTGAAAGGACCGTCAGGATGCGCGATGCGTCACAAATGACGATACCGCGCTTTGTTTTGGGGGCCTCAAGATGAAGATGTGTGTGTCCGTCTCTTCCTCTCTAGGTGGTTACCCGTGACATGTTAACCTTGACATGTTACCGTTGACATGTTCCACTTGGCATTTTACCCTTGACATGTTACCGTTGACATGTTACCCTTGACGTATTACCCTTGACATGTTACCCTTGACATGTTACCCTTGGCATGCTACCCTTGACATGTTACCCTTGGAATGCTTCCCTTGACATGAAACGCTTAACATGTTACCCTTGACCTGAAACGCTTGGTGTTCGTCGATTGGCAGGTTGTTGTCTTCACCGGGCTGTTCGACGCCACACCGAATGCGGATTCCTTGGCGTCCGTGATCGGCCACGAAGTAGGACACGTTGTCGCCAACCATGGAGGGGAGAAGATCAGCAAGGTATAATGTGCCCCTACCTACGGTATAATGTGCCCCTACCTCCTACGTATTGCTATTAACCAAACACTGTACGAGTATAGTATGTCCTCAGGTACCTTTTCAGAGTGTATACGTAGCTCTATAGATACGCCATGGGTGCGAGCGAAGTTCCTGCTGGAGTTGCACACCCTGTCTGTGCTGGTGTAATGGTGTGATGGTGAGTACGTACTATTAATAGGTGTATAATGGTGTGATGGTGAGCACGTACTAATATTGGACAGCGGGAGCTTAGCTTTACAGGGTCGCCTACTGCGGGGCCTTCGGTACTCTCTCGGGCGATCATTTTGAGGAGCATTTTCGCACTGACGATTGCGTATGCCTAGGCCTTGAAATAACCATTTTTTGTGTAGCAAAAGGAAAAGCAAAAAATAATTGTTGGGCATTTGGGCGGGTTTCCGTGGGAACTCCCATGAAACCCCGCGCGATGTCGTGGGATGCCGCGGGATCCCGCGATATCCCCGGCGGAATGTGGTGGGAAGCCGAGGGGTCCCATAGGAATGAACGCGCAAATTCCCATGGGGACCCTCCGTGGGAGCCCATGGGATGCGGGGTCCCACTAAAAACACAACAATGTACGTTATGTTCGTTTTGCGGCGAGTTTCGACGGAAGAACATCGTAAGTAAAAACGCAGCAACGTCGCTCTCTTCTCTTTTTTTCCCCGCCAACTTCGGACCGAGAACCCGATCCTGCTGCCGTGTCGGCTGTAGACAGTTGTTCACCCCCTCCGTAAGATGATGTAAAAGGAGCGTGGTGCCTGGCATCGCCTAGCCTCTTTTTCGCAGTGGTTGTCACTTTTAGCATTGAGATATCTAGCGACGCTTCGTTGCGGGCCAGTAGTCGGCTATTTCAGATTGTTGTTTTGTGGCCGATCGTCGTTTCCCTTCAACCGTACGGGGATTGTTCACAGTTGAGAATATCTAACCAAGCTCTCTTTGCTCTCCGCCTGCTTGCTTTCCGCCTGCGTCGCTGTTTGTTGCTTGCTGTTCGCTGTTCGCCGTTTGCTGTTTGACGTGTGTTTTGTGTGCCCATTGCGTGAAGAACTTCATGAAGGAGGGTCTGCTGCTGCTCCTCGTCGCAGCGACGGGTTTCGAGTACTCAAGTAAGTGCCATTCGATTACGTTCTGTCTGAGGTAAATCTAAACCTTCCCCCTTCTATCATCCTATCATTCGAGTTTTCATAGTTGCACTTTTGACCTACGAATAGAGTAACAGCACTCACCAACCCTCCCGCCTCACACGGCCTCAGCCTTTGGCGTCTCGACCATTCGTCGGGGTTCGAAGTGAAACCTTGGACGATTTTACTGGACACTTGCACGCTAAACCTGTCGCGCTAAATACATAAACCTCTGCTTGAACGCGTGGGCTGCGGCATGTTTGGTGTAACAGGCTTCTATTTCCCTCTTCCCATCCTCTCTTGGTTGTCGTCGCCATGGCGTGCACGTTGCATACCGCGTCCGTGCGCTCTGCCGTGGAAAACAGATGCGGCACGATCGCTCGGCAACCTGGTGTTCGACTTGCCCAACAGTAGAGAGGTAAGGTGGACCACATTATCACTATCGATGATTTGAACGCGCGTATTGGCTCGCTGTCTTTGGACCTCCGCCGCGTTTCGGTGCCACACGGTAAAGCCAGTAGGGGGTGAAGAGACGCTCTTCTAAGAACGCCATTTTTTATTACGAAGATTTTGTGCAAAGCGGTTGCTTACTCCTCCGAAGGCTTGAGACTATACACAGAACCGGTACTGCTACATTTGGAGACATTTAGCGCCCGGCGAGGTTCATCTGCGGCGGTAGACCGACGTGCTACCGTACCATGTTCTGTGCTTATATACCAGGTATAATATGCACCACCGCAATACTTGTCTTCGTTCAACCATGACACCCTGCTGTAAATGTGCCGAGACGTCGCCCCTCTATCCAACAGGCGCTTCGCCCTACTTTACTCTCTAGAGCTATATGTGTCTCGCACTCACGGGTGCAATGGAAGACTCTTCATGCGGCAAGTTTGCGCACTAGCTTTCTCTACAGCAGCACTGTAACAGTTAGCATAGCACAGTATTAGTAGTAGATTTACTACTGTAGTAGCTGGACTAAGCAGCAGTTTCTTGTTGTGCTGACGTACGCTTACTACTGGACGTGGCATGAGTGACCCTCAGGCGAACTTTGTTTTCTCTGGTGGGAAGTAAAACTTTGGCCTCTTTCGTGCACATTAATATTTCTGCTGAAATAACATGTGTTTCGCCCCTGGATGGTGCTACTGCTCGCCGAACCTATCACCGTGTCCCTTCGCCGCCCGCAATTGTCGCACGTTGATGTTAATACTGTTGGATATTGCTAGATGGAGCGTGAGGCGGACTACATCGGGATGCAGCTCATGGCCAAGGCTTGCTTCGACCCGCACGAGATGCCGAAGGTACGTAAGTCGCACGGCTGCACGGGTAATTGGCAAGCATCAAAAGCTTGACGCGCCTGTTCGAAACCTTGTGTATCATGACTCCATCAATGTTTCAGTAGTATTTTGTTCACAGGTAAAGATGTTCAGATTGATCAGGGCATGCTGCAGTGAGTTGGTCTTATAAATGTCGGTGTACGGTTTACTCTCTCGAGGGGCTGTTTATGTCACTACCGACAGTTTTGGTTGTAGTCGGCAGCGTCATAGGTCAAACCCCCTGGCAGAAGCAGGCCGAACATTTCGCCCATGCAGATGTACGAATTGCGTCGCGTGGTCGTCTTAAGAGTCTCCCCACATTTGCCAGACGCTCGCGAGCTCGGGGGGGAGCTCACTCTAGAACAATCAGAGCATTGTGGGAGACATGGGGTTGCAAGAGAGTCCAGCATACCACATGATGGCCGTGTGCATACCGCATGATAGACAAGTGCTACGATAGGATTAGCACGTTTGGGGCAAAACATATTTGACAGATGGCGCTCCTCGACTGAGGAACTACCCAAACCGTTCGAACCCCGTTTGTGATTTCAAATATTTTCCATTCATATGCCTAGGCCATGGAATTTTTCAGCGGATTATATCCGTACCGTTTTTCTCGAAGTCAATTTCGGGTGAGGTATAGGGCTCCCTAAGTGAGGGGCTCCTGAAAAAAGTGCGTGCACCCTTGCCGTAGGATGCATCTAAAGCAGTAGGCCGACGCCATGACCCCGTCGGGAGCCCTTGAGAAAATGCGCCATATCCGAATATGCTGCTGTCTTTGTGAACACTACTACAGAACCGGCCCTCTGATAAGAAACCGAGATATTGGTTTTTGGCCAGGATTCTTGTTTGAGAAAGGGTGTGTCCTACACTAACTCCAGTATAACAGCTGTCGAACTTCTTAATTGCCCATAATGTTTATTTAGGCTGAGTTTCCTGTGAAGTTTTTTCTTATGAGAGGGCCGGTAGTGTATTCGTTGACTTCGTTTCTCCAATCAAACCTCATCTCCTCAGACGTTCGGCCGCATGAAGGCGGAGGCGAAGAAAAGGGGGGTGTCGAAGGGGTCGGCTTACCTGTCCACGCACCCCGCCGACGATGAACGAATCGCCAAGCAGGAGGAGTGGATGGATTCGGCCGTGCAGGTAATTTATATCGCGCCAGGCGGCAGGCAACGTCATATCCCTACCGGCATGTCCATAATATTGTTTTCGTAGCCTCGTCCTCGCCATTTGTACGTGTGCGTGCGTCGTTTTTGGTGGTCAACTAGTGATGTGTTGTTGTAGTTGTACTTTCGGATGCGGCATGCTCTCTGTTCTAGGGTTCAGCATTTCCACAGGATGTTGCGAGAGTAGTATCATAGCCCCCCCCCGCCGCTGGCTGAAGACGTTTTTTTCGAATCTTCAATCTTACTCCTCATGCCCACACTGATACTCTTAAGACGCGTGCTGCTGTTGTCGTACCGCCGTCGCGCTTTTGTTTTTTTCCTTTTCCTTGCCTCATTTCTTGCCTCTGCTCGACCTTCAAAACTTGGATGCTGCATCGCCTCCGGACTTCTCCTCCTATCGTCTCGGAACGGGCTGCCCCGGGATGCGGAAAAACGACACAATCGTTCATGTACCTGGTATACCCTTACCGTGGTTGACACGGGCAACATGGTGCAGACGCGACAGCAATCCGGATGTCCAGACCTGACGCAATGGGGGATGGGCTGACGTTGATCCAAGGCAGCAGCCATGCGATGCTGCACCTGCAGTGCTGACAGAGCCCGTGAACTCTGTTTGGACTCCTTTCTGCAGTCCCGTGTACCGTGCGGCTATCGTGGATTGCATAGCCATAGCCCGCGTTGGGCGTTTGACAGCGGCGGGCTGGCTCCCTGTGGCTCAAGTTTATTGTGTCTGCGTCTTGCTTTGCTCTTCCAGTTTTGTTGCCCCCTTCCGTCTTGATGGCACCTACTGTAAGGGGTCTTGATGGCGCCCAGGCGGGGAGGGGCTAGGTAATCTCCCGCTGTACCGTCTCGTGCGTTTATTGCTCTGCATCTGGTTTTACTCTTCCATTTTTGGATTTCCCTGCCGTCTTGGTGACGCCTAGAGTATTGATAAGGGGCATTGATGACGCCTAAGGGGAGGGATATTGTTACTAGTTGGTCTCCCGTTGTAATTTGCACCGTATCGTGTATTTTCGCCGGGTGTTACTTGTTGGCTTCCCGTTGTAATTTGCACTGTATGGCGTATTTTCGTCGCCCTGGAGTTCCGTGGATTGGCTCAACTCTCGGTTGAATTTTGGAGTTGTCACGAAGCGCACGCGTCAGCGTCTTTAGAGGTGGGAACGTGTGTCTTTTTTCCGGGCACTAACACTACGTGTATTGATATTTGTAGTATTCCCATCGGTATTGTGCGGCTTTCTTTCCTAGTGTCTGAAGTCCAACACATATCGAGGTACAAGGTAACCGCTACACAGCAGTACGTAGTCGGGGGGTTGTTACGTTGCTGTGGTAAGTCAATAGCTTTGGCTGTATTGATATTTGTAGTATTCCCATCGATATTGTGCGACTTTCTTTCCTAGTGTCTGAGGTCCAACACACATGGAGGTAAGAGGTAAACGCTACGCAGCAGTAGTCGGGTGGTTGTTCGTTGCGGTGGTAAGTCAATAGCTTTGGATGTCCATGTAGTCTAATGCAGCGTTGGTAATAATGCCTACGAAAAAGTCAAGTACAGTCGAATACCTCAGTCGTATTCCAAGCGAATTTTCCACTCTCGTTTATCTAATTGTATAGTCAAATTCATATCTCAACAGCAGTAGTTCATCCCCAGTCCCCAGTTCATTGTCATTTGTGGGGCTTGTTCAAACAGTTTTGAACAGTGCGGCTGGCTGTCGCGTAGGCAGTACCCCGCGGCATTTTTATGCTTGCGTTGACAGCAGGTAGGCGCCATCGCCGCTGGAATTGGGATACTCGTACTGTGCTCATGCATGCATGGTACCATGTATGATACAACAGCAGCAGCGGTGTGACAGACTCCAAGCTGTACGTATACGAACAACACTGGAGGCACCGTGACAGACAGCTCATGAAATAATAGTGACATAGATAGGCGATGGAAAAAATCTAGGATACCCGAGGAAAAAGGACGGAATATAAAGCCGAGAAACAATACTCGGAAAACGATACGCAGCAACCCCGACTGATTGCTCGTATGAATACAGGCCTGTTTTGAGACGTTTCCTGCCGAAAGAGACGCCTTGAGATCTGTGCTGCTCCGAGCGTTGTATTGTGCCAACTTGAGACGTGAAACATTGTATCGGACACGCAGACGGACGTGAGGAGAACATAGCAGATGCTCTTCAAATGGGAGATATAAAAAAATGTGTTCGCCCCCAAAAACTATAAAGTGGGCAACTCGGACAAAGATACGCAGCAACCCCGACGATTGCTCGTATTAAAATACAGGCCTGTGTTGCGAGAGGTTTCCTGGCGAAAGAGACACCTTGACTTTTGAGTGACCCGAGCGCTGTATTGTGCCAACTTGCGACGTGAAAGATTATGTCGGACACGCAGACAGACGTGAAGAGAACTGGTGCTTTCGAACGTGTGGGAGAAAACATATATGCATACGTATATTGTCAAATTCGCCTCTGTTTTCGCACATATCTCTTCGTACGCCCACTTTTAGCCAAAAACACCGAGTGGGTCGATATATCTCGGCCGTCCGGTCACCGTGGTCGAGGTTTGGGCGCGATCCGTGCAGTGTGTCGCCCGTGGCAAGCCCTCAAAG
>JAYJMJ010000289.1:919630-950400 GCA_036873875.1 Laminaria ephemera
ACTGGGCGCCGCGGATCCCCATTTTAAACAAAACCCAACCCCACCCCCCCCCCCCCCCCCCCCGTTCGACAGCCGAGGAGTTCGATTGTCATTATTCTACACCGCCCTAATCCCCTGTTCGCATCACGTCTCACTTCTGAAACGACCATATTACCACCGCCAATCAGACGCCGAGCACATAAACCGTTTTTACAACCGTTACCCTCACGCCCCCCAAAACATCAGATCCTCCAATGGCTCTCTAACGGTCGCATACTATTAATAGCATAGTGTCATGTATACCGGTTTTATTTATGACTGACGCTGCTCCCAGTCAGCCCCACACGAGCTCAACACTTCCCGAGAACTCCCGCTTCAGCCCCCGTCCGCATACACACACGCCGCGCTTCCATCGCCGGGCTCCTGCACTTCGGTTGTCTTGCGCTAGTGACACAAATAGCCCACCGCTCGAGCTAACAGGTAACCAACTCGCGATACAAATAGCCCACCTCGAGCTAACGGGAAACATATCCAAGCCATCCGCTACCGCCCTCGAGATAACGGGCTACTCAAGTCACCCGCTACTGCCCTCGACCTAACGGGTAACTTTGATCCCGTCGCCCGGTACCACCCACGAGAGCTAACGGGTAAAAATCATCCGCTACCGCCCTCGAGCTAGCGGGTAACTTGCTCGCGATAAAAGTAGCCCACCCCGAGAGCTAACAGGCAGCCTACGCAAGTCATGCAACACCGCCCCCGAGCTAACGGGTAACTTACTCAAGTCATCCATACCGCTCTCGAGCTAACCGGCAACTTACTCAAGTAATCCCAAATAGCCCAACTCGAGCTAACGGGCAACTTACCAAAGTCATCCGCCACGGCCCTCGAGGGCTAACGGGTATCCAACCTACTCTAGTCATCCGCTACCGGCGAGAGGGCACCGAAGCAGCGGCGGCCGGGGCCGGAGTGGGGGGGGTGGCGCCATCGTATATTGGCTGCTTCACGTTGAAGATGGCACGGATGGTGCGTGTGACGGCGCGCTCTGACAGGCTGGAGGCGAGCTGGACGGTCAGCTCCTGCGCTTCGGGCTCCCTCAGCAGTCGCCGCAATAAAGGGAGGATCTGTGGTAGAGGGAAGGAGGGGAGGGAGGCATGTCACCGTTGCCGATTGGTATAGACTAGAGTATAAACTCGTTTGGGCTGGTCGGTGTTACTTGCCTGGTTACTTGCGCGGTGGCTATTTGTCATTTATTTAGTTTGCAAGAGCTTTTAACGCTATAACTGGTTATCGTAACTCGTAGAAAACCCTGTGTACCCCCTTTTCAACTTGCGACACCCTCGGGATTTCAAGCCAACCACATCCCGCCGAGGAACCTTGTAACAAAAGTGATCGCTATCAACATGATACAAAATAAAAAGGAAACTAACTACGTATTGTTTTTTTTCACAGTAGGAGCCTGCAGTACTATTCCCGACGAAACGCTCTGCCACATACCTTTCCAGAGTCGAAGCCTGCGCTGCTTGTCAGGAGATTCAAGACGCGAATAGTGGAGCTCATCGCAGGGGTGATGTCAGAGTGCCCCAAAAGTTCGTCGAGCACCTCTCGATCGCCCGACAGGAAACCGGGGATTTTTCCCGCGTTTATCTGGGCAAAAAATCGACCGCGACAGAGGAAAACAGAGTACTGGTATGATACAGTCAGGTGGCGAAGGTGGGCGTTCTTTTAGAGGTTGCTCTCTTACGCTAGCGTTGATGCATGCTAAAAATGCTACTGATAGTACGGTAGAGGTGCAGCCTTTTTTTTTCTGAGGCTTCTCACTTGAGGACCTCTATACCTCTCCCAAAAACTGATTTGGGGAAAAACAAAAGTGCCACCCGATGAAAATTCCCATGGCCTAGGGACCAACGAAAATTGTTGCAAAACAAAATAACGAAATTCCGACGATTTGGGGTTAAGACACACCCCGTCATTCAGAAAATGTTTCAAGCAAAAAGCGCTACCTCTCTCGCAGCACGCGTCATATACCAGGTACGATTATACCAGGTACTGTTAATGTTAGTCCCGTTGGGACTTCAGAGGGAACCACACATCGAAAACATCGAAAAAAGTGGCGATGAAAGCATCGACCACACCAAGTATCCCGGGCGTCTGGGGAAGGGGACGTGTCCGAAC
The DNA here is from genome assembly GCA_036873875.1 of Laminaria ephemera. Classification (NCBI taxonomy): domain Eukaryota; class Phaeophyceae; order Laminariales; family Laminariaceae; genus Laminaria; species Laminaria ephemera. Next base: position 921,782 of record JAYJMJ010000289.1, read on the forward strand.
TGCAGTAAGGAAATGTGCGACACGCGTGCGGCATGGTGATACTCGTACTGCTGCACGCTCTTCCTATACATAGACACTCGATACTATCGCAGTCGTCATTTTTTTTTGTCGCTATAGATGAGTCCCACAAGGGATGGTATCACAATCGTCGTTTTTTGGGTCGCTAAACATGGGTCCCACAAGGGGTTGCTTACAGGTACTCGGAACATCCACCAAGCCGTGGGGCGTTTTTTCTGCGGGGAGTCGCTTGCTCCCACCCCTGTCTCCACACACGACACATACGTGGAAGTGTGGTGCGCTTAAGCTTCATTTTTACCCATCCACCGGGCGATAAAATATACCTGGTACCAGGTACATAACCCCCTCTCCCCGTCTATGGTCTTAAGACTACGGCCATGCATGATATCAGTACACCCGTGGTCGGCGCAAACCTGACGTGCTCTGTCCCGGCATTGTAGGGATGCGAGGGTCTATGGTCTTGAGAGTACGGCCATGCGTGAAATGAGTACACCCCTCTCCCGCTTCATGCCTTACCTGGCCCACGTTCTTCCTCGCAAAGGAGACGGCGTCGACCCCCAGCTGGTCCACCTGGTCCACAAGCTGCACCGACAACTGCTGCCGAATCTGTGAACCGTTTTCACTGAGGAGGAAGTCGATCATCTGGTTGATCGCCAAAGTCACGTCGTAGTCACGAGTGGTCTGCGCCTCCTCGAGCAGCTCTTCGAACCGTTCCCACCTGCAGCAGACACACGCCGCGTTGTATTGCACGTGCAGCATGTCAAGTGGGATTCCACATACATAGCGCCGAGGTTGTGAAAAAAAACGCTTGGGAGCAGGTGAATGGTGTTGAGCTCCGGGCTTTGAAGCGGACCATATTAGAAAGACGTAGACGCGGGGTAAGGTAGGCGCTTCACTTGAAAAGCTTTATACTTCACGCAAAAAAAATCTTTGATAATGCATTTGGGCTTAACCCGATGGACAATTCCATGGGCTACGTTTACAACGAATAACAGGGTGTTTTGCGATTTCCAAACTTTATTGGGTTGGAAAAAATGTAAAAATAGTATTGAAACCGACGAATTTCATAGCCCAAGGCCAACCAACCCACGAAAAAATTAGGTTAAAAAATAAAAGAAAAATGGTAGAAAAAAAAAATCTACCTATAGGTAGATTTTCGCTGGTTTTTCTTGGGTTGGGTTGGCCTTGGATTGTGTTTTCGACGGTTTCAGTACTATCACTATACAGTATGGTTCCTACCCAACTCCTACCCAACCAAAGTTGGCACATCGCAAACACGCTACTGTAGCACGCATCATTGGCAAAGTTGGCCGGTGGCTTGGCCACAGGCTCAGGTTGCGGCTGCTATCACCTCCACCGAGGAACCTCGCGTCGTCGCATGCTGCAACTTGCTCTGCACGCGTGCCAATCTCCTCTCAGGCTCAAACAAACGGGGGAAGAAAAACGTGCGGCAGCGAGCGGCAAGGGTGGGAAGCAAGAACGAGGTGAGCGTGAGCATTTTTTATAGGGCAGACGCTGAAGATATGCTACGAGCAAGATTCCGTTGGGCGAGCGGAGAGTGGTGGAGAGTGTAGATATTTTCCCCCCGAAAAATCGGACACGTCAACGAAATGCGGGCAACGTGAAAAGAAGGACGAGTGGCGCGGTCACACCGTAGCTGAATTGGCGAAAATTGTAGAAGCTCGTCATTTTGGCGTATTAATCTCGATAAACATAAAAATCACCCCCCTTATATCTCGCTAGTAAAGAGGCGCAGAATCCTAGTAGGCAAGGAAGAGTCTGGCGGCCGTTTGGTAGGTGTATCACCACACGTCGTCTCGGCGACTGACGCCTCGTTTGGTATTTTATGTGAAAGTTTTTGTTTAACTTTCAGCTTTCGAAAAAAGCGTAGGAAGGCGAAAAAAACTGGCATCGGGATGGCATAAACGGATATCCCACACGCATATAGCGATATGGAAGCGCAGGCTGCGCTTATGTGTTACAGGAATATAAGAAATCCGGGAGCCGACACACTAAAGTTAGTTTAGCACGCACCCTCTCCCAGACAAGAAACCCAAATAAAAAACAAATAGCAATGTTTTATTTCTAATTTCTTATTAGGCGTTCTGTACTGTACCTGTGGCTGTTTTTTTTAAAAAACTTCCAGGCGTCAAGCGTGGGAAGGCGAAACTGGCATCGGGATGGCAGAAACGGATGACCCACACGCACAGCGATGTAGAAGCGCAGGCCACGCTCATGTGTAAGAGAGGGCTCAAGCACAAGGAGGTGGGTCGTGTTGCTTAAAAACCTTTTTTAAGGGTTTCAGACTGAACAAAAAAATGACGAATATTACTGACGATACACATGCAATGAGGAGGAAAAAGGTAGAGCAAGGAAAGCAGGTGGATTATATCGATACCAAGGCTACTTTAGTGGAGGTACCCCCCGTTTTTCACTACCGGGTTTGGGCCACTTGCCCGAGTGACTCTGTGCCTCACTGAAAAAACTAAGTAGTAGGCAATATTTCCTTGGAGCCGCGTCGCTAACCATCCCATGGGAAGTTTCTTATCGCCAAAACAAAACAGCACGGGAGCTCATGACCGCAAAGGAACAGGGGGGGTCACTCGCGCGAGTGACCCCTAGCCGCCAAAAAAAAAGAGCAAGCAAAAGTCACCCCCCTACCGTAGTTTTGGTCTACACTATATACTCGTAATCAAGTTCCTTTTTTGTTGGTTTTCTTTGTTTTTTTTCAGTGGACGCGTGCCAGAATAGAGGTGGCACTTTTTCGGCTTTTTTTGTTTCTGAATGACGGGGCTCCTTAACCCCAAAATCGTCGGAATGTCATTCTTGTTTTTGCAATATGATTTTTTTTTTGTATACCTAGGCCATAGGTTTTGTTCATCTGGTTGCACTTTCATTCTTCTCACAATCAGTTTTTTTGGGTGAGGTTTAGAGCTCCTCAAGTGAGGAGCCCGAGAAACAAAAATGGTGTACCTCTATCGCAGCATGTGTCAAGACCATATACACACGCCCAAAGTGGAACTTCATCATCCCGCTAATCTATTCATTGCGTCATAGCATCAGGCATGATACGGCAACTCTAAACACATCGTCGAATGAAGACTTCTCCATGCCAGCTCGGGAACTCAGGAACGCTTAAGCCAGCCAGAGAGTCTTAAGGGCAAGATTCGCGTTTTCTTTTGTTCCGTATAGTATGTTTTTGTCAGATTTCCCGAGCGCTACGAAGCGCGTTGATCGGCGATTTGCTGGCTCAAGCGTGGCGAGTTCACATAGACTCAGTGGGAGTTTTTTTCTTTTTTGGTTGTTCCGTGCGTTTTTGTCAGGTATCTCGGGTTTATATGAGTTGGCAGGCTGCTGCGTAACGAGGTCTTCTTTTGTTCCGAAAAATACAATGCGTTTTGTCAGATATCCCGAGCGTTACGAAGCGCGCTGATCGACGATTTGCTGGCTCAAGCGAGGCGTGTCCACAAAGACTGGTGCTGGAACGCCCTTCGCAAGGCTCGAGAGAAGAAAGGGCAGAACACGCTCGTAAACCTGAGAGACATCAGAAGGTGAGCGTCGCCTTCAAATAGAGAAGAAAGGGGTAGGGAACGCTTGTAAACCTGAGAGACATTAAGAGGTGATCTTCGCCTCCGATTAGAACAGACACACTACCGTAAATATGATAGAGGTGCATGCATCATTTTGTTTCTCGGGCTCCTCACTTAAGGAGCTCTAAACCTCACCCCAAAAATGAATTTTTGAGAAAAAAAAAGAAAGTGCAACCCGATGAACAAACCTATGGCCTAGGTATATAAAAAAAAAATCGTATTGCAAAAACAAGAATAGCATTTTCGACGATTTTGGGTTAAGGAGCCCCGTCGTTCAGAAACAAAACCCCCCCGAAAACTGCTACCTCTATCGTGGGACGCGTCTAGAGAAAAATCGGTAAGGCACGCTCGTAGCTCTTTCGAGACGTCAAAAAAATGAAAGTCATTCGGGCTACCCTAGGAGTGGCACTTCCTGGCGTAAACATTAGAGGCTGACGGGGCCCTACCCAACCGTGTTGTTACCCAATCGTGCTGCAATCGTGTGTTGGAGCACCGTTTGCGTTGTACGGATTGTTTTCGTTGTATGCGTTAGGCCATGGGATTGTTCATCAGGTTGCACTTTGATTTTCTAGCTGAAGCCAGCGATTGGGCGAGGTATATACAGTAGAGCTCTTCAAGTGAAGAGCCTCATAAAATATACTGGTATTAGTAGGTGCACCCGCTACCGACGCTTGCTACGATAATAGAGGTAGCACTTTTCGGCTGAAACGGTTTCTGAATGACGGGGGCTCCTTAACCCAAAACCGTCGGAATTTTTCGTTCTTTTTTTTTTTCAATAATTTCGTTGTAACCCTAGGCCATAGGATTGTCCATCGGGGTCGCGCTTTTATTTTCCTCCAAAAATTTTTTTTTGGGAGAGGTATAGAGTTCCTCAAGTGGGGAGCTTCAGACGCGTGCCACGATATAGAGGTAGCCCATTTTCGGCTTTTTTTTTTCTTCTGAATGACGGGGCTCCTTAACCCAAAATCGTCGGAATGTCATTCTTGTTTTTCGAATATGTTTTTTTTTTTTGTAACTAGGCCATACGAGGTTTGTTCATCGGGTTGCACTTTCCTTGTTCTCAAAATCAGTTTTGGTGTGAGGTTTAGAGCTCCTTAAGTGAGGAGCCCGAGAAACCAAAATGGTGCACCTCTATCGTATACGTCACGTATAGCAACGAAAACTATTTACGGAGGACCATAGTAATGAGGACCTACGATACACACAAATACCTATATATTCCCCGATTTTTACTAACTATAATTGGTCCTAATTACAATGTACCCCCGTAATAGCACTAATAGTAGCGTGCATCAAGTCAAAAACCAAGAGGGTTCGTACATGACGGAGCCTTAGTCACGCTGGTAATCTCAGCACGAATAGATCAGTGCTACGTGATTCCCACGAAAGGTCTGGACAAGTAGGGCACATGACGGAAAATCAGTCACGCGCGTAACCTCAGCACGAAGATTTCAGGTTGCAAGTACCGGTACTTGGTTAGGCGCCCGTGCCAACCCTCTGGGTTCAACAAGTGTTGGAGAACGCCCGGCCTGGGATTGCATTCCCGCAAAGCTGATTTCTTCATTCCTTGAATGTTTGAACGCACTGGGACGAGCGGAATGAAATGTTCTATTTTTTTGTTTTGATAGCCTCAGAGCAAAGAGTTATTAATAGTACGACAAATTTGTGTATAGGTTTCCAGTGCTGTGGGCTTCCCCTTGGTTTTCTTCTGCTTTCCTGAGCATGTTTAGGAGTGATCGACATTGAAGCTATTCACAATGTTGGCACATTTGTCAGATGGCCGTCAAAACAACAACAAATCGTATGGTAACATCATCATCATCATCGTCAAAATCGATGTTCCCTGCGACCCGCATGTCTGTACAGCGCGCTCGGGACGGGGTGTTCATCTGCTGGGGAAGGGATGATGGACGCTGGTCATGAAGGTCCCGGTGGCAAGAACGGCCGCGAAGTCCGCTTCAGAAAACAACAAGACATGCTCCTGTTGACCATGATCACAGACGATGTCCTTATGAGGTGACAATTACTTACTGTACTGTAGCTGCATACTACCGTAGAGATGCGCCAAAGTGTTTCCGAGGCTCCTCACTTGAATTGAATAGCTCTAATACCTCTCCCAAAAACTGATTTGAGGAAAGATGAAAGTGCCTCGTATCCGAAGAACAATCCCATTGGCCGTCGTAGATAAACAACGAAAAATATTCGCAGAAATTTTTTTTTCATGAAAAATCCCGACGATTTTGGGTCAAGGAGCCCCGCCCCGTCATTCAGAAAAACGTTTCAGCCAAAAAAAGTGGTACCTCTGTCGTACTATTAGTAGCACGCGTCGTCAACCACATTGTAAAGGGTTGGGAGATTTATTATAAAACGAAATTGTTTTGTTTTAGGAGGCGATACAATCGCTTTGGTAAACAGCAAGACATGTGCTTGCTTCTGCTATAATTGATCACGGACGATGTCCTTATGAGGTGATAAGCGGAACGTCTCCGAAGGGTTAGGGTTCGGGTTAGCGGTTGGGGTTAGGAATGGAAGGCAGTCATAAAGGTCTCACCACCAAGAAACGGGCGCGAACTTCGCTTCAGTAAACAGCAAGAGATTATTCTGTTTTACCATGATCACAGACGATGTCCTTATGAGGTGACAACTACTGTAGCCGCATCTACAGTTATGCTATGAATGGTACGGTTGAAAAGGGACGCGTGCTACTGATAGTACGATTGAAAAGGTAGCACTTTTTGCCTGAAACGTTTTCCGAATGACGGGGCTCCTTAACCCAAAATCGTCGGAATTTCGTTTTTTTTTTTGCAATAGTTTTCGTTGTATACCTAGGCCATGGGATTGTTCATCGGGCAGCACTTTTAATTTTTTCCTCAAATCGGTTTTTGGGGGGGAGATATAGAGCTCCTCAAGTGAGGAGGCTCAGAAAAAAAAGGACCGACCTCTACCGTGTGATGTGAAATAGTTAGTTTATTGCTTGCTTTTCGGAGATGAGTTGGAACCTATTTGAAAGTACCGTGTTATTTATAGGCAGCCATGGCGCACGTACCTTCCCGCGGTAGAGCTACGATGCTTCCAGAGCTTTCAACGCGAACAATTTACGTTTCCTCTGATATTCGCATTATTGCGTTATTGTTTTCAGCTAGTAACGTAAAAAAAAACGCGGAAACTGTTTTTGAGGACCAGACCAACGGCACCCCTCTTGTCCCCGATGTGTTGCGTTTGCTGCAGTGAAGTTGGGGGTAGGAGAACAAGCGCTTCGGCGTCATGTCGCAGTCGTCATTCGGCGACCAGGTTCATTAACAATTGAGCGTCGCCCCTACGGCAGTGGTGCCTAAAACATGCATTGTGCTCCAACATTCGGTTGAATCTGGTCAAAGCGCGACTCACAGGGCGTTTCTCTTTCTTGTTGGACGAGGTAGAAGCCAAACATATCTCCGAAAATTGATATTTGCGAACCTGTCTGGATGTAGAGGGGGGGGGGGCGTGTGCACAAGATCTTTTCTCGCCGCGTCAAGTGAATTCAGAATAGCGCATACTAGTCTGAGTCTAATTATAAGCCACTTTTGGACATCATGCTCAAAAAATAAACAAAAGTGGCTTGTATCTGGACGGGTCCCAGACTGGTATGACCTTTTAATCGACCGTCATGTGCTTTGTACTACGCCATACCAGGTACCAGGCACACGTTTTCGCTCAATCACACCGTTTTTGGCGTCACGATACATAACAGGTGCATAATCCTGGCAGAGCGCATCGAAGCGTGTGTAGCTGCAGACGGCGCTGGCCGTGGCTCGCTCTCCCCAGACGAGCTAAGGGACATCTTTGTGGTGAACAGGTGATTTTCGCCCCATGTTGAACCAATGAACTGAGTGCTTCCCACGCAATACATGGGGCGGTATTTTCCGGATCCTGAACTCACGGCGTAATGCACGAACGCATCGTGTGCTAGTGGGGGCAACGCCCTCGGATCGGTAGAATGTTTCGCCAAGCGATAGCACTAACATTTATGGTGCGACGTTTCCACGTGAAGCGGGAATAAGAAGTGGCGGCTCTTAATTAGTAGGCACAGCTCCCATCGTCACACGAGTTCCACACAATGGGTGCGTTTTGCATGACATCGTTGATAAACGCCAACCTTCTGCGTGGCTTCAATCCCTGTTTGAAATCCCCGTGCTGGTGTAGGACAATTCTGTGTGAACCGCTTGGTTTCTGAAATTCCTTCGTGACGATTTTGTGTGAATAAGTTTTGTTTTAAAGTTCCTGTCTGACTGTTCTGCGTGAGTCGCTTGTTTCTGAAACTCCTTTTGTGTGAAAGCCATTGAGGACGGTAGCGGGCTGGATGTTCTTTGCTCGTTCCGATTCTGAGACCGTCGTGGTCCCATATTCTTTTTCTGTGCCATCAGGCATCCAGCCCAGCACGAAAATGTCGCTACGAAGGAAATCAAGGCGAAGCTCCAATTGTGGGCGAAACGCCGTGGGATTTCCGCGCCCGTCATGAGACGGTAAGTCACGCTTGACGATCAAACTTTTTGTTTTTGTTTTAATCTCACTTTCACTTTCAAGCTTCTGGACAAGTCGTGGTCACAGGTGTCGTCCCTTCTCCCCCCCGGTACGTGCCTTCATTTTCTTCGCGCAGAGGGTTCAGCATTCCCAACTCTCGTCGATTTTCATCGAACTTTGCTAAATAACTCGTGCTCTCGCGCTTAAGCCTCAAGACTCCACCGTGCTGACCGAGGTACTGGTTAAAATAAAACCCTTTGGCAACGGCAAAACCACTTCCACTCTAATTGCGAGCAATTTGTCTCCCAAAACGTGGGCGCCGTTTTAAGGGGATTAACGGCGTCATTAAAAAAACGCGTGTATCACGCATGGTTTGTAGTCCGTTCCTGGTGTTTTATTGGTCTCTAGCGCGGAAAGGCGTCTGCAAGGAACGCCTTTTCCAGGCCATCTCTGTGACCACCCAGGTCGCGATTTCGCGCCGAGTGCACAGATATAAACTTGTGTCTGGATTCCTTAAAAAAACAAAACATACAGCCCTAGAGGGACAGACTGAAACAAAAATCGGACACTGCATTGCTTTTTTCCGGGGGTTAGACCGTGGGGGTACACTATTTACGGAGGAACATAGTAATCAAGACCAAATATGACGAGTAAAAACAGTGGAACATATAGTTTTTTGTGTATATCGGGGGTCCTGATTACTATAGTCCTCCGTAATAAACCAAGTGAAAAACAATCAAGAAAACATGCCATTTTTTTGGATCGTACAGACAATCCCAACCTTCCGATGTGTTTTTCACTTCGACCGTTTCTAGGAATAGGTGTTCGTCGTTTTCTCTTTTTGTCGTGTGTTCCCTTGACAGCCCCTGAGATTATTCTTCGATGTGCCTGAACGTGAAGAGGCCGCCGCCCTCGACGTTGCCGACACCACGTCCTTGTTACTATTTTACCAGACAGAGCGTCTTGCCACCCAACTAAACACTATTACGGGGAAGCATAGAAACAGAGTAATGATGACCAAATATGGTTGGTAAAATCAGTGGAATATACAAGTTTTTGTGTGTATCGTAGGTTCTGATTACTATGATCCTCCGTGATAGCCGCCATGCCCGGCCAACTGTTTCCTGGTACATCAGTTCGTTGGCTTGTACTTCGCCATCCAACCAACAACTAGTACGGGGGAACATAGTAATCAGGACCAAATATGGTTAGTAAAAACATATGAATGTACAGTTTTTTTGTGTGTATCGTGGGTCCTGATTACTATGGTCCTCCGTAAATAGTCGTGTTCAGCCCTACAAGGTTAATACGACGTGCTTCAACCTCAAGAGGCCGCTTCCTACGCTGCCCCGACGTGCTTCAACCTCAAGAGGCCGCTTCCTACGCTGCCAATACCGTGTCCTTGTGCCTGTACCAGGGCTTCAGCAGGAAAAACCGCTTCGTATTATGCGCATCATCAGTTACACCAGCTTTCACCAACGCGGCAGGAAGCGAGTCGGGTTGAACAGGTGAAGCGTGTTACGATAGAGGCATAATAGCACTTTTCGGCTTTTTTTGTTTTGGTTTCTGAATGACGGGGCTCCTTAACCCAAAATCGTCGGAATGACATTCTTGTTTTGCAATACGTATGATTTTTGTTGTATATATAGGCCAGGGGTTTGTTCATCGGGTTGTATTTTCATTCTTCTCATATCAGTTTTTGGGTGAGGTTTTAGAGCTCCTCATTTTAGTAACCCTCAGAAAACAAATGGTAAATGTCACCTCCGTCGTAGCATGGGTCAGGTCTGCGCACATGGTGAAACTTGATGGACATTTGTCCATTTAGAAACTGCCCGCATGATTTGGGCACATACTACTTGGGAAACGTGAGGGAGTGATCTTTGCAGTACGAAGCGAAGGGTGCCAGGTGCGCCGTAGCATCATTTACATTTTTAGGATTGCGTTCCCGTCGTGAGGAAAAAACGCTTGGGGATCACACTATTAGTAGGATAATTTTAGGACTTTGAAACGGGTTAGATAGCTATTATTGTTATTATTATTATTGTTGTTATTACTAGTATTATTATTATTATTATTTTTATTATTATCATTATTATTATTATTATTATTATTATTATTATTATTATTCAACCACATGACTTCATGTGCACCAAGCATGGCGTAGTGTAGACGGGCCGAGCGAAGACACCCACCCCCCCGCGTCGATAGCGTGGCTTGTAAAGGCTACGAATCGCCGGACTTGCTCACTTGCCGCCAACACCCTTAGAACCCTCAGATAGTGATCCTCTGTAACCCTCAGGTAGTGGCCCCCGTTGCTGAATCGTCTTGCACCGCGTAGTCGTTGTACTGATACCAACGCTATACGTTTTATCAGCTCACTTTTGGTTTTTGGCGTGCTAGGCTAGCTCGAGATATCGCTCACCAACACAACGAACGCTGAATGAAGCCTTTTTTTACAAAAAAATTAAAAATACACAACAGCTAGCTTACTTGATCTAGGATTTCGTCGAAACTCATCTTTGCAAGCTGTGTGTGATACTCCGATCGCGCGTGTTACGGGTTGTGTATGTCCTCATGAAGGATACGTTCATTTAGGTGGTCGTGGGGCATGGAGTGGCCGAAATGCGTTCGTTTAGGTGGTGGTAGAAAGCCGTTTGTTTTTATTTAGTTGGACCAGTACTCTGCTATTTATGGCATGTCCGCTGCGATGGAATCCCGTCTCCCCTCCACTCTAACGGCGTTCTGGTTTGTACTACAGTTGAAAGCCGTTGGTTTAGGTAGTGGTGGGCAGGAGGCAGAAATCCGTTCGTTTAAGTGGTGGTGAGAAGGAGGTATAAAACCTTTCGTTCAAGTGGTGGTGGGCATGAGATGGCAGAAAGTTATTCGCCGGGCAGTGTTGGACCAGTACTCTGTTGTTCGTGGCATATCCCTTGTAATGGCATTCCCTCTCCCCTCCACTCTACTGGGGTTATGATTTGTATAGTATAATGGTTGACGGGCGACGGTCAAGATCATCTTCAGAGAGGCTAACTTAAACTCAGCTTTTCCTTCTGAACGCTCTCGTGCCTCGCATACTTACAATTTGCAGGCGGTTGTTGAGGCAGGCCTGCTCAAACATGCGCACCGAGAACCACGCCAGCATTTCCCCGCGAGAGCATTGACTCAAGACGTGCTCAAGCTCCTGCAATTGGCCGTCCCTGAAAGAGGGAGGGAGGGAGGGAGGGAGGGATGGGGGGTGGGGGGATGGGGGAGAGAGAAATTAATAGCATAAAACAAATGTAGAGAATTATGTAAACGTACAAGAGACGTACCAGTACAGGACTACAACAGTAGACTGCAGCAGAATTTGTATAACACCGACCGGGGTCACAGCGGTTGACCAACTGCACCGTTTTCATTAGGCCCGGTTCATAGGCACGTCACGTCTAGGTGGACAAGGGGGGGATGGTCGGGATGATCTGTACCACCTCGACGAGACGTGGGACACTGAGATCGCCGCGGCTGCAGAGCCAAAAGCAGGGGCGTCAGTGCTTCGATTGCCTTTACGGTCAGGTTAGCGAGGCAAAGCTGCCCCCGTTGACAGTATAAGTGATGTGATACTCTGTAGGGGCTAGATGGGTATTTGCGCCATGCCTTGGAGTCAAGATTGACGGCTGATGCGGACGAACAGGCTCACCTTGCCAGCCGAACCGAGCGCTCGCCTTGTTGCATCATTACCTCCGTCGCGGCAGGGCGATTTTTTCTGTCTTGCAAAACCTGCTTAATCGTGAAAGGCGCGAGGCACAACCAAGAACAACCAACAATGATTTGACGACATGTACTATTTTATACTGCTGTACTGCTGTTTATGTGTCGCCTACGAGTATCTCTCTCTAGTTTCGCAGGCGAGACATGGCGACAAGCAGGAATAGCACATAACGGCGGGCAGTTGTCACATTGTACGAAAAACTGTCAACGACTACGAGTACTTGTATGAATACTGTAGCTCGATTACACTGTCACTTAAATACTATTAGACATACTTCGCGCACAATGGAACAGTAAGGCTTACGTATACTCCGCCTGGGCCTGTGTCCCGACTTACTTGTCGGATGCTTTTTCGAGCCGATTTTCTCCAAAACAAGGCGGGCATACACAACGAAAATGGTCGTTTGGAAAGATTTGAGATTTCGTCGAAATCTTTCCATACTCGCGTATACATACGTAGACACATCGGCCGGTGTTTGCACTCTCCCGTTGCCGATAAAATCAAGTTGCAAATCGTCCGACGGGGTGTTGGTCTTGCATGCGTGTTATCAGATACCTGGTACCTGGTACCTGTACTGGTATATGATACCTGGTACGGCATAGCATACGAGTACGTACAAGTGCAAACTCTGAACTGTGAGTGCTTGATATATATTTTTATAAAAAAAATTAAAAAAACACAACAGCTGTGAGATCTAGGATTTCGTCGAAACTCATCTTTGCAAGCTGTGTGTGATTCCACCATCCCATCCTGCGCGCGTTGTCTTATGATACAGATCCTTACATTTCAGTATTAGTAGTTGGGAGACATCACCTACGTCGGCGGCCCGGGTTGCTTGCTTCGTGCGGCCGATGCTGTATTCGCCATTTATTTTCGACGTGTTTTCCCACTGAAGCCCCAAAGCCGTTAAGAGCTGTTCACGCTTCAAGCCTACGAGTAGTCACATTGTCACATTGTCACGCGTAGCGGGCGATATTGTTGGGGCTCGCAACAAATCTCAGTTACGAGTAGTTTGAAATTCTGCCTGCTGTTGTAAGTTGTAACCGGTACACACATCCGGCCGACAAACTTTCTGTGCTATCATATCACATCAACTGCCTGTAACTGATGTCTGCTGTGTTACGCCTATGAATATGACGAGTATTAGACTGGACTATTAATACTGGTAATATCCTACCCGGTACATGTGATGCTGCTGTTTGTGCTGTATTGGTATGGACCGGCGGTAAAATAGGTCCGTATGTACCGCGAGGCGATGGAACACCTCATGGCGGCACCGCCAAGCTCAAACTCGAGCACCTGCCGACGAAAAGAGGATTCAAGTCCGACCTCCACCTCTGCCACCGTTGCGTGTGGCGGGGAAGGAATGCACGCCAAACACGGCAAACCCAACGGAGAGCTTTCCGACTCCGAGCCAGCAGATGCTGGAGATGATGGAGATGCTGGACAAAATGGACAGCAGGCCAGCAATACTACTGTGAGAAACGACGAAGCGATCATGACGAATGTACGATGTGATTACGAGCGAATGAGAGTTTCTAATTCACGCCGCGCCAAAAAATAGTGACCCTTTTCGAGATCGCTGAAGCCGGAATATACGGAATATACGACAGCCGCCGCCGACCACCAACGCACACAACTTAACGGCATGTCCAAATATGCTGCTGCGCGAGTTCCTACCGCCGGCTATGTCGATGTTTTTGGAGAGGGTGCGGTGTCTGGTGGGGGCAAAGGGGTGCAGTTTTGTCGTCGACTGGCCGAGGTGGAGACGTTGGCGTGACGGATATGATTCTTATAGTATGAATTAAGTAGTTGTAGTGTGTGAACAGCGTGACCGATCACGGGTTGCAACGTTCCAACAGCAGTGAAATGACAGATGTTGTTTCCTTCGCAAGGTATCGGCACGACCTGGTTGAGCCGTAGACTTGTCGATGCCGCATTAGCGCAATAGGCAGTAGAGAAATAGGTAGGGCTGTGAGTCGGCAGCAATTCAAGACTAATAACTAGTCGTTGTTCGGCGAAGCCGACTTGCTGACTAGTTGGCAAGTCGGCTGGCGAAGCGAGCCAAGTAAAAGCCCCCCCCGGCCGATGGGGGCCCGCTGGAGGCGCCCCCGAAGGGCTCGCCGGAAGTGCCTCCGAAGGATCCAGCTGAAGGCGCCGCCGGAGGTGTTATATACGCTATTTGGCTTCATTCTACGCAAGAAAAGCGCAATAAATATTACCCAGATTCATGTAAGTTTCAACAACAACAAAAAAAACGCTTCAGTTTACACAAGAAAATTCAACAAAAACGAAAAGTACGAAAAATGTACCAGGTAGTTATCTGCCCCGAACTAGAGGACATTGACAGCAATGGTTTCAGTCTCAATATTACCTGACAGGGATACGAGCGAAACAGCAAACTCCTCACGAGCTCGCGGTGCATAAATTATCCCCAGAAGAAAAGGTCGTTGGATCCCTCCGTGATATTATTCGTTTATTGATGTCTCCCCCAACCTTGCGCGAAACACGCGGGTCGATGACGACGGCAAGTCGTAAACCATCTATCACACAGTATCATACGAAAGACAACGCGTTTCGCAACAAAACAAAGACATACAATCTTAACCGAGGAAGATGCTCGATGGACCCACAGCTCAATGCCACGTAGACGCAGATGATTCGTCGGATGAACGCCAGCTCTACATACTGCCCCCACTTTCTTTGCCCACTCCTCAATCGAAAAAAAAATGCCACCATTCAAAGTGTTGTGGGCAAAACACCAAGCGAGCTCAAGCGAAACACCAACGCACAGCAGGAAGAACCGCCAAGCGCCAAGCCCGGCAGTTCTACCTAGCGCTGCCATTCCTCTACAGCCGTCCAGTTTAACCGGAAAACAGTAATTCTACGCTCTCCGGGTCAAGTGAAGCACGCCTTTTGTTTATAGTGAGCCCTGCCGTGGAGAACGTGCGCTCAGACTGGGCCTGCGTGGCGGGGATGGATAGAACCCTAGCGTGGCGGATATGACGATATGACGCACTGATAATAAGCTGCGTACAGACACGACTTGTCAAACACCTGTGCAGTGTGTAGGGTACCGGTTTTACCATGCAGCAGTACGAGTAGGTGCGATACCGTGCCACTACTACAGCTGTAGCAAGTTATTGTACGAAGTACAGTGCTGTAGATGCAACGGACGGTAACCTCAAGGGCCTGATCAAATTTCGAGGTTCCACTGTCCGTACTCGGTCCTACAGCGAATGAAATGGTGAAAACTCAAATGTTATCGTGTCAAGTCGCACGGTACCATGTATTGTAAAGTATAATGTTATTATGCATGCCATTTTGTGGTGTACCCTGAAGGCAAGACGTCCTTCCTTACTGATTGAATCCAGGTATGGGGCTTGATTAAGGACGAGATCGGCCAGATAGCAGAGGCTCCAGCCAGGTGGGCGGCGCAGTCCCGTGCTAGTAATGCAAGTAAAGAGCACCTTCGACTAGTGGACGCCGTGGACAAGGTCAAGAGACGACGGGCAGCTATATCACGGGAGAGGGAGCAGCTAGCGAGAAGAAGAGGTCCGTGCAAAGGCTGCAGTATCCGGGCAAATGCTGCAGTATCCGTGCAAATGCTGGGGTGTTTGGAATGTTGTGTGGCGTTTTGGTTGCGATGTACTGGCATCTTTCATGTCTCTGCTGCACTGCTGCACCTGTGTAACTCCGTTAGAACTGCAACCACCTTTTTGGGGACAAAGTACTAAGAGTTAGTGTGGGATCGTTAGAGGGGGTCCCTTTTACCGTGGTAAAATAGTTTATATTTTAGGAGGTTGATAATATGCAGGACGGCTCTGCAGAAGTGGTTGCCGCTGCAATGCCGATATCACCACCCTGTTGGAAATCCGCCCCCGAGAACCCTTGGGGCATACCATTGTTCGGAAATGCAAGGACCGTTTGGGTATTAATATTTATGCCTAAATGGTCCTTACATTTCTGGGCAGAGTGGTACATTCCTTGGCGCTCTTGAGCTTATTAATAGTTGCAATTCACACGGCCGGAGGTATTGTCGGTCACGTGTATTCCCACATCCTGCCTATCTCAAGATGTGCCTGAAACGGCCATCTGCAGGCACGCGGCACCACTGCACACCGCTCCACGTTGCGATACCTTACTCCAATACTGCTTGAACTCAACTAACTCATATGTGCTGCCCCGCGCCCACTTCACAGCGCAGCAAGCACAAGACACTATCACACGACGTTACGACACCTTACTTCACTACTGCTTTACGATCTAACAGTGCTGCCTGAAACTGTCATCTGCAAGCACACAACACTAAGTTACGACACCTTACTTCGCTACTGCTGTACTAACTATCTATGTGCTGCCCCGCGCTCACTTACTTCCCAGCTGAGCTAGCGCGATGCCGTGCGGAGTTGCTGTCCCGTAGGATTGTACTTGAGGCGAGGAGAAGCGATGTAGCCGAAGCACGGGAGAACTGCAGAAGCAGAAAGGCCTTGTACTCCGAACAGCTTGTCAGCGCCATGAGAATGGGTAAGCCTCTAGACGGTGTACGGCAGCCGCTATTTTTTTCTCTAGCCACGAGTTTCTGGCAGGCTTCTCTGTGAGAGCGTTGCGGTCAAATGGCACGATGGATCGGCATACTTGTGGGCGTAAGGTAAAAGAAATACCTGGTAGTAATTTTCTACCAGGTACTGTAGATTGCTTTACAATGAGTAGTGCTGTGCTGTGCCGTGTTGTGCTTTGCTGTGCTTTGCTGTGCTGTGTGATGTTGTGCTGGCTCGTTCTGTGCTATTCTGTACTGTGCTGCTGTTATGTGCTGGTCTGTGTTGTGCTGTGCTATGCTGTGATGTGTTCTGTCCATTGTTTATCTTCAGCGCACCTCCCGCTCATGACCTCTCGCACAACCCTACCCCTTAGTGAAGTATATCGGTGCTTGTTGGCGTGCGGTACGATACGCATCCCGAGCCCTCATAGGCTGTTCATTGTAGCGTCTTCGTGGGAGGCACAAGCCTCTTTCCGCTATTATAGCGCGTGCTTTACAAGCCAACAGTTGAGGACGCGCCTCGTAAGCCACGACACACCCTTAACCCTTTCACGATTGAAAAACTTACCCCACACTAATTCCAAGTGGTTCGTCCACGAAAGTGTGGGTGCAGGGGGTCTAAGGGGGTTGGACTGCGATCACTTCTTTGGCAACCCCATCCGTGCCTAAATGCCCCTATGAGCCCCCTAGCGATTAGACGATCCTACCCATGCGGGATTTTTTTGTAAAATTTCTTTCATAAGGCGCCTTGAGCATGCGTCTATGAGCCCCCGAACGATTATATGGTCCCAGCCATGGGGGCAATGTTTGGAGCTTCTTTGTTCAGGCGTCTTGAGCATGCGTCTATGAGCTCGTTAACGATGACACGATCCCATGCATGCGGGAGGTTTTTGTGGTTTGTTTCTTTACCCCTGTAGGAGTGCACCCACGTTTTTGGGGGCAAACTGCTTGTAATTTGTGTGGGACCATTTTCACACACACGAGTAAAATGGTTAAGGCGCCTTGAACATGCGTCCATCACCCCACTAACGATTATTCGATCCAGCCCATGCGGGCAATGTTTGGAGTTTCTTTGTTCAGGCGTCTTGAGCATGCACCTATGAGGCGGCCCCTAACGATTATTCGATCCAACCAATGCGGGCGATTTTTGTGCTGGTTTGTTTCCTCAGGCGCGTTGAACGACTGTTTCCATATCTGGCACCTCGGGCCGTTCGCAACTATCAACGGCTTCAGGGTGGGGAGGCTTACCACGCATCTCGTCGACTGGCAGGAAGTTAACGCTGGCGTAGGGCAGGCGGCTATAATACTCGTCACAGGTCAGTCCATGCGCCGAGCTATCATATTGCGAGAAAATAGACAAGTTGTCTGTGTTTTGTTGCCGCTCAACTTTACGGCACAACATGACAAGAAAATACATGATTTGCCTGCTTTTTGTTGTCCCCAAAAAATGGCAGTGCATTACTGCAAGAAATCAACTACCAGTACTTGCTTGTGTTTTGCTGTCCCCCAGCTATCACAGCACTGCTGTGACACGAGTTGTACATGCGCGTGCCCCACGCTGGCAGTAGATTTCCTTCATTTGTCGGTGGAGCAGACGAACTTTGCAGAAAACGACGCTGTGTCAAATGGGCTATAGGCTCTTTCCCCCGTGGTCGCTAGTCGATCCCCTTTTTCAACGCGGCAGCACCCAGGGGTCGGTGGGGGGCGCTGGCGTTGTTCTAGATATCGGTAGGTCTGTCTGCACTTGGTATTGTATGCCTTGGTATTGTATACTGCCGAGTTAACTCTCACATGGGATCATAGCTATTATTTTGCGTTACTGTCTGTCCGCGTGCGTGTATCGGTCGGGGCCTCGAATGGGCCCCCAGGATGGCTTCGCCGTGCTTCAAATCCGAGGTGTGGACAACCGCAATTGGCTACCCACGTCTCTCTCCAAAATTGTCTGGGATCAGGTTAACGCGCCCTTTCTTCAGCTCGCCCTGCGTGCGACTCGCCAAATATCTCACGGCGCTCCGCGCTTTGTGCAAACATTTTCTGTCTGGTCGTTGAAAACCCGATGTGCTCCGTGACGGCATAGTAGGAATGCGAGGGTGTAGGGCTATGCATGATAATGAGTACACCCCCTCCCTGCCCCTCGATGTTGATTGTTGGTGCAGTGGCGATCTCTATGGGAGTGGAGTTTTCCAAGTACCTCATCGCCCCTTGCGGGAGCTTCACCAAAATTGCGCGATCGGGGGATGGGCGAGTACTGTACAGCTTGCACACGGACGAGAGTTTCAGCCTTTTCCCTCGGCGTAACTTTAACTTCGCGCTGAGAGCCTTTCTGCACTGCTTAGGTAATGTGCTCCCCACCGTCAATGTATTTCTGCTGCACTTGTACGAACTGTGCCGAACTGCACTTTACTTACCAGGTATACTGTACTGTATGTTATGGTATTGTACTGTGCTGTCCTGTCCTGAACTGAATTGTGTGGTGTTGTACTATACTATGTGTTGTGCTGTGCTGCTGTACTGTACTGCTGCTGTTACTATTCGAGCTGCTTTATACTGCTGTGCCTTTGTATGGCAGACGTTTTTTTTTTGCACATAATTTGCTAATTTGACGTTACTTGCGGTAGTAGTATGAAAGGGGTAATGACGTAAAATCTTATAGCATGAATACCTCCATTTTGTTGGTTCTTGGTGAATGCCTCATACAGAATGTTACGTTGTGCACACAACAAAATATATACCAGGTTTTAATGAAGTTGCCAAATGGCACAACCAACGTTCGTGTGTTGCACTGGACTATTAATAGTCTTCCGCCATTTCGCGCTACGACAGTATTCTATCGTACAATCTATGGTGTAGTCTTTCTCCAGTCGTAGTTGTACAATATGTCTCCAGTTTCCCATTGAACGTCGGTCTCTGGCGTATGAACGGTTTTTATTTTGCTGCACAAGGTTACGAGATGGGGTTGATATTCTACTAGTAATACCAGGGAAATAAAAGAACTGGGAGTGATAACGTGAAATTCTGCTCAACACTGGTTCGGGGTTTCACGTACTGTAGAGTTGCAGAGCTGCGCGATAGGAATTGGAGCACGGCCACTGTAAAACGCTGGCGTAGGCACAACCGGGGTCCGCGGCACGTCTTCACGGCGAATCCCGGTTTAGTTTTACACCAGCTTAACTTTCATATATAGCACGCCTTCTGTTAGCTTTTGAGACGTCGCTATTAACCCTCTTAGCACCCACTCGGAAACCGCAAAAAAGAAACCAACTACGACCATGTCAAAAGAGCCCGAACTCGTTGGGCCCACCACAGCAGACAGTACATCACTTTTCAAAGCTTTGGCGTGGTGAACGGGGCATTCAAAGTCCACTCAAAGAGATGCCTCTAAAACCAAGTACGTAGTACCACATAAATTTGGGCCCATTCCATGGGCCCTGTAGCGTGCTAGTGCTAAGAGGGTTAATAGGAGAGTTGGCTCTACACCGACTTATACGTCACTACGTTTGTATTATACGTGGCCAGGAGAGGTGGTTTTACACCAACTTAAAAGTTGTAGTACGATTCTGCTTGATTTTGAAACGCCGTCAGGAGAGGTGGTTCTACGGCAACTTAAACTTCGGAGCACGTTTTTTGTTTGTTTTTAAAACGTTGCCACGAGAGGTGGTTCTACACCAACTTAACTTCGTAGTTTTATTAATATTAGTAGCACGTCTTCCGTTGTTTTTTTTTTAACATTGGCTGGAGAGGTGGTTGCACTTTGACTTAAACTTTGTACACAGCACGTATTCTGCTTGCTCGTGGTTCTTCTCTGACTTAACTTGGTAGCACGCCTTAACGCCTTGTGTTTCCTTTTGAAACGTGGAGGTTCTACACCAACTTAAGCTTCGTAGCACTTGTTCGCTTTGCTTCTTAATATGATACGTCACCAGGAGAGGTAGTTCTACTTGAACTGAAACTCGTTCTGTGTGTTTTGAAACGTTGTTTTTACGTTTGTAGGAGAGGTCGGAGAGCACGTCCAAGAGCACGACCCCACTTTGCGGCTTCCGTACTCCATCAAGGAACACGAAGGGACCATCGGAGGGCTTCCGGTGGCGTTGGGTAGCAGCCTGGAAGACTGGACGCGCGCCCTTAAGTACGTGATGATCGATCTCAAGTGGATTGCCGCTTGGGCCGCTAAGTACCTTCCCCCGTGCTGAGTTTCAAGTACCTTCCCCCCTGCTGAGGTTCAAGTACCTTCCTTCGTACTGAGCTTAAGTATCTTGCCCCGTGCTGAGCTTCGACTACCTTCCCCCGTGTTGAGGTTCGAGTACATTCTCCCGTGCTGAGCTTCGAGTACCTTCCTCCGTGCTGAGCTTCAAATACCTTCCCCCCGCGCTGACCTTCTGTGCTCCTTGGTTTTGGGTCTATTAGATCGATTTGTATGGCAACGGTATGTTTAGCTTGGTCGTAAGGAGCTTATTCCTTGGGTTTCGGTCGATTATACCGTTTTTTGGGGCACAGTGTGTTTGGCTTCGTCGTACGGAGCTTGTCCCAATGCTTGTACTAATAGTAGCTTTCTCCTGGTGCGATTCGCTATACGGCTGCAGCTGCAAGTGCAGCATCTGTGGTGCCTTGGTTTCTGGAACCCTGTGTTCCACTGTGGACGGAATTATAAGGACCGTTTGGGTATTATTATCAATATCAAACAGTCCTTATAATTCGGTGGTACCCTCCAAGGTGTTGGCGCATGCGTGTTCCGTTGTACTGGTCATAGTGTTTTCCTGCAGACGCTCTGTCGGCGCCGCTTCCATGTGAAATTCGTTAAGGGGGGGGGTGATGTACTGGGAAGTAATTTTTGTTTGAAACAAGCCTCCGTTGCTCAAGCGGGGACGCGGGACGTGGTTGGTCGCTGAGATGGTCTAGATGGTCTGTACCGTTTATTATACGTATGTACCAGTATGTTTTCAGTGTATATAGATACGTATCTAGTTTCTTGGTCAACCTCGTACCTTCTTAAGGTCCTGATTTTTCGATCCTGCATCTTAAGATCCTGATCGGTCAACCTTGTGGTCTACCTTCTTAAGGTCCTGGTCATTGGATGTGTTGCATTATGTGTGTTAGGCAGACCGCCCTCGGCGAATGTGGATTAAGTACGGTCCAGATAGATATCGCTTTTGGATTCTTAGAGAGGGAATGCACTGCTTTGTTTTCTACCAATACAACGCACACAAGTAACCTAGTCTAGAAGTGCAGCGCAGAGAGTGCCGCTGGCGACACGTGATTAACATCGTAAAGAATGCTTTAGGCAAGAGCCAGACGAAAGAAAGAGTTTTTATCGAAGGCAGGAACGAGACTGCGAGGAAAAATCTGTTCCGTGATGCCATATCAGCGTGTGGAGAATGCAAGCACACGGACCAACGATTCGTTGTCCTCCATTATGCGCGACAATTGTGACGGCCACCCGAGGGCTTTTACGGTGGTTTACCAGGTAGAAAGCAAGGTACAGCTATACAAGATGCACGGCTTCTGCGAGAGAGCCTAGGTGCTAACACGTGTACAGTTCATATCATACCACTGCAAAACTACCCCGAGCTACCTCCTAATTTCAACTGTTTTATACACATCATATCAATCATATTTTATGTATCACATCATCGTTGGTCCCAAAAAAATGGGGCGGTTCTGAAAGGGTGTACGCTAACACTACGTTATATTATACCTACCGCTTGCGTACCACCACTTTATTAGACGGAAATGTAAGGACCGTTGGGGCGTAAAAAGGAAAACCCAAGCGGTCCTTACATTTACGTCTCGTAGATATAATGGAATTTGTCACTGAATCGTGAATGGTTTCTGTTTGGCCCTCGATGATGAAACCACGCCTCCTCGAGGTGAAGAACTCGCCCCCTTACTAGCGCAAGCAAAATCGCCGTCCATGCTGCTGCAGCAACACTGCAGGCCGTTCTCGTAGGAATGATATATAGTACGAGTACTCGAGACAGCGTTTTGTCCACCGTACAATATCAGTGTATTCCCCAGATTGCTGGGAGCTAAACCTCCTAGCTGTCTGTCTGAAATATAGCGACCCCTCAATACAATCATTGACATGAATACCAAACGCTCCTTACCTTACGAAAGCGATTCCAGAAAGAGAGAGATTGTCGAGACGGTTTGTGTTTGGCGATCGACCTCTAACATCGTGATGCAAACAACCCACGCGCAACCCGCTGCATGCAGGGGCACGGCCAATGAATGCATATAACAGCCTCGAAAGTTGCATGCTGATCCGTGTTCTAGAAGATATACTTCGAAGTATTACTGACGAGGTGTGTCTGCACGGCATACGAGCGTGCTGCAATTCTGCTCTCGATGGCATCATGTAGAAAGTAGAGAATCCTTGTTATTGTCTTGAAAATAGGGACTTTAGCCTTAAACAAATGAGCTAACTTTTTTTTCTTGAAAATAGATACCTGGTACTTTGGTATTTAATCAAACGGTGTATTATTTTTGCTGGCGCGGACTGGGATTCCTTGAAAATACCGGTAGAGACTTTTGGTCTTTAATCAAACGGTGTATTATTTTTGCCTGCGCGGACTGGGATTCCTCGCCGAGTTTACCGAGCAAAATCACGAGACTTCCTAGGCAGTGCCGGGTGACATGTGTGAAGCCACCGCCGCAAGCGCGTGGTTGTGGCTTTCCCGGGCTAGGATTTATCAGCCGCGGTAAAAAAAAACTCCGGTAAAAAAACCGCTTTCGAATAACTGCGGTCAAGAAAAGATAACCGTCTGAGGAATAGCCGAAACAGAAACTACGTTTCAGCGAACAAGTGCTACCTCAATCGTAATCCGCGTCTATGGCCAACAAAGCTCGGGTTAACCGCTACACTATTACGCCTGCAAAAAATCTTGAGGGGATTTATAATTGAATCGGAAGAACATGTCACCTGGGGAGCCCCGGGAGCTGTCCAAATCCGTCGTCAGAATGGTAGGCTTCTTACGATTAACCCACCTTCCAGACCATTGCCATACGCATCTAAAGCCACGATTTGGTACAGCAACAGACAGTATCGCGCACTTAACCCCTTCAGAACCGCACCCACGATTTATTTTGGGGAGAATCTACTTGGATTTAGTGTGGGATAAAAATATTGCACGAGTAAAAGGGTTAAAACACATGTTTTCGAAATGTTCCAACATTTCATTATCTAGGTTGCGAGCTGAAGTGTGCAGTACTCCTGTACACTTTTGTTTGTCCGCGTTTTCTCATGTTTACTTAGTGTGTCAACCTACCACCCAGTTGCCTTTGAAACATGGCCCAACACCAACGTGTTGCTTACAGTACCTCTTGGTGAAGCCAAGTCGCGTAAAAACGTGCTTCCGGCAGGGCGCCTCCAGCGGGGCCCTCCGGGGGCACCTCCGGCGGGGACACCTCACCAGCCGGGGGGGGGGGGCAGGGGTTGCGGGGTTGCGGCTTTGCGACCGGTTTCGGCCTTTCTCCCCTGCAATTCGTCTGATTTGCTCGCCTGTGTATGTCCCACTTTTCGCATTCAGTACGTCTGGCATTGCATAGCCAAATGTCCTCATTTACCAACCTTCGCGCGATCTCAGCACGCTATTAAAACACCACAAGCAACAGGCTTGCAACCAAGACAAAGAGAAATCGGCAGGTGACGCTGGGCCCGAGAGCCCTTGCCTTGGGACGCCCCGCCACGCAAACATCCTCTCGACATCGTTCACGAAGCAGCGCCTGCTGCTTGGGTACGGGATGCCCCCGGACTGCAAGGTACAGAGGTACCAGTAAACTATAGGGTTATGTATACTACGAGACAGAGAATGCCTGCATCACAACAACCATTCAAATACAAGATATATCAGCTTGCTAAACGCTTCTACCCTTTTACCCCAGGGGCATGAGCATGTTAATATACCCCCCAACACCTACTACACCTACACTCGCCTCCGCATCCCGATTAACAATAACTAGTCTAAAACCCTATTATTGATAGTATACGTCTATGTCTTCAACCCCATTATTACCGATATTACCGATCGCACGTCTTCACAAAAAAACGGCTCTCTCAAGGACAAGCATGGCGACTGAACAAGCCGGCGCGCAATTCAGGCAATGTAAACATCTACGTACCATGGACCGTCTTTCTTGACTTAGCGCCACCTACCCTGTGCACGCACTACACTAGCTCTGATACACCCAAAAGCTGTTCGCTCCCCCCCCGATACTCCGTCGCTTCACCGGCTTAGTTTGGCTACCAGCGGCCGGCGGCCTTCCTCTTCGTCCAAAGCTGAAAAAGACATTGCGATCAGGCATCGCGACAGAGGGGTAAGGGCGAGGGTTAGCGTTTCTGTGCTTCGGGCGAAGACGGCAAACGCAAGGTGCCGGTCTTCGAGGCCTTGATGCAGCAGTTTCACTGCCCAACCACAGCAGCGATTCACGTGACGTCACGGCATTCGAACCGTTATGTTGTGCTCTGGCTCTACGATATGCACCAGGCATGTACTACTGTAGAACGGCTACCGAGCCTGAGTTGCTGGATAGGGGTACTGCACCTCTTTCATGCTTTTGGCCAACCGATTTCTGACAGACGGGGCTCCTCAACCGACGAACTACCCGAAATCGTTGGATTGTTACTATTACGGGGGACCATAGTAATTAGGACCAAACACGGTTGGTAAAAAAAAGTGGGATATATAGGTTTTTGTGTATATCGTTGGTCCTGATTTCTGTGGTCCTCCGTAATATATCATTCGTTGTATACCTAGGCCATGGGATTGTTATCAAGTTGCACTTCCGTAATTTATTACAGTCGGTTTTTTTGTTCGGTATGGACCTCCAATGAGGAGCCTCAGAAAACTAGGGTGCAACCCTATCGTAAAACGCGTCGGATAGGCTCAAGGCTGTTTTATACGAAACATCTAGCGCACCGTGCCGGGGGAATCGGTGCCGAAAAATAGATCTGGTATGTGCTTTATCCTTTCAGTCTCTCGGACGGCATCGCCGGGAATACACTCTGATATCTCGCCGCTTGCACAAGCAGGGCAGGGGGTCCTATCGGAGCACATCTCTTGATAAAGCAAAGCCTACCTTGCGTGCTTCCCTGATCAGCGCTTGTTCCTGAGATATAGCTGCAATCCTATTACTCGTTTTGGCCTGTTCGACCTGTACGTGTTTGTTCAGGCTGCAATTGCCTCGCACACTCTTTTGAAGTAGGCTGTTGTTCCTCTTCTCGTTATCCTTGACCTCGAGTAAAGCGTCGACAAACGCTCCGAAGGCGAGCATATCTTGACGATGCATTACGTGTTCCTGCGCAACGGTTAAAAAAGGAGACGCAAGCCCGACAAAAACAAATGGCGGTTCTTCGTGTATAATACGGCGCCTGCCGGAGATGCCGGCATGGATGGTATCAATGTCACCCTTGTATTGCCCCTTAAAAACTTCATTCCTAGTCTCAAACTCAGCACACCTGACGGGGGGGGGTTCGTTTTGAGCTTCTGAATTCGATCTGCTATAAATAGTCAAGCGCATGCAACAAGGTACCGACATCATCACCCCGATGGAGTAACATCTCGGACTGCACAAAACGCCTCGCGTACCTTCCTTCCCCAAGGCAGTCGCCGATCGAAAAAGTAAGTGGCAGCATTTTGGACTTTAATGAAGGCTGACTCCGTCCAGGACCACCAAGTCTTGCGAACCAAGCGACGAATCGATTTAGGCACAATAAAAGCGAAGATTCTGGAGCAGACTTGCCATAAGTCGAGGCCGCCATGAAGATGTTCCTGACACCTGCAACACATACGGCCAGAAGCGCACGCCGCTGTCAACATGAGGGGTGACACGGTACAAAGAGGCACTATTCTCCCCTTGGCGTGCCGTGGAGTGAGTCCTACAGCGAGGAACGTTGGGTGCTCTATCTCTCACAGGCAAAACAATGACTAGGAGTAGTGAATCGTATCAGTTGCGCGCGCCATAAGGTTTAAGCCATGTCTTCCGCCGTTCGAGACGTTTCGATGCGGCAAGACAGAGAGAAAGGTACTACGTTGCCCTGGGCGATCGTTACTGCTTACCTATGGCACCGGGGCGAGACCTTGAGCCATGTCGCCGCGCAGTCAGCATGAAGGAAACGCTTACAGCTGCAGCGACTCTGAAGGCACGTGATTGTCGCTGCCGCGGTTACCCCTCCCCCCACGGTAGATGATACCGGTGATACTGGTATACCCGTTCCTTCTCCCGCGCCGTCTCCAAAAACCCCTGAAGTGAAACTGCCGTTCCCATCCACGAACCCCACCATGCATATCGAGCAGAACATCTGTCATTCAAGTTATGTCGCCAGCATTTTCCCCGTTTTCCATCAATGGGGCCAAAATATGTTTCGGTCGGTGGGGAAGAGGATATATCCCTCTCGAACAACCTCCAAATTCTACGTCAGGAGGGCTCTAGCGAAAAAATTGACTTAAGACTAGTGAGCGTTATAGGTTGCGCGCGCCTTACGATTTATGCCATACTTCGTATCTCCCGCCGTTCGAAACGTTTAGATGCTTGGTTTGGGTAAGGAAAAACATTTGTGGTTGGGCTGTAGCTGTTCGCTCCTAGCTTTGGGGGCTACGGTTTTTACTTGTTGTAGCAGCGGCACAAAGACTGGCGTGTCGTTAAAGTGCGTCTTCGGCGTCGTTCGAGAACGGTGACGAGGAACAATAACCAAACAACAACCGGGGGCAACGGATGGCATACCTCAAGTGCAAGGAAACGTCCAACAGACAACATACTACTGCACGTAGGAACCACAGACGCTTTTTGTGCAAGCAACAATCGAAACATTATCCAATTTCTGTCAGCGATAGGAACCACAGACGCTCTTCGTGCAAGCACCAATAAAAAAAACATCCAATTTCTGTCAGCGATGTATTATTGCAAGAGGCAAGCAGTGGTCACCTCTTTTTTCCCGCGGGCGCGGAAGAGCTCGGCCCTGGACACCAAGCCCAGCCTCAGGTGCCTCGATGTCGGCCAGCAGAAAGGTAAGAATTCTCGGGAAAGGTCAACCCCTATCTCGAATAACGAGCACCACTCGTAGACAACCAGGAATAATTCAGGCAGCAAGTCCATTAGTCCTTGCGACTTCCCGATATTCCATGGAACCTTTAGGCAAGGCAAACAGTGGTGAGGTGATACGATACGCGTTTTTGAAGCAATAAGAACAGTGAAATATCTGGCACGTTCAAGAGTATGCCGTTCAAATCCTGGTTTGAGCAACCTGTTATAATGTACCGATAGATATATAGTAGTACAGTAGTGGTCCCTCTATAGTGCCGATTGCCCGCTTCGTATAGCGCCTGTGAAATCGCTTGGCACAGATGGGAACAACCAGTACCGGCAGTATGCAGAGTAGTGGCGGTTGCCGCTATAGTGCCGGTATTTCCGGCTGGCACAAACCGGTGCTATAAAGGGACCACTACTGTAGTAGTGTTATTTTCGTGTTTCCATCTTCGGTTTTAGTTTCTTAGCGCAGCACGCGTAGCATGAGGCTGCGGCAAGTGTCAATGGAATGGAGCACCAGCCCCACGAGCGAAATGCGCAGGTGAAAATCTGCCAACGGGAAGGACGAGTGCGGCGATAGGGATAGCACTTTTAGGGCAACTTCTGTGTTTTACAACATCATTCAATACCAGGTATATACCTAGGCCAAGGGACTGCTCATCGAGTTGCTTTTGCATTTATTTCACTTTTTCTCAAAGCTGTTTTGGGGGTGAAGTATAAAGCTCCTTAAGCGAAGAGCGTAAGAAAAACTAAGCGCACGCCTACCGTAGCATGCGTCGAAGCGCCGTCCCGTCGCCTCACTCGCGCCACGGCTGTCGGACGGGGTACCCTCGTGGGGTCCCGCCCATCGGCGTGGAAATGCCAAGCATACTCTCATCACACCCTGGCTTCAGTATACAACTAGGTCCGGCAGTTTCGCTCTAACCGTTTAGTCTCCGTCGGGGTGCATAATTTCCAGGCTGGGCAATCTACCCCGCCTTATAGATACATATAGGATTACAAAATCTGGCGTCGTTATCACTAGCCCGTAAGACAGCTTTTCGTGATGAACAGCCCACAAAGAGCACACGCCACCCACTACACACTAGAGCGAATAAAGAGCGAATCTCCTAAGAATCTTTTAATATTATTGTTGACCCGTTTTGACCCATCTGTCTTCGACCCCGCACAGCAGTAACTACCCCTCGTGGCTGTAAGTAGCTAG
>JAYJMJ010000289.1:986104-1013531 GCA_036873875.1 Laminaria ephemera
GGGGGGGGCATGGCATTATTTGTTACGCTGAAGTCCGTTTTTGAGTCAGGTACAGGACTCCTCGCGCTAGTGGTCTAGACTCGATCGTGAAAACGGTCGTATCCACCCTATTGCAGCTCGGGTTGTCTCCCCTGTCTCACCTACGCCGGGCTTTGTTTCCGTCGCTAGTCTCGGGGTCGCGACGTCCACCATCCCTATGGAGAACTGTTTCTGGCTTGTTTTTTTGGGTAGCGGCGACTGTACGGAGGAAGGATAACCCGGCATCGAGCTCAAGCTTCCGCGCTGCAAGATGGGCTAGGTCCGTGTCCTGTTGTTGACCACGATGATTGCAGGGGGGGGGGGGGCGTACTCATTAGTTGCTTGCCTTAGTCATTTAACCATTGACCACGCATCCCTTTCGAGGCGGAACAGAAGGGAGGGTTGTGCAACAGCATGAGCTAGGTCCGTATCCTGTTAATGACCACGACAAGAAAAGCAGGGGCGAGGGTTGTGAGAAGTGTGAATTCGCGGGGGGTGGGGTCTGCGGGGGGCAACGGGGGGTATGTGCCGCGGTATATCTGCATATGAGCAAACCTTCTTTAGACCATGAATTTTGCCTCAAAAAGGCCTCGGAAGATTCCCAACAAGATTAAACGAGGCCGACCACTAAAATATTGATATTGCCAGCAGCACACCTGTGCGTGTGTTTAAATTAAAAAAAATACACTTCAGCTGTGAGGTCGAGGGTTTCATCGAAACTCATCTTTGCAAGCTTGGTGAAATACTCCCATCGCGCGTGTTACGGGGTGTGTATGTCTTCACGAAGGATACAGGTCGGTGACTCCCCTTAGTGCTAGCTATTACCAGGGTCAACAGGGTGCTTTGACAAAGACGTTCAGTCTGCAATCATGCTGCGCACGGAAACTATATACTGTAACACGCTTTGAGGGTGACATGCTTTTTATTTTGCTCACCGCTGGTAGGACTAGCTGACCGTCCATGTCTTCTCGAAAGCCTAAAGCCACCATCAGCTGCACTCCTCCTTCCACGGAGACCACATCCCGCAGGAAGCCTGCGTTTGACGTGTTTATCACACGGTACTGTGGCGGCGACGACGAATACGTTGAAAAGTGAAAAGCGTTCGGTTCTTGGTGAAGGGCATCCGTATGATGGGTACAGGTCAGTGCTGTTGTTGTTGTTGGCGCCTTCAAATTAAATCGTTCGTCCTACCCAATGGGTTAGGGGTAGGGTTAGGACTATGGTCAAGGACTACGTTGAAAAGCGTTCGGTGCTTAGGTGAAAGGCATCGGTACGATGGATACAGGTTGTTGTTGTTGTTGTTGTTGGTGGTGGTGGTGGTGGTGGTGGTGGTGGTGTTAGTGGTGGTGTTGTTGTTGGTTGTTTTCGTTGTTGATGATGCTGTTGTTGATGATGTTGAGAAATATTGTAAATTTACGTCGCTATCATATCTAACGAATAATTTTGAACAATCACATCGGATCCAGAGAGATTGGGTGGCGCTTCAGCTGAAGAGCTCGTCAAGTGAAAAACGCATGCGCTCAAACGTGCAACCCTTACGCCAACATATATGGCGCTACCCACCAGACCAATGAGCCATGTGACTGAGTGGGGTAGTGCGTAGCGCTATGCCGTCTCCCTCTAACGTGGAAAATAGTAATGTCTTGAATTAGTAGGAACTACTTAAATATCAAATAGAAACAAATGTATTACTTTTATCATTTCACCTCTTGTACGTGCTGTTGCATGCTGTACGACGCAACGCTACGATAGAGGTATACCGTTTTTTGGCTTTTTGCCCAAAATCTGACTGACTGCGGCTCCTCAACTGAGGAACTACCCGATTTCGTTGATTCTTGACAACATCTTTCGCTGTATACTTACAGTAGGCCATGGGATTGTTCATCGGGTTACACTTTCCGATGTCGTCACAGTCAATTGTTGGGTTCGGTTTGAACTTTCTAAATGAGGAGCTTTCAGAACGTTAGGGTGCACCCCCATCCTAACGCGCGTCGTACGACCAACGAGCACAATCAGCACCGTAGCACCGTGGACGCGTGCTGCGATAGAGGTATCACTTTTCTGCTTTTTTGTTTCTGAATGACGGGTCACCTTAACCCAAAATCGTCGGAATGTCATTCATAATTTACAATATGATATTTTTTGTTATACCTAGGCCATAGGTTTGTTCATCGAGTTTGCACAAAATCATTTTTTGGGCGAGGTTTACAGCTCCTCAAGTGAGGAGCCCGAGAAACAAAATGGTGCACCTCTATCGTACGATCGTAGCAAGGCTCCGTCGGCCTCGGAAAACCCACCTTTCCCATCGCTGGGTTCTCCAATGTATTTCCCAGGTATTTCGCTGCGGCTTCTACGCATCGAAGGTGAGGACCCACATTGCCTGAAGGGTCCCTCAGCCGCGCCACCGCTGCCGAGACGGCCGCAAGGTCGGCCACTTCTGGATGATCTATGCCGCGCATTTGCGCAGATAGCTCCTGTTTTCGAGGTAGGGCGAGCGGAGTGGAATGGAAAAATTCACTTCACACGTCGGACAGATCGTAATCTGCTTGATCTAGATCATATGTACAGCACGATTAGCCAACTTCTGGTTGATACATGCCGCGCATATGCGCACGCACGCAGACAGTTCCCGTAGCGGAACAAAACTGCAACCCGATAAGCAATCCAATGACCTAGGTATTACACGAAACATGCTGTAAAACACAACCAGCATTCCAACGATACTGGGTGG
The DNA here is from genome assembly GCA_036873875.1 of Laminaria ephemera. Taxonomy (NCBI): domain Eukaryota; class Phaeophyceae; order Laminariales; family Laminariaceae; genus Laminaria; species Laminaria ephemera. Next base: position 988,854 of record JAYJMJ010000289.1, read on the forward strand.
TTCCTCAGTTGAAAAGCCCCGTCAGTCAGAAATGTTTTTGGCCAATAAGAAGTGCCGCCTCTATCATAGCGCGCATCGGCTTACATTCGCCGCGGCATCGAGACGTTGTAAAACGCTTGCCGGAACCTGGTTCCACTTCGCCCCTCCTGGAGTTTGCCCATCTTCTCTCAGGGCAAGCACGGCCCCGTTTTCCTCCAGCCTAAGGCCGACCGCTTGCATTAACTCCACGCCTCCTAGTAACCTGTGGTGTGGGGCGCGTGCATACAACCGTCAATCTTAACTTGTATAGAGACAGTATGGTTGTTGCTACGAGGAACTCGCGCAGCAGTACATTTGCAACTGTTGTCGGCTTGTGTGCGTTGATTGAGAATTCAGAGAATCGTATACTACTGTAGATGAATCTCGGTCGGCGTACGAAAAAAACAGGCCTCAGCTATCTCGAAAGGGGTTCCAGTTTTTGGCGCCGTCACAATTAAAAACTTGCACTTGAAATAAAGAATGATAACAAAATAGGAGGCTGTGTGTTAAAAGAAAATCGCAATTATTGAGTGGTACGGAGGGGACAAGACAATACGTTTTGCAAGCCGTCGCCAATGGATTTCGACACTCCGGCGGGTCGGGTATGTTTTTGTTCCCATCTGGTATGAGCTCCACGAGGTCCAGCAACTGCGATCTACCAAAACAGACACGAAAAATATACCACTCCGAAGGTGAATTCAAGCACCGTCGGTCTATTAATAGGAACACTTCACACATCGGACATATAATACTCTAAATAATCTAAATCATATATCTGTCGATATGATGTGTTGTGGAGGATCTATGCCGTACAGATCCAACTCAGTAAATATGTGCTAAATCGTGCAGATCATACGGCTCTCGCCCGGCAACATGAACTACAGGCCATGAAGATCATATAGACCAGGGATCTATCTGCCCTGATTGACATAGATCATGAATGAGGATCTGATCTGTCTGTCGTTTCAGTATTCTACACGTCGTTCACATTTCCGTCCTGAGGGGTACCAGGTATCAACCTTAGTGCAGCAATTATTGCCCAAATTATTTATGACCAACAGAGCTCCTCCCCTGAAGAGCTACCCACTATATTTGGACTCAATCTGTAAAGTTTTATATTATTCGTCAGATACCCAGCCTATGGGATATTAGAGTGTTTGCGATGTACCAACTTTGGGTGGGTAGGATTTGGGTAGAAAACATATAATAATAGTATTTAAACCGTCAAAGTCACAATCCAAGGCCAACCCAACCCAAGAAAAATCAGATAAAATTAGGTTAGTTTTTGTTTTCCCTACCATTTTGTGAATTTCCAACCTAATTTTTTTCGTGGGTTGGTTGGCCACGGGCTATGAAATTCGTCGGTTTCAATACTAGTTTTTCATTTTATCCAACCCAACAAGAGTTTTGAAATCGCAAACACCCTATTGTATCGGGCTCTTGTTTATATTTTTTTTTTTCTCAAAGTCAGTTGTGGGGAAAGACATAGGGCTCCTCGAGCGAAAAGCCTCGGAACAATTAGGCCCTCCCCCTATCGTAGCGTGCGTCCTCTTACCTTCCGACTGCAGACGATAATCTCTTAGAGATGAGCAGCACAAATCGCACCTTTTAACCGCGGACGATCTCTTGAAGTTAGCCCCTCTAGAACTGCGCCCATTTTTGGGGACAATTTACTACTGTAGGAATCAGATTGGATAATGTTTGCAGCAGAGGTCTTTGTGGTAATCAGTGCAGCTATCACCTTCCGACTGCAGACGAGAATCTCTTGGAGTTAAGCGGGATCCTCCAATGCAGCTGCGCCGAGGGCGAGTCCCTCACCCGGCGGCAATAGTCCAGCACGTACTCTGCCGCCGCCCGACACTCCGGCGGTGACCCCGATAAACGGAGGCGTCCGAACGCTGCTGCTACGGCGCTCGCACCGTCATCGATAGGCTTTTCATCGCTAGCTGTATCAATGGTCATCCCTCTTCTGGATGTCGACAGTACTCGTTTGTCATCGCCCGCCTGCTTCATTAAAAAAAACGTCGAGCAAACAGAAAGGGGATAAGAGTGGTGTGTGATAAGAATGATATCAGATTGCCAGTACGCTGCTGCTACGGCACTCGCGAGCTGGCGCTCGCACCGTCATCCATCGATTGACTTCTCATTTCTAGCTGTATCAATGGTGATCCCTCTTCTGGATGTCGACAGTATCCGTCTGCTATCCTTGCCTGCTCCACAAAAACATGTCGTTGAGCAAACGGAAGGGGGATACAAGTGGTATCAGATTGCCAGTCGTACGCTGTTGCTACGGCAGTCGCACGATCATCAATCGGCTTATCATCGCTAGCGGTATCGATGGTGATCCCTCCTATGGATGTCGACAGTTCCCGTCTGCTATCGCTGCCCGCCTTCTCCGTTGAAAATTGAAAATCGTCGAGCGAACGGGACGGGGATAAGAGTGATACCATAGTGCCAGGACGCTGCTTACGGACGGGCGCACTTTTCGTACAAACGAAGTACCAACAACATCCTGCCCCCATCGCCCGTAAATTGACAAGGAAGGTTGTTGTGTACCTAATCCGTTAAAATCGACCCCCCGTCAAACTCAAAAATGTTTTTCACGGGGAGGGTGCAAAAACCCAATCCATGTACCGGTAAAGCAGTAAGATCTGTCGCTCCTTTTTTACAGAAATGGGGATGATTTAGGCATTCCAGCGGATGCATATGGACTCGTGCTAGGATAGAGGTGGCCCTCTTTGATAAAAAAACATTTCTGGCTGGCGGAGCTCCTCAACTGAAGAAACTACCCAAAAACTCTTCGGGATACAGTTTGCGCTTTGCAATATTCTTCGTGGTATTTACCTATTTTACGGAGGGCCATAGTAATCAGGACCCACGATATACACAAAAACCTATATATTCCACTGTTTTTACTAACAATTTTTGGTCCTCATTACTAGATTACTATGGCCCTCCGTAAATAATGGTGATGACACGATATTGGGTAGTTCCCCAGTTGAGAAGCCCAGTCAGTCAGAAATACATTATCCAAAAAGTACGTGTGGCGTGGGCATACTGCGTCGTCCCTTCGTTAATAGGCGAACCTGCCACGGGATAATAGGTGTGGGGCCACAGCAAATATTTTAACAGGAGATGCTTGTTTACAGGTGGTAGTACGGTGGCTACGGCGTACGGAGTTGTAAAGTTGTAAAGGGTACAGGAGGAGCCCGTAAAGGGTACAGTAGGAGGCAATAAAGGGTACAGTAGGAGGCAATAAAGGGTACAGTAGGAGGCCATAGAGGGTACAGTAGGAGCCTACAAAGGGTACAGTAGGAGCCCATAAAGGGTACGGTAGGGGCCCACAAAGGGTACAGTAGGAGGCAATAAAGGGTACAGTAGGAGGCCATAAAGGGTATAGTAGGAGCCTACAAAGGGTACAGTAGGAGCCCGTAAAGGGTACAGTAGGAGTCCGTAAACGGTACAGTAGGAGCCCATGAAGGGTACAGCAGGAGTCCAAAATGGATACAGCTGGACCCCATATCCTCCCGCTGCGTGGGCTTACCGCGTCGTCCCTCTCGTTTAGGCGCTGCGTCAGAGCTATCATGATATCTCTCTGCTTCATGAGAAGCTGCTTGTACCTTTCCACCTTTTGGTCGCGTAACAAGGCATGAGAACACGGAGTAGAGGGGCGGAGAGGGCGCATTTATTTGTTGCTTGCCTTAGTGGTTTGATCGCTGGCCACGGATCCCTTTCGAGACGGACAACCGTTCCCAATCCTAATAAAGACAACTCCAACGCATTGGCGCTCATTACATTTTTTTCCATCTAATACATTAGAAATAAATGATTATCTTACCCCGTTCCTGTTTCACATTGAGGAGGGGGGGGATTGGAGTCAAGAGCTACCACGCATAGATTGGTCCGCATGCCAATCAATTTCCGTTGTGTTATGAGGCGTTATCGTAGGACGTACGTAAGTAGTTCAAATACTGGCAGCACTGGCCGCTCCCTCAGCCAGTACGGTAATACTGACGATACAGTAGTACTGGAAGTACATACTGGATTAGGGCTCAGCCCGACCGATCAGGGTTTCCAAACTGGTGGAGGCGAGGCAGCACTGTGCTAGTTGCTCGTTTAAGGTGTCGAAAAAGTAGTAACGGGTGTGTCACCAGACAGAACAACACCGTCGGATTCGTACTGAGTAATAAAGAACCCGAACCGTGCGTGGAAAGCGGGGAAGTGCCGTACATAGTGGTCTGCTCCGAATAATATCTTTCAATAACAACTTTCCACTTGCCGTTTGGTTCACCGCTACCCGCGACCGCTACCAACACCCCCTGCAACTTAGAAAAACCGATGAAACCTAAGCGGTTTGCCTAAACGGTTTATCTGAACATTTACCTAAACGGTTCACATTATGGTTCTTGGTCAGTGTCGGTGTGCCCCACGCCCGCTAACGCCCCCCCCCCTTTCGTCCTAAGGACTAAGGCAACGCATGATATCATTACACCCCCCCCTTCATGAAATTTTCCTCATCCTCCCACTATAGAACCCAGTACATGTCCTTACGACCTCATTTCCCTGCTCACTGAGTTCTTGATTTTTCACCTGCTCCTTCTCCAGCTCAATGGTGTTCCGCTCTCGCTCCAGGTCCGCCAGGCGGTCGGCGTAATCCTTAAGGTCGCGGAAAAACGGGAAAACAATACAAATACGGTACGCGTCAAGAGCATCAGACGGAATATAACACACGTACCATACACGTCAAGAGCATATTATATGTTTTACCGTCCTAGAAGTAGCCCATGAGATGCCGAAAACATGTCGTGCTAATGAGGTGAAATTGCCCGGATCGTCCTGAATTTTACGAGCCTAAGTCGATGCACACGGGCCGCATCCTGCGTGCGCTCGGATCGTCCTGAATTTTACGAGCCTAAGTCGATGCACACGGGCCGCTTACTGCGTGCGCTCGGATCTTCCTGAATTTTACGAGCCTAAGTCGATGCACACGGGTCGCTTACTGCGTGCGCTCGGAGCCCAGCCCCAGTTTGAATCTGATCCGGGAAGGTCGAACGATCAGTCGAGGGAAACTGCCGGCGAGTCTAGACTACTAATGCAGCCGCGATTCGGTTGTAGAATGGGGAATGGGCTAGATGTTGCGGCTATTGGTGGTGGTGGCGGTGTTGATTGGTGTTGGTGGTAGTAGTGGTGGTGGTGATGGTGGTCGTGAGAGTGGTCGTAGTGGCAGTGGTGGTGGTGGTAGTGGTGGTGGTGGTGGTGGTGGTGGTGGTGGTGGTGGTCTTACCGCTCCCTGAGCACCCCCGTCTGCGCGTCTTCCCCTGCCGATCATCTGTCCGGTAAGCATGGCAATGCGACCTTCGAGCTGGCGTTTCTCTTCCTTCTCTCGCTGGAACTGAAGCGATCGTTCCTAGAAAAACAGATGTTGAGGCGTGTTTCGACGGTACACAGACGATAGAAAGGCAGAAAAATGAGGGATGTTTCATCGGTGAACAAAAGATCAAACTCGTTTGTCCCACAGGGAGAAGGGGGACAAGCTTTATCAGACATTGGGCTCCATTCCAGGAGCAAACCCCGCGACTAGTTTGACGATTGCTAGTTCTTTTCTCGAACACAAGCGTGGCATAACGCGAGTGCCCCATATTTAACTGTTTTTATATTGGATGTACGGGTTGCTTCAGTTATTTGAACTTTGGTTGTTCTGTTTTCCTGAAGTCTTTCACCCCAGAGTTATTAGAGCGTGTCTCGTGACCAGTGTGGCGATTGCTTAATGTGAGAACAGCGACAACATACTTTCCAATCGGACAATTGAGAGCAAGACCGACTAAAAGCTGGCCAAGGCAAACAAAAGCCGTAGCCATGCGTACGCAACGATGCTTGTCATTGTTTTAGTCGATGCCAGTTGAAGAAAGGACGGACACACAGCGAAAAAAACGTCGAAGTCTCGCTCCTTGTTTGTGTGTTTTGAACCCTCCATTTCATTTTTGTTGTACGAGTCGTGTCAAAGCGGGGATTCACGTTACACCTGGCACGCACGGATTCGCAGCAGTAGTCACGCGTATAATAGTTCACACCCGTTTTGCTGCACAGACAGGGGGCGGGGCGAAAACCCTCCTTCCAGGACGCAAGTCCACTCACTCGACATAAGACGTGCTGCGCCGCCCTACAAATACACAAGACTGCGCGCCGCCGAGTTCGAGCAAGCACGTGTGCTATGGTAGGGATATTTCTAGCACTTTTTGGGCATAATGTTTCTGACTGACGAGGCTCCTCAAGTTAGGAGCTGAATACCTTTCGTGTCGTGCAATATCATTCGTTATATACATAGCGCACCGTCGGTAAGGGCAGCTCGCGTTGCCGTTGCCACGGGAACTGAAGGATGCGCCAGTTAACGCTGGAAAATGCGAATGCATTTGAGTCAAATTGACACACGACACGTATGAAAATACGTGGAAGTGTGGTGAGTTTAAGCTTTATTTTTCCCTATCCGCTGGAGGATTTAAAAAAAACAAAAACCTAGGTCATGGGATAGTTCTTCGGGTTGCACTGCTATATTTTCTCAAAATCAGGTGTATTGGGTGGGGCATAGAGCTCCTCAAGTGAGGAGCCTAGAAATACGAAGTTCACCCCTACCGCAGTATGTGTTCTCCTACTCGCACGCTTCCCCCCGACCGCACCTTACCGCGTACCGACGGAAATCTCACCTCCAGAGCACGGATGGCCACCATTTTGTCGGCCTCCGCGCGTCGTCTCTCCCCCTCCACGAACAAGAGCTGTCGCTTGTCCACGAGGTTGCGGCTGCGTTCTTCGAGCTCCGCTCTCAGCCGTTTCAGTTCTCGCTCGTACTTTCTTAGCAACGACTTTTGGTGTTTCGTGTGCGTGAGACGGGAAAAAGGTTCGGGTTGGCAGCAAAGATGTCAGGAGACAGTTCCCGCTCGAAATTTTTTCAGTTCCGACATTTTTTGTTTTTTCGTATTCGTGAGAGACGGGTCGGGTTGGCGGCAAATATGTCAGGAGACAGACAGAAAAGTTCTCCTTCATCTGTCTTGACGTACATGAAATGACTAGGATTTAGTGTGGAACACCCGGCCCTGCACCCTTGCTCTACCGGCGCACGTTTTTGTCTGGCGGACATACCTCCTGACATATTTGGTTGGTAGAGAAGAGGAGTGACGTTCTGAAGTTAGCCGTGTTGCCAAAAGAATTTAAACCGACCATCATCATGTCGTGAGACATGGAAGGGGCTTTCATCAGCGAGACGTGGTATATCTAGAGTTTGTTCAATAACAGGGTGTGTGACGCTAAGAATAGGGTGTTTATCACTAAAAATATGGTGCGTGTCGCTTTTATTTTTGGTATTTCGTGTGTGTGAAAAAGGGGTCGGGTTGGCAGAGGATATGGCCTCTGAGGTTAATCGTGGTGCGTGCTTTTTCGCCTCCCCCTGCTCAAGTGTATCCTCTATTCCCTAACTCCGATTACCAGACTGTGCGCGGAGGGAGAGATACCGTGCGCTGTTTCCTACGACCTTACTTTTCTCGGTATAGAAAGCTCGCACCGACAGTCGAGCCGATTAGCGGCGAGGAAATTATTGCTATAGCTCGAGATTTGAAGTCCTCGTGCATCAACGCTGTGTTTGTTTGCAACCGTTCCCCTGACGATCACGCTACTGCTGAACCGGTATGTTTTTCTATACAAAGGTGAACGCTAAGAAGTTCGCGGTACCCGTACAGCTGCCCTTGTATATACCTCTACATGTATCCTAACAGTTACGAGCGAATGCGAACACTAATTTTGACGATGCCGACAAATAGGCACCCTTTTCAAGAGCACTGTTACGACCAACGACCGCCAACCACAATTATACCTCCCACCAACGCAAGTTGATGACAGTTACAACCGTACTGCTGCGCGAGTTCCAAGAGACAGCTATAGATGTGCCCTCACAAGTTAACAGTACGTCTTCCTCTGACTCCTCTAATACATGTACCCTAGAAATACTTCTAGCAACAATTCGTGCACCTTTTGGTCGAAGTCCTCGTTGACGATGGGCTGGTTCTTGATGCTCTTTGCACGGCTGGCGAACTTGACCGTGGATAGGGTCTCCACCATGCTCTCTAACGCCGGGCTGATCATGGCCATCATGGTCGTCTTGCAGTTGCCCCCAAGACTGTTCGCATGTTGGTAAATATGTCACGAAGTCAGGGCGTGACAGGCACGGAAAGAGGCATGTGTCACGAAGCCCAAGGGTGTGTTTGTCACAAAGCCAAGGCGCAGCGAGCACGGGAGGTGGCATTGTCACAGAGCCAAGGGTGCATTTCTCACGAGGTCAAAGCGTGCGGGGTACGGGAAGCGGCAATCAAGATAAATAGATAACCCTTTCACTACTCCAAAAACGATTCTATGCAACACAAATTCCAAGCAGCTTGTCCCTAAAAACGCGGGCGCAGTTCTAACGGGACTGAGTAAAAACAAAATAAGGATGTCGGGTTGACCACCGACGAATCATATTACAGAACAACGCGCCGCCCTTGCGGCCTTCCATGTCAAAAGCCAGACTGAAGAGCGACTAGTACGGAGGACCATAGTAATCTAGTAATGAGGAGTAATCTAGTAATGAGGACCAAATATGGTTAGTAAAAAAAGTGGAATATATAGGTTTTTGTGTACATCGTGGGTCCTAATTACTATGGTCCTCCGTAATAGTATAAACGTTCATACACGACGCGTGTTACGATAGAGGTAGCAGCTTTTTGGCTTTTTTGTTTCTGAAATGACGGGGCTCCTTAACCCAAAATCGTCGGAATGTCGTCCTTGCTTTTGAATCTGATTTTTTTTGTAATGCGTGGGCCATGGGATTGTTCAACGGGTTGCACTTTCAGTTTTACTCCAAATCAGTTTGTGGGTGAGGTTCAGAGCTCCTCAAGTGAGGAGCCTCAGAAAAGAAAGTGGTGCACCTCTATTGTACGTAGCATTCGTCATGTGAGAAAAAATGTCCGCTTCACCCGATGACTAAACCCATGGCTTAGGTATACAACGAAACATACGTAACGCACAAATGGAATCCCAACAATGTTGTTTAGGGCAGTCTGAAACGTTTTGGCCAAATGCTTCTACCCCTAGCGAACCACTTGTCATGAACGATCGAAGGTGTGTGCTCATCATGTTCAATCAACCATGCCTTCTGTTTCCGCGTGTGCGAAGATCGTTCCACCCTTTTACCATCGCAAATTTTTTTCGCACTACGTATTATTGTTGTAGGTTATCCCCGGCGTAGGTGTACTTCTAAAATGGTTAACCCACCCACACTTGATACACCGATACACTGATACATCGATAGACCGGATTTTTTGTGAATCATTGACTGACCTTGGTATGTACCATGTGTGTACGGTTCAGCTTTTCCGGGACCCATGCGCAGAGTCCTCCGAATATCGTATTTATACTAGTGCTGCATTCACGTCTGCGCTTTGAAACACAGCGCCTCTCCGGGTCCGCTAAACTTTGATGGATCACTACAGTACTGTAGACCTATTCAGCGCAGGGTACCTATTAAGAAACAGGAAAGCTGGTCTAGACTGAATTTCTATTTGAGAGTGGGTATGCTCTACACTAAGTTCTATGTAACGACCCCCGAATTTCTTATTTTCTCGTTAATCTTAGCCTGTTTTTCTTATCGCTCGTTTTCTTGTCATTGTTTCTTATTCCTGTAGGTGTCCTGTACTGTGGATGATGTCAAACCGAGCAACAACCACGGCCGTACTTCGTGCTTTTCTCACTTTCCGTACTCCTTAGCCAGGCGAGACACGATCAGCCCGTCCGAGTGGAAGCCTGCCAGGGTGATGAACTATTCAATACACGGGGGTTTATAAACAGGAGGGAAGGCAGAAGGGGGGGGAGTGTACTCATTAGAATGCGTGACCGCAGTATTTAGACCATAGACCGGGGGGGGAGGGTTACGCAAGTCAAGGGCGGAGCAGCCGCCCTTCGGTCGAGACATGGTCGTGTTGGTCTCTCGTGAGGGGAAGGCCACGGCAGCTCCATTCCTGCTGGCTGCAAGCAACGAGCCCCCCTACTTCAACACATTGATCGTCGCTTGAGTTGTTCCGGGCGCCCTTATCGATTGCCCTCTACCGCACTGCGATCTAGAATGCCCCCTACCACAACAGTGAACTGTAAATACTACGAATACTATACTAAAACTACTGCTGTCATTCTGCTTACCACGGCACACCCCGACTGACTCTCGACTACGTACAGATTGTACGCGTAAACGCACCAACTCGCCATATTGTTACGAGCGAAGCGAGCTGCTAGTTTTCACAGCCGCCCAAAGTATATCTACCCCTTTTGAGCCGGGTAAAGCCGGAAGTCCGCGCCATCCGACCCAAAATCTCCGATAATATATACCTGGTATGATCTATCGGGTGTAGATATTTATATGCCTTCCACCAGCACACACAGTTGACAACAGCTGTACAAACATCCACCAGCAGCGCGAGTCCCAACTAAAGTTACCCTATGCTATCACACCTGCCACACGAACCCCAGGCGGCCGAGATCCCGGTTAAACGCGCCCATCTCGCGCTTCGACATGCCAGCGGCGTCCCAGTTGAAGCTGGGCGAGAGGTTGTAGGCCAGTTTTTGGTGCGGGGCCGTGGCATGGATGCCCTTGGCGAAGGCCCTAGCCTCCGGGATGTTGGGCTTGGCGGTCTCCATCCACAGGAGGTCGGCATGCGGCGCGTAGGCGCGCCCCCTGGGTGTGGTGTGGGGGGCGATGGTAATTAATCGGGGGGGGAAGGGGGCGAAATGTCATGTGCTACGAGAGCGGTATATTTTTGGTCAAAACATGTCTGACTGACGGGGTTCCTGAACTAAAAAGCTATATAATACCCAATATGTTGGGGTCAGATTCGTATTTTACAATATTATTCGTAAGAGGGGGCTTAAATAATGAGGGAGAGGGGAGGGTGAGGGGCGAGGTTAAATAATGGGAGAGGGGGGGGGGGTGCGAACACCGGGAGGCATGATGAGGCGGCGGTAACGATTTACAAGCGCTCGACGTTTTAGCCAAAAAAAATTGCCAGAAAAACGTGACCTGCTTCGTTCGGCCAAAAAAGGCACGTGACCTGTGTCGCTTAGTCACAAAAGGCGTGAACTTCTCTAAGAAAGACACGGATTGTTGATTGTTGTTTTCACCTCTCTCGCGTGTGCAGAGGGGGAGGTTCTGGGCAAGTGTCTAGGAGCCTGAGTGAACTGTTTGTTAGACGAAAAACTGCCACTACCTATCGCGCACGTCGGCTGAAAGCACGCACTATATCGTTAAGACTCGGCAGAAAGTGGCGGTAGTCCTGTTAAACCCAGCATGTATATACGGTGCCAACACGTACTGTATGGTGCATCAACGCCGCTGTTATTAGCAGCTGTTAATTGTTGTCCGGCTAGCTAACCTGGCGATGCAGTAGTCGACGCCACCACGGAGCTTGAAGTAGCCTTCGCGGCTGCGCGGCGCATCCCAATCGAAGTGGATCTTCGCCAAAGTGAGCACGCGGCGTCGGGCGCACGGGGAAAAAGCACAGGGGGCGGGTGTTTGATAGACTCAAATCATCATGCAACGAGACAAGCACGACATCGACAAAACACGAAACTGTGCACGCGAAACCGCACACAACAGCAAAACGGACAACATCAAAACATAATCGGTTGGGTTCTTGCGACCGCACCTGCTTGCCACCGAGAAGGCGCACGCTGAGGGCCCTGGCGTCGGCGTGTCCCAAGGAGTAGGCCTTCGACTGCCACTCCTTCAGACGCTGGTCACGCCCTTGGAGTCCGGGCATGGAGTGGATGGCCGCCTCAACGGCCTGTTCACATAACGGTTGATTGATCCTTCATTAAATGGTTGATTGGTCGTTCACAAAATGATTCATCACGATAAATGTTTGTTTTGCTCACCCAATGTTAATGTTCGCTCACAAAGGTTAATGTTCACAAAACATTTGGTAACAAACAAACGTTTGATACTGTGACTACTTAATCAAATCAGACGATTGCTGTGCCGACGTCATGATACCAAAAGCCTGTGACGACATCATGAGACCAAAGGCCTGTGGCGGCATCATCGAAACAGTCAGACCACAACCTCGTTATTTTGTTACCGCACGCACCTCGGGGAAGCGCATGAGGCATGCCTTGTCGATCCAAGCCTTGCTCAGCGCATCGATTGCTGCGAACGTCGCGCCGCTCGCCTGCGCCTCGCGAATCACATCGTTTAAAGCCCTGCCAAAGCGATAAAAAAAACATGTTGCGACAGTGATTTTTGGGTTCTCGGCACATGCGTCGCATGACGCCCTTCAGATGTAATAGCAACACACACCTGCTTCAAAGCCCTGGCAAAACGAAAAACAATTGTGACTGTAATTTTTGGGTGCTCCATACACACATGCGTTGCACGACGCCCCTCAGTTAGCAAGATACTCACGCCAACCTGGTCGACTGTACTGGTTAATGTTTGGCCTAAAGATAGCAAAGTCAAGGCACGCGAGTAGAGGGTAGATGCGATCACGAGCACTCGCGAAACTATTTTAGGGTCAGGCGAGGCGACAAGGCGTCACTAACATTCATCCGGGTGATACGGTGCGTTGATAATGCACTAAGCGACCTTTCCCCATCACTTTTACTCTCCAGCTAAACCCGGAAGGTTTTACCCTCAGCGACCTTCTGGACAAGCCGTGGTCACAGGCGTCTTCCCTTCTCCCCCCCGATACGTGCCTTCAGTTTTATCGGGCATAGGGTTCAGCATTCCCACTGTTTCATCAGCTTTTTGTGCTTGTCGATTTTCATCGAATTTTGCTAACTCACGCTCTCGCGCTTTCCGCTAGTCAATGATTTATGCAAGAAAACGTTCCAACGATCACGAGTATGCACTTGGGGAGACTTGAACCTACGACCTTGACTTCAGTACGGACGAGATTCACATACGACTCTATCGGGGACGCCGACTTATACTACCGCCGTACCCCGACGTGATCAGACACCCGCGTTTATCTTGAGACCCTGTGCACCCAAAAGGGTAGGTGATTGATTTAATCGGCGAGCTCCGCAAGTACCAGTTTTCGGTACTCCACCGGATGGTTCGCTTCTCACACACTCGCCACGCCTTCGCTTCTCCCCTTTCTGTGCCCTATCTCAACCCAGCAACGCCCGCTCCACCGAACAGATATCCCCTATCCAATCATGCCTCGTTTAAAAAAGATTCCGTACTATGTCAATACACAAGTCTCACATTTTCCTTCGTTTAATGCCGCCCAGCCCCTACTCTGAATCCAAGCAGTTCTGACACACAAATCCCACGTTTTCCTTCGCTCAGTGCTCTCCGAGCCCCTACCATGAATACAGCGTCCATACACAAATCCCACATTTTCCTTGGTCCTAGTTTCCCGTGACCCTACCGCAGAGCCCGTTGTGATAACGCCTCTCACCTGGTGCCCGGAACGGTAGCGCCCAAGATGAACGGGTGGTCGCGGGGGTCGACGTTGTTGTCCAGCAGGGAGGCGGCTTCCGCATCCGTACGGGCCACGATGATCGTCTGCAAAGGTGCAAGGAACACACATGGAGATGTTGAGGTGGGGGTTATTACACCGTTGTGGCGAGATCGTGTCTATTATAGTTGGTCATATACTGATACTGATACTAATACTGATACTGGTACTGGTGCTGGTACTGGTACTGGTACTGGTACTGGTGCTGGTACTGGTACTGATACTGATACTGATACTGGTACTGATACTGATACTGATGTTAGTCATGCTACAGTAGGGATTCACCTACATGTTTCACATATTGACATGTTCTGAGGCTCCTCGCTTGGAGGGCCGCTATACCTCACTCAAACCGACTTCGAGAAAAACTGCACGCCTAATCAGATGAATAATCCCATGGCCCAGGCATGTAGCGAATAAAACATAGTAAAACACAAACTTGAACAGTTTTCTCGGAGGAAAGTGGTCCACTTTTGAGCATGATTGCTTGGAGACGCTAAGGCGATTGGCTGACCTCGGTGCCCATGATGTCGGCCTGAAGTCTCGCCGCCACGAGGCGGTCACAGTGCTCCTGCATGGACACGAGCACCTTCCCCCCCATGTGGCCGCACTTCTTCGTGCCCGGCTTCATGTAAAACAAAAAAACAAAAACAACAACGGCAGACAAGGAGACAAAAAAAACAACGACAGGCAGGGAGACATAAAAAACAACAACAATAACACAAACACAAACGTCATACAACGAGACATAAAAAATAACAAGGAGAAGGAGACAACAAACGCAACGACAGTGTGCATCCACGGATATGCCACGAAACTTTGAATTTTCTGTTGGATTCTGTTGGCTTCTGTTTGCGGTATCATACCTTATGTTAGCCCCTATTAGCTTCTGTTAGCTATATGCTACCTCCTGTTTGCTTATGTTAGCTGTATGACACCTTCAGGTCCTCGCGAGGCCAACTACAAGGTTAAAAAGGCGCCATCTGCTGCGTAGATTGATGGATACGGCATGAACCGGCATTTTCAGTTAGCCTCTGTTAGCTTCTGCTAGCTTCTATTAGTTTATATTAGCTTCTGCTAGCGGTATGATATGATATCTACCTTCTGGTCCTCGAAGTGAATACCAGCGGCACCCTTCTCGATGAACAATTTAGTGAGCTTCATGACGGCGGTGAGCCCTCCGTGTCCAGTGTCACCGTCGGCCACGATGGGGCGAAGGTAGTCGATCGCCGGGGTAGACGCGCGCTCGCCGTCGCTCATGGAACAACGTTCCTGGCACACGCGTTAGGGTAAACGGAAGGGGGTGTCAACGCGTCGACCCTTTTGTCACTTCAGAGGGGAGCATCAAACAAATCCGACGATTACAGCATAATAAGCCACACGAAACAGCCCTGTTATAATTGAACTACGACTGCCGGGGTATCATAAGGGATACACCCAAACTACGATGTAAGGAGCTGCACGACACCCGAACAGTGTGGTGCTGCTTGTACTGCTGCACGCTGCTCCGAGGCGCCTGATAACATCGCACTCGTGTTTCTTTTTGTCGCTCTACATGGGTCCCAAAGGGATGAACAGGTATAGTAATAGTTGATATAGACGCGGCTAAGGCGAAGATAAGCGTCAAAATGGCAAAGAACACTATATATGCCTTCCATTTCTGCGTACCGATGAGGATCACTGACTCGGCGGTGTGCGTTGCTATTCACAGAAATTGAGCGCACACAAAGGGTGCTCGTGGGTCTATATTAGACCGTTATTGTGGCTCGTGGGTATGTGTTGCACCACTGCTGTGGTGGGTGCTGGCGTACTGCCCCGCTCATCGTCAAATGTGAGTTGGTAGCTACCGTTTTTGCTCTTGTTATGCAAGAAGCATAACATCAGCCGCCGCCGACGTAACGTCAACTGACTCAAGTTCTTTGACGATCGGCCGCGAGAAAAACACCACCAGATTTCCGGTGGGGCTGTGTTGTTTAGTGCTTTTAAAAAGTTTTTGTATTTTACTGTACTTTTGTTTTTAGGCTACTCGTATGATATATGTCCGGTTCTCACGTCGTTTTGGCGGCGGTCGTGGTGCCTTTGCGCCCTGAACAGCTGGTCCACCTTGTTGGGAACGGTGTCATACGGGTAGTCAGCGAAGTCCGGTCCGGGTTCGTTGCTAAGCAGAGAGAGGGAGAGAGGGAGAGAGTGGAGGGAGGTAATGCGAGTTAGAGGGAGGCAGAGGGAGATAGAGGGAGCGAGGGAGAGGGAGAGGGAGATGTAGAGAGAGAGGAAAAGAGGGTTGTGCAGGGCGAAGAAGTTTTGGCGAAATGCATCTTTTAAAAAAATAAGCGCAGGTTGATTCTACTTGGCGTTGACAAGATGTTGCAAACGAATAATACCAGTGTCGCTTGGATAGGGGGTAGGGCGAACTACTGTGCCCCGCGCTCTGTCCCCCTTGCGAAAGCATCACAGTCACCAGTCAGTGGAAAAATACGTTTCGCCTTGAAAGCAACCAAACAGCTGCATAGCCGAACCTGGTACTGGCGGTGGAAGAGCATTGCCAGCCGCTGACGTAAATGGTCTCCAGGTGGGGCGCCATTTCGATCACCTTCAGGAGGAGAACAAACAGTATACGAACCCGATTAAAGCGGTAAAGGAATGAGCAAAAAATCCGTAGCAGTGATGCTGCCTCAACCATTGGCGGGTTACGCCTGCCCTGCTTAACGCGAAAACGACCTCTCGACCTGACCTCAGGGCGGTGCGGGCTACGTTCGGCATCGACGTCGACGAACGGCGCAGAAGCTAACAAAGGGCAAGGGGTAACAAAACGGAAACGGCCAGCCTCCGCCACCACAACCTGCTGCCGGCTTCTCGGATTCAGGTGTTTTGCGGCATACCCAAATGCCACTAATATTGCAGAGCACGAAGAAATAGGTAGTTGACGAAAAAAACGTCCAATCACATTTCTCCTGAAGCCAGGCGCTCGTTGAATGATCGCCAGCCGAAAACCCAATAGAAGAAGATGAAAACACACCGCTGTCTTATCGATTGTGCTATTGATCATTTTCCAAGTCCTAAAATTATCCTTGTATTAATAGTCAAATTCAAAGCTTTTGTAGTCAAATTCAAAGCTCTTGTCCCCATAACGGGAGTTCAGAGCTAAAAGGGTTAACAGGGTTAACAGCACCCTCATACCTGTACGGGGTCGAGGGCACCGAAGGTGTGCGAGAATGCTCCGTCGGCCTGTTTCTTCTCCAGCAGGTCCCACAGCTTGCGCGCCTGTACAGCACACCAGTACACCAGCACACCAGTACAGAAGTATGATGGCATGCGGTAAACCATAAAAGGTAACATTGAAATGAACCCTATTGGGACCCCATGTAGCAGCAACAAAAAAAACTACGAGTGCGGTCTTATCCAACGTCTCCTGGTAAGGGCGTGCAGGAGTATGAGTATCGCCATGCTGCGCACGTGTCGTGCAGCTCCTTGCATTGAAGTGCGGACGCCCCCTTTACCCAAGCGGCCTCGGCTGCGTAGCGTGACCGATGCTGGAATCGCCCTCTTCTTCAAACATTTTTTCCTTCTGAAGACCCAAAGGGGTTAGGACGGGCTTAGTTTACACTCCCAGTGATCGCGTGCTTTCACAACAGGATTTTCGGTTTTTCTTACGAGCTCTATGCTGTGAGCTATGCAAGAAACGGGGATCTCTATGTAGAGGTTTCGCGACCCCAACTGCAAGCAAAGCCAATAATCGCAAGGATATAAAAAAAAAGCGCTTCAGGTTGGGGTGCTGGTCCGTTTGAAGAACTGAAACAAAATGAAAACGTTGCTTCCGCTCGCACCCACCACCTGAAAATAAAAGACGGTTATAGAAAACGTTAACGGAGCTTGAGGTTCAAGGAGCGTGGGTAGGGGTCGAAGATGGCTCAGTCAACTTCGGGACGGCGGGGCAGCACCATACAGGAAGCATGGGACTCCAAAAATATGCATTTGCAAAAAAAAACGATTGGGCGATCGGTTGAAGCCAATAATGCAACTGTAGCCCGCGGTTGCGGTTCGTGGGTCACCACACCATATTGTCGAAGCGTTTGACCTGCACGTAAGAGAAAACAATGAAACAGCAAATACAAGCAACGACCTTCATATAATATATGTACTTCGAAGTATATATGCTACCGGGATACTACAGTAGAGCGAGAATGTATATATGGGTGGGTGGTAACTTTTAATCAATTCAGATTCATTCAAGACGTTACCAAATTTCAATGCTCGAGGGAGACGGATATGTGCAGCAGAAATATCCTACCATAGCTCTCACTCAGCTTGTACCAGTACGAAACAACAAAACGGGCAGAACAGAGGGCGCGGGAGTAAAATGTTTAAATCTTCAACCTATCGGGTTGACTCACAACTCACAACGATATAGTATACCAGGTACCTGGTATATACGACTTCAACACTTCTGAAGTTCAAGCTGTCGGGTCGAACCACAACCATTTTGGTACGACGTCAAGACTGTTTTCATTTCTTTTAAATACCTAAAGTTGTCTTGTTCACCCTGGCAGTATGTAGACGAGTCACTGACCTATATCCTTCAAGAAGAACACATATAATATGTACAAACGCGCGGCCAACGTACCCTGCAATTTGCAAATATGAGTATCGACCACTCAACTGGTCAAACTCACAGCTAACGTATTTGAAATAATTTAATAGGAAGACACCTCAGCTGTGAGACCGATCAAGCGCCGGCACCCCCCGAAACAGCAGCGCCTGTAAAATGTAAAACAGTTCATTCAACGCAGCATAACATGATAGTGTACCTGTATGTTTGAAGGGTGGGTTTCGGGCATAGTTCCACGCAGGGACACGACCTCCTGTACGCTGAAGGGCCGCACCGTGTAACGGAAGCGAGGGCTGCTCCACCACCGCTTTGTCGACTCCACCTGCAAAGTCAACGTGCACAAACACACCATCGTAGTATACTTTAGTATTAGGGTGTTTGCGGGATACGAATTTTGGTTGGGTAGGAAAACATGTAACAATAGTAATGAAATCGGCGAATGTCATAACCCAAGGCCAACCCAAGAAAAATTAGCTGAAAACGGCCAAAATGACCCTTTTTACCCAGAGTCCTCAACACATTTCCTATTTCCTGGGTGGGGTTAGTCGGGACAACTCCAACCCAACTAGTCAACAAATTTCACCAAAAATTAACACAATCAGGTTTTAACGTTAGACGGTTTCATTTTTTTTTCCCAGCCCAACAGAATTGAAAAATCGCAAACATCCTGTTAATCCCTTTGGGAGTTCAGAGGGAAAAAACGTGTCCAAAACAACTACGTACCAGGGTAACAATTACGGCACCCGCCACACGAAGCAATGCAATGCAATACTACTATAATAATACTGCTGAGATAGGGGATGTGTCCGAAGTGCAACGTACGGACATGTATGGCAAGCGCGCAACATGGTGATGCTTTTAATGTGGCACGTTCTTCTTAGAAGGTTCGTAGGAACGCACTTTTTCGCCTTTTAGGTCGCTTTACCTGGGTCCCAAAAGGGTTCGATGACCTGGGCTGGGGGTGGAATAGTGATGAGGAATAGGATACAATACAGCAAAAAACAAAATGGAAAGAAGTGGGGAAGGGAAATTGGGAAACAGTAGGCAGAGATTCATAGGAGAGTTACTACTGCTTGACGGAAGGACATTCGATTTATATCGGAACGGCATCTTCGCTAAATCGTCGGAGAGCAAATAAAAAAATAATGTAATTACTAGTAGTATTGTCGTCATATCGTACTGTTAATACAGTAGTACAGGTCACCTAAGAAACAGAAATGCTGACCCAGGCTACACCATCTTACTTGGGAGAGGGTGCATTCCACACTAACTCCAGCATAACGGCTCCCGAATTTCTTATTTTCCTTTAAATGTTATCCTGGGTTTCTTAGTACCTTGTTTCTTACCTGGTACCTTATTTCGTACCTTGTTTCTTACCTTGTTTCTTACCTTGTTTCTTATTATTAACAGGTGTCCTGTAATGTAGTCGAGGAGTGGAACATACATGGGAAGGGGGCAACCACGTGCTACATACGGCTATCTACGTTGCACGTGTTTAGCGATATGCGGAGGGTTTTCGTGTGGAAGGGAGTGTCTGTTTTCACGGCTGGGTGTGTGTGTGCCGGCACAACACGGTCTTGCGGACCAAAATTGTCCTTGGTGATGTGACCCCTAGCCTCTTGCAGCACGATGACAATTTGGAGGCGCTCTGGACGGACAATTTTCTATAACGGTCGAAGCATTTATGTGTCGCATAGTTTGCGAGCATATAACTTGTACCGGGTACGTACGTATTATCTGCCTATTAACAAAAAAAATCACCACTGGTCGTACTGCTACGACGCTCGTACGGGCTCTGGGTGTTTTGGATGTCGGTTGGGTAGAAACAACAGCTACTACCGTTGTAAATACAACACAGAGCGACGCATGCGTCCGAACTTTTTTGGGCTGCCGACGGTTTGGCTGTCCGCTCGGCGCTGCTGACAAACAGCACCGAACACCAACCTAAATCAACCCCCGCCCAAGATCCCGGCTAAAGTATACCAGTACGTATTTGATAGGTTCACACAACATACGCGCGCTACGTCCGAGATGGCACTTTTTGGTTCAAACTATTTTGTGAAGGGCGGGGCTCCTTAACCCAAAATTGTAGGAATATCATTCTTGTTTTACAATATACCTGGTATGAATGTTTTTTATACCTACGGTGGTAGGCCGCGGGTTTTGGTCATCGGGTTGCACTTTCAGTTTACTCGAAATCAGTGTTTTGGGTGAGGTTTAGAGGTCCTCAAGTGATCAATCGGCCTCAGAAAAAAAAACGGCTGCGCCTCTACCGTACGTAGCATGTGTCAAATGTTGTTCAGCCACCACAGCAGCACTCGCATTTTCCGCTGGGGGTACGAGAGCTTTTCGCGTGTATCGTTCATGGTTCATGTCGTTCATCATTTATTTTTATAGTTATTTATTTATTTCATGTATTTTTGCTCATCCCATTTGTTATCTTCGCACTTTCTTCTTACTCCTTCTCCCTCCCTAGTCGTAACTCAGATCCGGGGTCATAAAGCAGGCTCTTCTCCTCCCTTGGGCCGCCTTGAGCGGAGCGACCTCCCTCCCCACTACGGTGCGTGCCTTCATTTTCATCGCGAGAATAGTTCAGCATTTTTCTTTCCTTGCCGACCTGCGTCGAATTTGGCAAGGTTATGTTCTGTACCAGGTAGGGTTTGTGTTTTCCGGGTAGGGTATTTTTTTCTCACAGAACTCACACAAGTTTCGGGTACGGCGGGTACGGGTATTGTTTTCTTACACAACCCACATAAGCTTCGGATATTGTATGGGTGCTGTACAGAACTCACAAAAGTATCGGGTTCGGGTATAAGATGTTGTACCCGTACCCGGGGTACGGGTATGAATGTTAATGTTTACAGAACTCACAAAAGTTTCGGGTACGGGTATTATTTTCTTACAGAACTCACAGAAGCTTCGGGTACGGGTACTTTTTTCTTACAGAACTCACAGAAGTTTCGGGTACGGGTATGAACTTCTTACAGAACTCACAGAAGGTTCGGGTATTGTATGGGTGCTGTACAGAACACACAGAAGTTTCGGGTACGGGTATAAGATGTTGTACCCGTACTTCGGGTACGGGTATGGAAGTCGTACAGAATTCACAGAAATGTCGGGTACGGGTATGAATCTCTTACAGAACCCACAGAAGTGTCCGGTACGGGTGTTACCCGGGTAAATACCCCGGGTACGCTTCTGTACATACCCTACAGAACACAACCTTGGATTGTTGCTTACACACGCTAGGCGCTATCCGCTGTCGATTTTATTCAAAGCAAAGAACCACATGGCAGGGCTTGAACCCATGACCTCGACCTTAGTAGTTTTCGACGGTAACCACTACACCACCGGAGCGACCGGCTTTTTTTTTTTTTTGCTCATCCCATCTATTATCTTCGCACTTTTTTCTTGCTCCTTCTCCCTCCCTAGTTGTAACTCAGATCCGGGGTCACTTAGCAGGCTCTTCTCCCCCCGCCCATTTTTTTTTTTTTTTCTTGCTCCTTCTCCCTCCCTAGTCGTAACTCAGATCCGGGGTCACTTAGCAGGCTCTTCTCTCCCCGTCCATTGATTCAGACAAAAACAAGTTCAACTTCAAGTCAAAGTTCCAGACTACTTCGTCGACCACAACACCAAAGGCGGACCAAATGAGAAGGGCGGAACCATAGTCCAGGCAGGAAACGAACGTCAACCTGTAGGGCGTTACAGGATTGGCAGGCTAAGTAAGAGATGATTCCCGCCACCCCTTCACCTGTGACATCGCAGCTCAAATCGTATCTTTTGACAAGCCTCGAAATGATGCTTTCTGGATATTTTCTGGAACGATACTATTCAGCGAGCCCAGATCACCCTATGTACTCGACGACACCAGTTCTGTTTTCAAAGACACTGCAGTTCTGACCCTCTATATAGCCCGGCACTTCACGTGTGGCTATGATCCGAGTACGCTAAACCCTGCGACAACTGAAAGCTCTGTACGACTAGATCTGGGGCTACCCCACAGAAATTGGCCCAACCACTACGTAATAGTCTTCGAACATTCGGCCTATCATATCCAACGATTGATTGACGTTGACCTGTGACGAGCATAAGATGCGGCACAACTCGCAAGATTTTTCACGACAATCAAGTACAACTCTGACTACTGCTGTTGACCCTCCCTTCAAATAGCACACGAGAAAGTCCCATGTCCTGTTGTACGCGGCGTGCGGAAAGGGTGTAATCCTACGCGTACAAATATAGCGAAGGAGCTGCTGCTGGCCGGCTAGGAGACTGTTCGGCTTGAGTTTTCCAAAGGGAAACAAGTTCGTCGTACGAACGAACTCGAAACAAGTTCGTCGTACGAACGAACTCGTGCTTGCATCTCGTATCGCATGCTATCATACCTGGTAGTTGGTTCAGTCGGCTGCTTGTATCATACCCACCAAAAAAAAAAGACGAGGAACGATCCTGTTCGGTACAACACGCCGAACACTCTAGCAGCCGAATATGGAGGCCTAAAACATCGCGAAGTTACACCGAGGGCCTGTCCACCGTACTCGACGACATAGCTGCGACCACTATTCGCATGCTGGCGCCTTCAATCAACTGCGCGCCTCGCAACGTTGGCTATGCTTGCCGCGTCATCGAGCGAGTCTACCAATAGTAGTCACCCCGCCTGTTTTCTCAACAAGCCTGTTTCGACCGCAAAATCTATACCAGGTACCAACAAAAACTTGGATTGAAGAGAACAAAAGCTCTCTACTCCGCGAGATATACGCAACAGATAGATACACAACCCCCCCTCCCTCTAATACAGCCGTGCCCCCTCCCTCCCTCACGCTCTCACATCTTGGTTGAACTTCTGAGCGTGGCTCGTCGCTCCGTGCTGGTGGGCCTCATGCCCAAAGAGCTGCTGTCCGTACATGGAAGCCGGCATCTCGTGGCTCAAAAAACGAATTTCGAACTTTCGAACTGCTGCTGCTTTCAACTTTTTTTGTTTTTTGGGTCCGGTCCAGTGTTCGGCTCTTCGAATCAGGCGAAGTGTATCTCTGAGCACCGTTCAAGCGGCGTTGGAGGTAGACGGTAGAAGTGGGCGGAGCTGTGTGTTCGCTCGGGGGTGTGTTGTGATTGTGGGTTTCTCTCTCTGTGTGTACACGCTGGGAGTTGTTGGTTGTAGCTTTGAGGTTGGAGGTTCTTGTTCTTCATTCTTGAGACGGCAACTTGAACCAGATGCGGCGGAATATGTGCCGGTACGGCATATAGCGCGGCGGGATTGTTCGATGTTCGTTGTTTGTTGTTCGTTCGTTGTTCGTTGTTCATTCGTCGTTCGTTGTTCGTTGTTTGTTGTCCAGTTGTCCGTTGTCCGGCCTCTTGCACCCTGCTCCCGCGTAGCACCCTAATCCTACCCGTACCTGAGGGCTCCAAACTGACCCCGGGTATATGATTAACCACCGCCGGCAGGGCTCTCCAAGCGCGCTGATCCCACGCCGGCCAAAATCGAGGGTTGAAGCTATTAATAGCAAACAATTTGGTCGATTTTACTGCTATAATAACAAGAAGAGGTAAACTACCCTCGTCCGGTCGTCCGTTGTGTTTTGGGCGTTCTACACGCTCGTGAATCATACCTGATGGTACACACAGAAGTTCACATACAGTTCGTGCTACGTACAACAAGTACCAGTAGTACCAGTACAGTATACGCCCGCCAACAAGAAACTCCTACGAGTATTTGGAGTAAGCCTCATCAGGCTCTTCTTATTTGTTGCTCAAGGCCAGTCATTTTTGCTTATTATATCAGGTTTCTTATCCACTGAAGGTATTGAAACGTGTTTTCTTATACGGATTTTTCTTATTTATTCATGCCGAACATTGAATATTCGGAAAGGGTGACCCTTGCCTCCAATTCTCGATGGCAGTGAGTGCTGGGAGTGGCCCACGAAGACTGTCACCTGCAGCCACCAGCAAGAAACTACCACCAGGAGGTAGGTATCATTAATAACTTGGAAACGAAACACGACGTACTACGTAACCAATCTAGATACTTGTGCTTACTTCATTCATCATGCAGGCCGCCAACCCAATCCGCACCGTCCCGTCGTGTCTCTCCGCGTTGCCATTGAAGAACTCAAAGTATCCCTACTCGCCATAATTAACACCAGAAGATACCAGGTCCTAGTTAGCACTACTGTACACAGACTTTGTATATATCATGTCTGCTGAAAACAACAGACACATCAAGCACAATGAAATGCCGGTATGGCGAACATTGGAGGATATTTATTTATTTAACGTACGTATTGAAACTCAGCCCGCATGCTTGTTGCTCTTTCTTTTCTTGGTCGCCAAAACGAGGTCTCTTTCGTAGGGCTAGTTTACTAGTTTCGACCCAACAGTGAGCCTTTTTTGTTCTTATTAGGCTCTTTCTTATTCGCGGGCCTATTCGTATTGTAACAACAACACCTATTAGCCGGTCGCCCCGGTGGTCAAGTGGTTACCCTCGAAGACTGCTAAGGTTGGAGTCAGGGGTTCGAATCTCGGTAT
>JAYJMJ010000289.1:1128567-1146845 GCA_036873875.1 Laminaria ephemera
CCAGGGTCAACAGTGTGATACGAAGACGTCGGTCTTAATCAAGCTGTGCACGGAAACTATAAACTTGTTAGAGGGGGGCAAAATCTGACTGCTATGGGACGCAAAACTATATATATGTCGTCTTACTACCGCTGAGGGGACGGGTTGTAGGTAGTGTTTAGATCGCATTAACTGCCCGTACGGTATGGAACCTATAGAGATTATGGGGATCAGGCATGTGGTGGCGTGTAATAATATTTTCGTTATGAGTATTAGTCAATGGTGCTCATTTCTAACTGTTAAAGAACGGTCTCCTTACACCTACCTCCACACTGTTGGCTTGACGGCTTGGAAGCCCTTTGCTTGACGTCTGCTCGTTTGCACAACCCACAATCACCTGGGGGTGGTGTTCGCTCTGAACTGCTACGGAGTACCAGATACTGGTCACAGGTAACACGGTCCGTACGTAAGCACTTATCACCCATTTTATGACCTACGTTAATATGATTTCAGTTCTTCCATACGCACAAAACTCATATTCCCCCCGCATCGCTGTGCTCCCCAACGGGAATATTATGCTTTCATTTCTCATTTCCCTAGTCGTAACTCAGACCCGGGGACACACAGCAGGCTCTTCTCCCCCCTCCCCACTACGGTACGGGCCTTCGTTTTTATCGCGGGAAGAATTCAGCACTTCTATCCCTTGTCGACTCGCACCGAATTGTGCTTACTCATGCTACAAAGCGCTCTCGGCAGTTGGTGTCTCTAGAAATAAAAATGTCCATACCGAGATTTGAACCCCTAACTCCAACCTTATTAGTATTCGAGGTTAACCACTAGACTACCGGGGCGACCGGTGACGAATAGTGTGTTTGCGATGTACCAACTTTGGTTGGGTAGGAGTTGGGTAGGAAACATATAGTAAAAGTATTGAAACCGTCGAAACCACAATCCATGACCAACCCAACCGACGAAAAACCAGCGAAAAGTTAGGTTAGTTTGATTTTTTTCCACCATTTTTTAATTTCTCACCTACTTTTTTCGTGGGTTGGTTGGCCTTGGGCTATGAAATTCGTCGGTTTCAATACTATTTTTACTTTTTTTCCAACCCAACAGAGTTTCGAAATCGCAAACACCCTAGTAGTATTCGAGGTTAACCCCTAGTCTACCGGGGCGACCGGTTCACTACTTGAAAATGTAGACTAGTCCAATTCCAAGTGGTTTGTACCCTTAAATGGGGGTGGAGTTCTAAAAGGGTTAACTTCCACGCATTTTAATCGAAGTTAGAAATGAGCATAGTTCAGCTGTTGACGGTATAGACATTGTGTTTATGCCTTCTGTGGCACCCCCAAGCCGTGTCCCGGGCTAACCTACCCCCAAGACACGAAATCGGCACCTTGGCGCGTCATTGTAAAAGAGGGCGTGTGTGTGTCTTTTTTTATGGCCACAGGCTAGATTTTCAGGGCAATGAGCTATTGTAAATTGTAATGCGAGAACATCATATGTGCGTGTTTGTGCGTGAGAGTGTGTGTACGTCCGTCTGTCTGTCTGTGCGTGTGTGTGTGTGTTTTTTTTTGCCTGCCCGCATCCTTATTCGGCACAAGCCCTAACCTTTGCCAGGGTGTTGTGACATGCTGACAGGATATACCATGGGTTACCCCGGTTTAAGAGCCCCTCGGAACAGGCAGGTGTCACCGCTCTTGTCTCCGTGACGCTCTTTGATCAACAGTAGAATAGCCTCTACTGCAGGCCTATCGATCGGCAAGGGAAGTGTCGTTCCGCTCGTGTGCTCTGCTGTACTCGCAGGGCTATGCACGTGAGGCGCTTGTAGTCTCGAGAGTGATCGTCACTGTCCCCCTTTCGTCCGATCCTAAATCTCCATCCGTCGGTTGGACCCCCCCAGTATCGCATAGGTATTTTTAATTCGCCGGTTTTCAACAAAACTGACATTTCGAATAAAACACTACCACATGCTTATTTTTTTTTGCGTCCCATAGCCGTCAGATTTTGTCCCCCTCTAAGAAGTTTATAGTTTCCGTGCACAGCTTGATGAAGACCAACTTCTTCGTATCACACTGTTGACCCTGTTGCTAACTAGTACTAAAAGGGGAGTCGTCGACCTATAATCCTTCATGAGGACATACACATCCCGTAACACGCGCGATCAGAGCATCACACACAGCTTGCAAAGATGAGTTTCGACGAAATCCTAGATCTCACAGCTGTACGAGTAGTGTATTTTAATTTTTTTACGAGATATCCCTCGACTACGGAGTGTAGGCTGTACTGGTAGGTCGGGGCGAAGCAAAGCGGGTGACGCAAGGTTTTAGATTAATACCGGTATGTTCTTTATAAAAATTTGCTGGGTGCCAAAGTTCCAAATTTCGTAGTACGTCAGCGGGGAACTCTTTTACACTTGTACTATTAATAAGACTGGAAAAAAAAAACATGAACAATGAACACATGGGGTCATAAAAAAGCGGTGTGTTTGGGGGTACAGACAATGAATCCTTACGCCTGATACCGACCTTTGGCTCGCCCGAAGCCGTATGACCGTAAGCTTCTCTGCGCTTGTAGCTCCCCTGGTTATGTAGTCGCTCGCAAGCTATTGACATCAAGCAGCAGTTGCTCTGTGTGGGCTCAGTACTCGTCCAAGCTCTCTCAATTGTTGATAATAACCTCTCGTCCAGAGTACTTGTATGACATCATTCCCTCACACGAATCAAGACGTAAAAACTTGTGATCTGGGGAGCCTGTAAAGCATCGTAGTACACCTAACATTCGTACAACATACTGCTACTGAAGGTAGCTGTGACAGCGACAGGAGTCAGGAAGGCTACACATATATTAGTACTTGCCATGACACGGGGTAGGACGTCACAATAACAGGGTGTCGTATACTATCCTACCTGGTACGAACTACGAACAGCAGCTGGATGATCGATGCTTTCAGCAAAATGCGGTATGCTTCGGTACCTTGTCGAGCGCCCGAGAAGACGGCGGGACCTCCCGCAAAGCCTGCCATTGAAGACGCGGCGGACGTAACGAAGGCCCTCGCGGGGGCAGCGGACGCCGCCAACATGTGGATCGCGCTCAGCCTCATTGTACACTACTAGCTGAGAAGGATTCAAGTGTTTCCTACTGCTGTTTACAGGCTGCGTGTCCAGTGTCGCTCGATGCGGCATGAAGGATAGAAGTGTCCCCGCTTCCCTTATAAACATGCGAATGGAACTCCTACATTTTTAGATACAAACGGAAAACGGATCGTAGACACCAGAGCGTCGACACCAGGACACCAGGGCAGAACAGAGGTCGCGCGGCGGACCAAAACAGCCCTCACCTCCTCAACTGATGACCGCGGAGTCATGATAGCCGCTGAAGGCGGGTGGATACATGGCTGCAGCATGCATCGCTACGGAATCGCACAATCGCCTACCAGATGCCAGATGCCAGGTATGATACACCCGTCAGTTTTGACGAGCAAACAAAGCGAGGCGAAAGGTAGAACCGATCGCCCTGCCTGGTGGTGTGAGCGGTAGCACATGATCGTTCCTGCCTCGAGTCCCGCTAATTACATATGGCGTGTTCTCATTGTGGGCGCCAGCGGAATCGCACGAGTGCGAGTTATTGTACTACCTGTACGTAGAGTCCGTACGTAGCTGAGCATGATAGAGCACTGCTGTGCAGGCTGCAGCATAATATTATTGTGGTCACGCGCACAGTAGTCGACGCAAAGCGACGAGCGAAAGCACTGATGATCCCAACGTGCCAGCATAAACCGAGACGGGTACCGTAGTGGGAGGGAGGAGCAGGGGGTGGGGGGTGATGCCCTGGATCTAAGTTGCGAATAAATAAGGAAAAGGGACAAGGACTGGAGCCAAGGGCTACTCGTACAACGGCGGGGAAAAAAATATTTTGCCCGCACGAGTATTGTGTAACTGACATGTGATAAACAAAATAGATACCCAAAGCCGCGAGTTCTACCAGGTACACACGAAGCACACTGGTCGATACTCTTGGCATCATCTTGCTGAGCGATACGTCGGTCGCGGGTGTCTTACAACTCTTCGTGAAGGATATAAAGGTCGGCGCGTCCCCTGACCCCTGACAACCTAAGGGCCAACCCGACTGCGATTGCACAAGGGGGATTTTGGGTTTTGGCACACACACACACTATTATTTCTGCCCATGCATGGATGGATGCAACCACCGCAGACGATGGCGCTCGGTTATCCAGAAATGGCCAAGGAAAAAGAGACAACTTATCAAGGCCGCAAAACCAATTGATGGGCAACGTTTTCAACTTACACACCTGACTACAGTAGATACGTCGACGCATACCAAAGAAACAGAGAGATACCAGGTATACGAGAGATACAGCGACATTGCATGGTGTCGTGGTCCCAGCAAGCATCTACCGTGTTCGTCGGTTGTATGTTCCAGTTTGAGAAAAAGCATGCGCGCCTGCGTATCAGTAGCAAATCCGTGAGGATATCCCAGCGGACAGCGGATGGCCCCCGACGCCACACTGGGCAATGAGGGGTGCTTAGGCTAGGTTGGTACTTGCGCGTATTCCGAGGGCACGAAGCGCATCCGCCCTGCAGCTGCTGTAAACGACGTCGAAAAAAGTCTTCCAGCACAGTAGAAGCGCAAAAAACGACCTGCTATTAATAGTCAGGCGCGCTCGGCGAGGTTGTGCGTACCAGTCATGCCATCTGCCATGATATCTGCTACTGGTGTTGGGGGTTGGGGGGGGGGTTCCAAAGCCATGAAACGGTACATAGAGGGGGGTGTTTTGGTGCTGGGCCAACATTTTTCTGACTGACGGGGGCCCTCAACTGAGGCATTACTAAGGGTCAATCCTGACGAACACAAAAACTGTCTAGAATCGTGGCAGAAAAACGTGTAATTTTCACGAATCGTGATATTTGTCAGGAATCCGGACTTTGAATCGTATTGACATTTTCCATAAAAATTGATGTCAGGATTCCTGACAAAAAAACGTGATTTTTTTTTTGAAAACGTGACATTTCAGAATTTCAAAATGTCAGGAATCGTGAATTTTTGTCTAGAATCGTGTGATTTTTTGCGTTCGTTAGGAACGGCCCTAAAAAATGTTGCGATCCCATCTGCCCGTGTTTTACAGCGGATTTCGCTACATGCCCAGCCCGCGGCGGGGTTCATCGGGTCGTGTGCCTTTTTTCTTGCAGTCGGTTTATGGCTGAGCTCATGATCGGAATCTGAGAAATAATAGGTCCCCCGCCTCTACCGGACGGAGTATGCATGCCCCTCCACTGTAGACGAACGACAGATTTCTGCCCTGGACATCGTCGCGAACGTCGAGACAGCCATACAAGGCAACTAACTACAGATGCACTCAAAGGAACGTGGAGTCGATTTCACGCGTCTCACACGGTAAAAAAGGCTGATAAGACGCGCAGATGTATACGAGATGCACGAATCCGAGGCAAATTGAGCATCTTCTGGGGGAAACTTGACAGCTGCCGGGAGTTTGATACAGCACAGGGACTCTCATACCTTCAGCGACACGTCAACCGTAAATTGCTTCAAGATGACTGACAGTCGATAAAACGGGTCGTTCGTCGTCAGCCGCCAACTTGGTTATTGCTATGTTTTTCCCATCCCATCTATTATCTTCGCATTTTTTCTCCAGCTCCTTCCCTATTCGTAACTCAGATCCGGGGTCACATAGCAGGCACTCCGCCCCTCCCCCCACTACGGTGCATGCCTTCATTTTTATCGCGAGAAGGGTTCGGACTTTTCTTCCCTCGTCGATTAGCGCCGAATTGTGCATACACATGCTAAGCGCTATCTCCATGTCAATTTCGCTCAAGAAAAAGTCCCTTGGGGGGCTCAAACTCGCGAAATCGACCTTACACAATACCTACCAGGTAATAGTTACGAGGTTTACCACTAAACCACCGGGGACGCCGGATTTTACCGGAATAAATTAACGTCTTTCAACTCCCATGTAAGTGAAGACAAGACTGGTAAGAGACACAACCGTTGCCGAAATACAAAGGCAAGCGACTAACGCGCGCACATAGCCTCTACCGCGCGTCGTTTTATTATGCTTGCCTGATGTACGCCTCGCCCACGTCGATGACGGGCCGCCAGGCGGTGCTGCTAGGATAAGCACACCTCTCACAGGGAGGGCCGAAACCAAACAACCCTCCGAGGCGGTAAATTGCCATACAGACTACTACGTACACGATACAGCAGCGTGTACGTATTTACGTGGGGCGAACGACACAGTAGAGAACGCAAAATTGTCACAGCCCACTCGAACACAACACAACCATACACATGCATGACACAACCACAAACAAACACAAAACATGCCAGACGCGTTAACCAGGCGGACTGACTTCACCGGCGCTGTTTCCAATGCACCTGTCTCGACCCTTCGCCTACGCGCGTCTCTCGAAACGGAAGGGCTATTTAGTGAACAGAGGCAAATATTCAGGCTCAGAGGTTGGATCTCTACTACCGCTTAACCATTTTAGAACTGCACCCACGTTTTTGGGCACAAACTACTTGGAATTAGTGTGGAATACTTTTTGCAATTCTACAAAGGCTAACCCCAAGAGAAGTCTATTTGCGCCGCGCTGTTCGACCCCGTATGCTTCGCGGTCGGACCTCTCCTACCGCTAATCCCAAGACAGGTCTATCTTTGCGCGGTTGGACCTCTCCTATCGTTTAATCCCAAGACAAGTCTACTTGTGCAGCGCTGTTCGACCTCGTTCGCTTCGCAAATAGCGAATGGTACACGGACAGGATGGACGCCTCGTTACCGTTGGCATCTGCTTCCGGCCCCGCCGCTTTTACAGCCGCTGCTGTTCCCGTCGCGGGTGCCGCCTCCTTGGCCCCCTCTCGTGATGTATCCTGCTGGTAAGTGCGCCAATAAACAGTGGCAAAAGAAAACATCAGATAAATCGATCGGCTGCGACGACGAGTCTTCCCGCCGGCCGACAGAGGTCCAAATTCTTGGGTTTGGTCCTAACTATCGTCGGGTTTGCGTTTGGTGGAGTACTATACAGCTTGAGGAGGCCAACGAGGGTGGGGATTGTGACAAAGCGAAATGTGTGCTCAAATGGGGGGTGGATATGGCCACTCAAAGCGAGCGCGGCAGTCTCTGAATACGCCCAGGGGTCGAAACCAACGCCAGCCTGGAAATACACAGCGAAAGACTACCACACACGAGTACTATGTACACCGTCTCTTGACGAAAAAGGAGGCCCCACTGCAGCTATAAAAGCCCTGAGTCAGGCCCAACGCAGCTATAGGAAAGCCCCTGACAACGACATTATCGTGCGTAGTCATCGCAAAAAAGAGGCAGACCGCACAGAAACGGCCCTTCTTAACCTCTTCAGGACTGCGAAACTTATCCCACACTAATTGCAAGTATTTTCCCCCGAAAATCGTGGGTGCAGGTCTCAAGGGGTTAACTCTCACACACGCCCTACACCATGCGCACGGCGGTTACACACCTTCTGAGACGGCGTAATTCTTACGCCAACAGGCCCTCTATCTTCGTTTTGGGAGTCCTCCTCATCCTGCCGTGTGAAGTCGGTTTCGTAGTCTAGGTCCTCGCTGCTGAACGACTGCGACAGCGACAGGCTCCCCAAGGTCCCGCTGCTCCGGGAGGAAAACGAACGCGCACGACGCGCAGCGATCGCCTCTGCACTAGTACCGTCCCGGTCTCGCGGGGCATTCTGTGACAACACCGGAAACTGCACCAGAAATGATCTGTCCACTACCTTCTTTGGCACCGTTGTCCCCGCATTTGCGGCCATAGCTTTCTCGCGATTTCCATATTGCGCGGGAAGTCCCAGCCCCGCCAGTGCTGCTGCTGCAGTCTCTATCGGTTCGTTCTCAAGCGCTGGCTTGGGAGCATCCACCTTCTGTAGTGCCGTCACCGGCACTGCCGCTGCCGGCATTGCCACTGGCACTGCTGTTGTTTCTGTTGTTGCTGACGCCTTTGCTTCCCCTATTGGGTTGCCCCACTGAGAGGGGTCTCCTTTGAACGACAGGGATAAAGATGCGCAGGAGGAAATGGACGACTCGTACGAGTCTTGCCGCCGATAGGAACGCGAAGGTTCGCTTGGGTCGGCTAGGTGCTGTTGGAAAGAGTCGGGGAGCACGCGAAACACGGTTCGACAACACGCGAGCGAGGCATGTTGTCAATGGTCAGTAGGTGTTTGATACTGTCAACGGCCAGTAGTTGTTTCGTGACTCGAAGGAGAGCAGTAGGAGTAGGTGTCTAGATGTCCAGGCAAGCAGTACGCGACACCACGTAGAACCCCTTTAGGAATGCACCCACGTTTTGGAGGACGAAAGCACTTGTAATTAAAGTTGGGACACTTTTTCAGCGGTAAAAGGGTTAGCAAACTCTTATTTTGGGCCCGAAACTCAAATTCTGACATAATGGCAGGGTGCGTCCTACACTAATGTCGGTATGAAAAAGTAGCTTCCTTATGTTTCGTGCAAAAGTCGAGCCAAACTGTACTAACTCCCAATAATTAAGTGATGTCCAGTACTGTACGTGGTTCTGTTCTGCGCCGCTGTACCGTGCTGCAATCACTGGGAACCTTGACTTAGCAACACGCGCTCTGACGCACGCAGGGTGCCACGCAAGGAACGACGCACCGGGCAGAAATAACCTACCACCTTCTAAAAAATCCACGCGTACCTGACGTAGTGTAAGGGTTGCTCCAAGAACTCTTCTACCATCGCTGGCAGGCGCGTCCTTCTGCTGTGCACGGTCGTAGTCCAACTCGCTGCTGCTGAACGACCGCGAGAGAGACAAGCTCCCACGCTCCCCGTTAGCCCGGAAATACTCCTTTCTAATCAGCGCCGGCACAGACTTTTCACCGCCGTACGCCGACGCCTGTAATGGCGACGCTGGGACCTTCAATGAAAGCGACGCGCCGAGGTCCTCCCTTGGCGTCACCACCTCTTGGGCCACGCCGTTCGCCGGACGATATCGGGTAACAACCGGTACCATTGTCACCACAGTCAGCTCGGTCTCCGCCATTTTACTTTCCGTGAGATGGCGGGTGGGCGGTTCCAGCGGAGAAGGAGAGGCGAACGATGCGCGAATATTTTTATCTGAAATGGCTGAAACTGCCGCGGTGGGCCCTCCCGCGGGCACCGCGGAGGCCTCCCCACTGCCCTTGGTGGTCCTCCGATTCATCTCTAGTGGCCCCGCTGCGTTGTCCGCGTCGCCGTAATCCGTGTCCGCTGACAAAGAAAAGGGAGGAGAGGAAGGGCGCGGATGAACGTAAACATAAAATAAACTCCCAGGCGGTCCTGGCACGATTTGTTGAGCAACATCTGTCGCTGTGGTCAGGAAGTTGGTTGCGGCAACCGACACGAACTGCCTGATGCCCACCCCCAAGCGGAGAGATCGAGGGCGGGGAGGTCACTGTGGCGGTCGCAGGCACGTCAACGGGCAACTGCTGCAGTATTACTATTACGAGCGGAGTTTCTAAAAAACCGCGCCAAAAAATAAGGAACCCGTTCGAGATGGCTGTTGCGACCGCCGACCGCCGACCACCAGCACACACCACTTGACGGTTCCAAATATCCTGCTGCGCGAAACTCGTAGCGGCAGCTGTGTTATTAAGTATTATTCCATAGCCTTCCACAATATCGGTACAGCGAATAACTCAGTCCAATACATTTTTACGCTCTGTAGTCCCTTTTCGGAGGTACGTGGCGAGAAAGCTGAAAAAATGTCTCTACCATGCCTGGTATCCTTCATCAAATTCTAAGAAAACAGCGACTGTTCGTACACTCGACCAGACCCGACGCGGGGTGAAGCATGACGCTATCGAGCATGTACACTTTGAAAAAGCCAGCAGTGTATACGAAAAAATATACCACAATACCAGTACATACAAAAAAACAACACAGAATGCGCTTCTATCACTTAAACGTGCAATTTGGCCATTTTTTTCCCAGCTTCGACAAAGCGGTCGATGGCACACACAAATTCCTCATTACAGCAAACTCCGAGAACCTTTCGGCGGTCGGGGTTAGTCTATAGGGTTAGGGTGAAGAGTCAAAGATTAGAATCAAAAGCATATTTCAACCAGTTTGCCGAAGCTAGGCTACGTACACACGGCTCAAAATTACCTGCTTCCGCTGTTCTTCTGCTGGCCGTACCGATGCCCACGAAAGCCTCGCCCTCAAGCTCCTCGTCCCTAGGTGACACACATTCTAACCCGTGCTGTTGAAGCCGCGGGTAATAAGTCTCGTTAGCCTCCACTTCCAGCACTGTAGGTCCATAGGAACCATGTCGCTGCATTTCATCGGCCCCAGATCCGTCCAGGTACAGCGCGCTGTTATCGCCACTATCCCCGGCGGAGTTGTCTCGCTCCTACCGGGAAATGAAGGGAGATACAAGCAAGAGTGGGAGCGGTTGAGCGAAAAAGTGTCGCAGCGAGTTACTTCACCTCATCATAGTAACGCTTACTTTCTGGTGTGCGTGAGTTTTCGTCAATGGCAAGACGGAGCCTTGAGGTCCCAAACGGAGTCAACACAAGACCGCACAACTCTGAGTCGGGCCAGACTAAACCGAAAACGGCAGTTACGAAACGCGGCGCAGCAGACCGAGCCAAGCCGGGCAGTGGCTCAACCGAGGTTACGTAGGCTTCTTCATCGCGACCCCAGTAAACGCGCACTACGCACGCATTGAGCACAGCCGCCACACCTCCCTCCCGCGGACAAAAATGCGCTAAGCATGTGAGTTTGTTGAGGCTCCCCTTCCATGCCGTGCATGTTCCGAGACACGAGTCCACCGTACAACACTCGGTAAAACAGGGGATCAAAGCAGCACTCGTACGATTACACAACCGTCTTTTCCTCACCTGAACACCTTCGCTCGTGGCAACTGTTCGCGACCCTTCGACGATGACACCGTCAGACATGCCCGACGGCGAACCGTCAAAGCCCGCGAACCCGCCGGTGGGCGATTCGCTCCGCGGAGTCACCGCGGAGGCCGTGCTCCCGTTAGATTGCATCGCAAGAGCGGGCTGAAGCGGCCGCACCGTCAGCACCGAACACGGCGAGGTCAAAGAGTCCTGATCGAAATCACCGCTGTCGTACGACCCGCTGTACGCTCCCCCTCGCCCTCCCGCCCCCCCGAAACTGCTACTGCCCCCACTCGCATAATCGCGGTCAACCCCACCGCGAGCGTAGCTGTTTTCTACATCCCACGCGGTAGAGCTGATATCCGCGGTGGCCATCGTCTTAACCTCTTGACTGGCGCTATAATCGGTGCTGGCGTCCTGAGAAGAGTCGTGTGACGTCAACACGACCTTGCTCTTACTTTCGCTCTCACCAAGAGTTATGGCGGATTGATCGCTGTTGAAATCGGCCGCGGAGCTCGCGGTAGCGCGGGCGGCGGCGTCGACGGCGGCAGCGGCGACAGCGGCGGCGCTCGAGCGCTGCAGAGGCAGAGACGCAGCGCTGCCCCGACCCCTCGTTAGCGCCGCCGTTTGTGACGAAAGGAGGAGGCTCTTGTCCATGACTGGGGGAGGGTCACCCGTCATGGTTTGGAGTGGTTCGGCCGATGAGTTGTATTCTACGTTCGCGTCGCTGTTTGCGTTGGAGGTGTGCGCACGAGGGGGCCGTCGACGGGCGGAAGGGTGGGTGGGGGGGCGAGGGAGGAATGGGGAAATGTCAGCAGTCGTGAGTGAGTGCTTACCGCAACGTTTATTTTTGGATCGACCTCAATCTCAATTGTTCGGTACAGTACAGGACACCTACTAAGAAACCGAGCACTAAGAAAGTCAGGCTGAGATTCACAGCAAAATAAAAACTCCGGGAGCCGTTATACCAAAGTTAGTGTACGAACCCTATCCAAAATCAGAAACCCGGCCTGGGTCAGAATTTCTGTGTTTCTTATTAGGTTTCCTGTACTGTAATCCGGGTCGGTCATGACGTACAACCTACAACCCAGATTTCAACAGCCACCAAGGTGGCACAAGTTAGAGGAGACGGAATCCACAAAATGTTGACAACCTCGAGAGGCGCTATTAATAGGGTTTCATGCCGCTCGGGCTGGAACCCCTATACAGAGTGAAGCGAAAACCGAAGCAAACAACCATACGCAGAAACAAACTCACACAAGCGTTAAAAATACTAACTGCTTGACACGCAGCGAGGTATCTTGAAAGCGACCGGGTGTACTCCGAATCTAGCGATATATTATCAAAGCGACAGTATGTGACCCGAATCAAGCAGTACATGGCAAGCGTCAGCAGCACGACAGAGGTAGGGGCCCAACACCACCTGTCTACGGGTGGTGGATAACACGTCATTTGCTGCCATACACGCTAGGACTAAGCCCCCACGTCTTAAGTGAGCGCGCCTACACGCCTCCATATACGCGAAGCTGACCCCCCGTGCAGCAAAATTACTCTGCTCCTCGGTCTGATACTACTATACTCCGGCTCGCCTCGATATTTGCCGAATCATCAGAAAGGAGCAAAGCATAAACCAAGCAGTCAAATAAGGCGAGGCCCATGTGAGGGGTCATGGCAAGAGACTAATCAAGAAGCGGCCGAATCGCCAGATAAGAGCAAAATAGAACCAAGCGATCCAGGAAGGCCACGTCCAGTGTGAGGGTTCGTGTTAAGAAGCTAAAGAAGCGGCACTCACTCCTCCTGGTAGTGATTCTTGAGCGCTTCGCCAAAAGACACGTTCGGAGTTATCGGCCGCCTGTTGTTCATCAGCATAGGGTTTGTATGCGAGAACTGTTGCGCCGAAGCAAAGCGAGGGAGGGGGAGGGAGGGGCGGATGGAGGGATGGAGGAAATGAAGGACGGAGGGAGGGGGGGGGTGAGGGAAGGAGGGAGGGCAAGGGCCGAGCGCGTCAGCTAAAACCAACTGGTCTAGAGGGAGCCGCGAATCAATGGGAGTTTAGCTTTGCAGGAGACATATTTTGTCGGCGATAGGCTTGTTCAATGTACGTTTTAAAGAAACCGTGGAGACAGGAGACAGCAGTTTAAGCCGGCGGCAGACTTGGTCAGTGCGCGTTTAGTTTTTTCCCTTTCTTCTGCATAAGGTTTGTGAAAATGTCCCTGAGAAGCAACAACGTCTACCTCTGGATAGTCCACTGCCTCCACGGGGGTATAAACTAAACCATATCCTCGTTTGGGCTAGTCGGTGTTACTTGCCCGGTTACTTGCGCGGTGGCCATTTGATTTTTTTTCAAGAGATTTTTCATGTTATACGTACTGGTACCGGGTATCGCTCATAGGAACGCCTGACCCTCGTCCCCCACCCACTTAACTCGTTTAGAACTGCACCCACGTTTTTGGGGCCAAATTACTTGGAATTAGTGTGGAACAATTTTTGCAAAGCTAAAAGGCTTAACACAAACATTCGTCCTCCGTCTTTTCTAATCGGCGTTACCTTGTCAGGCTCGTCGGCGTGCATTTCCCCAGCGCTGGTGATGGAAGGCGTTCGCGTCGCGGGCTTGAACCCCTGCCCCAAAGACGGAGTTCGGGTGGCTGGGTCGCCGAACTGCCCGGAAGAACCTGTAGGCGCGCTTCGAGACTCTATTCTGCCGCTGCCCGCCCGCTGTTTATCCTCCGCACTGTAAAAGGCCGAAACCTACAAGACGCGTGCGTAAAAACAATAATCAAAAGAGGTTTTTTGGGACATGAAGTGGGCGCAAAAACAATAATCAGGGAGTTTTGTTCGGGCAGTAAGTGGGCGCAAAAACAATAATCAGCCAGATTTGTTGGACATTAGGAAGTAGCAGGCCTCTGCTTTGGGTCTGTCTGGCGCAGACTGCGTGCGGCGGTTGCGATCAAGAGCGTTATATGGGGAGTCCCGGCTGCACTTTCTGGGAGTTTGTTTTTGTCACGTCTCAAAACGACCTTCACATAAATACTTCGAGCGGCAGATGGGTGCTGCGCACGCGTCGGGATCCAACCGTGACGACTTGTAAGCGTGACACCTATCCTAGAGCCGGGGAGGGGTACGGTTAGGGTTCAGAAGGACGAATGCGTTCAGATTGAGTGCACGCGGAATCTTCATCTCGGAGGAGGTAGTTTTCGTGGGCACGAACCAACACAGGGCACCCCCGAAGGATGAATTTGGCGGTGCGGTCGCTTGACAAAGAGGCTGTCCTTCTGAGGACAAAATAAAGCCGACGACGTATGAATGCCGGTCGTTAAGCACGTTCGATGCAGCTTGTCTCATCGCATAAACTAGCTCAACGGGTAGTTCCTTCTGACGAACAACCCACTAGAACTACTTAGTTTTGTGAGGCATTTGGCAAACAGAGCATTGCGGTGCCAGCTTGCCTGCAAAAAACAAAACTAGCAATCGGGCCATAGCGGGCACGCTATCCTCTCGCTCCTCCAGCCACCGTCAAACACGCCCTTTCCTATATACATATCTAGGCATGGTTTACTGTTTTGGACCGCTTCCCTACGTTAAATTCCAAAAAAATCTAGAAAAAAACCCATGCCTTCATCCAATCTTAAATAATGACAACCCTAGGGAACAGCACGGCAACGCATATCGTTGGCGCTGCATTAAAGTTATATGTAAACCGGCGTTCCCACCACCATGTCTCGCCTGCGCCTTGTGGGAAGCTGTGCGGGAAAAATATGCGTCCTCTCGCCGTTTCTTCTCGCGCCGGTGCTGCTTGACGCAGCACAGTATGCAGCCGACCAGGGGAACCACCACTCCAATTGCCATGGCGATAATAACAATCGTTCCGACGGCGACTGTGGCAATCAAAGACGGGCAGGCAAACGACAGGCGAGACAGACAGCCGGTGTTGTTTCGCACAGTCAGTATCCGTTTCCATCGTGTATTAACGGCGTAGGTCCGATTCACCCAACTAATCAGAGCGATTTGAACCGGAATCGGAATCGGCAAATCGGGACGATATTCTTACCGATGTTTTGCCAGAGCCACATGGGTTGGTACTGCCCTAAAAAACACTCAATTTCGCACGGGTTGTCAAGAGAAATGAAGCCAAATGGCCAGAAACTCGCTGCGCTCGCCCGATATACCGGCAAAATATCGGCGGCAATATATCGTATCGGCTGCGCCGAAAACCAATGTTTTAAATATCGGTAAATACAGCCGATTCACAACCCTAGTAAATACAGAGCAGTTCTTCCAAAATGCTGCCAACATTTCGCAACCTAACCTTGCTCCAGGATCAATTCTGCATAAAGCCCAGGAGGTGTTTTTTGGCTCGGCGCAGAGTGTGGAAAACCGCGACAGCTAATAATACGTGACTAAACAAAAGTCGCTCCTACCAGCGAAGGGCAACATAAGGCGTCTACACGAATATTATTGCTGTCAATATTTGCAGCCCCCGCGTTGTCACGCTAGATACAGAACCGCAAAACCTACACGTCTAATCGTCGACCAATAAAAACGGAAGCTCCTATAATACGTCATGGATCATGGACTTGGAAGTACATACGTATCTAGTTCATGTGCAGTCACTACGCACGAGTACACTGATAACCATATTTTCCATTTTCGATGTCGCATAAATGCAATGTGCAGCGAGATTACCAAATGCTTCCTCCTCGTCGTTCGGTGATGATTTCACAACATTATTTCACTACCTAGTCCGAGAGGAAAAGGAGGCATTCGTCGGGAAAGAACAACATCCATTGGCGGGAAAGGGCCACCTAAAACGCAAAGGAGAGAGAGGGGGGGCGACAAAAGCACCCCGTGCGGGCACCCCCTGCGGGCACCCCCTGCGGGAACCTCAACCCCTTTAAGACGGCACTTCCGTTTCGGGGACCAATTACTTGGAAACATAGTTAGATATTGTCTGTACGGTGCATTAGCAAAAAGGTTTTAATTAAGCCTGTCCGATCGGCGGGCGATCCAATGCAACCACCTACACTAAACCGAGCCGCACAGAGATCCAGCAGTCTCTTACCGCTTACCGATTCAACGCAAAAACTTCTCTTAAACCAGGTCGCAGAGAGCCCCGGCAGAGTTCTTACCGCTTAAGCCGCCGCCGCTGTCGCTGCTGGTTGATGCCAGCTCGAACTCCGCCACAATATTGACCTCCGCTCCTTGGTAGTACTGAAGGTCGTCAAAGCTTACATCTTCAACGCCGACGTCGAAGACCGCCGCAACCGCTGACAGGGCATCCTGAACATCACCACAACGCACCGCGGCAGGGAGCATATGGGAGGGATACATTACTTACGCTCGAATGCGAGCTTCTAATTGGCACCGCGCCAAAAACTAGGGACAGCTTCCGAGACGGCTGAAGCCTGTCATTCTGTCCTGTTATTCTGTCCGCCGCCGACCGAGGTTCATCTATAACGATTCTCCGAATACTCAACCAACACACACAAGTTGACCACAGTTGACAAATGTCTTGCTGCGGGGAGTTGTTATCTTGCACTTTTTCTCATTGCCGAAATCTAGCGCGTGTTCACCAAAAATAAAAAACGCGCAAGAAGCCTACAGGTAAGTTACGTATCATACAATATGACAGGAAAACAAACAACAACGAACGCAGCCGGGGTCCCAAGAGACCATATGCAAGTTTTATTTTTTTCCTGGGGTGTTGTTCCACTCCAGAGTGTGACTGGAGCCTGTCCTATGACCACGGACATGATTAAGGCGATGGTGAGTTAACGTGAGAATAACAACAACGAGGCAGTCGAGCGTGATATATATATCTGCAACACAAGGAAACCTATCAGAAAACAAGCATTGATGACAAATTACTAACAGATGTGGCGGGGACACAAATGGAAGAATACCTAACAATAATGCCGCTGCTGCCCTATTCGATGTCGGAGTACGCAGCGGATTAAACCTCCCGTAGTCTAGAAGAGCATTAGCCACTAACCCCTTCGGCCCTTCAGAGGGAAAACAACGAATAAAACTAACGACTACCTGGTACAGTATACGAAGCAGCGACATATTGGTATCATAGCATGCTAGGTTAGGGGCTGACGCGTTTTTTACGTGAAAAGTCCAGTGCAAAGAGTTGCACAACACGCGCGCAGCATGATTTATCGTGTGTTGCGCGCTCACACCATGGCAAAACCGGAATTTTCATTGTTAAATAGTTTTATCGCCGTAAACGGGGTCCAAAAGGGCTAACGCTGTCACTTACGGGGTCTGCCATCTGGTTGAAAAGAGACGCCGCCTGCTGCGAGCCCGTCTGCTCTCCTTCATCATCTTCGACCCCGGAAACTGCGGAAATCTCGAACTGCACGTCTACGAGGTCCGCCAAGCGTCGCCGCCGTCGCTGCCGCGCTCCCCCCTCTAACAGCTTGCGAGTGCTGTTAGACTCTTGAACGACGACCACCGACTCGAACCCATCCGGGCAGGGGCTGAGTTCACAGAGGGCCTATTAGAGTAGTGCGGTTTAGGATGGGAGGGACATGTGTGTGATTGTGAGTGTGGGTGTGTGTTCTTAACATTAAAAACCGTTCTTTCTGCCCGTCGACAGCCAGCACATCCAGTGTCCGTGCCGATTCTTCATTACAAACAGATAAAAGATCTGCGGTCACAAACTATGAGACAAGAGATATACATCGCAGATACAGTAAGTAGGCTTGGCCAGTGTGTGTTCTTCACATTAAACCGATATCTCTGCCCATCGACATCCATCACATCCAGTGTCCGTGCCGATTTTTCATTTGTCCTAGAGAGATACAAGCTCTGTGGTCACAAACTACGAGACAGACACTTAGTCAACGTTAATAAACACCATATGATATTATGATATGTTGAGCCACAAACGCGCCAGTGATATGCAAACCCCCAGAACTCTGCACATTTCTGCCTGCAACTAACTGTACTACCTAGCCAATCATAAAAAAAAAACTCTTTTGGGTTGGATAAAATGTAAAACTAGCATTGAAACCGACGAATTTCATAGCCCATGGCCAACTAACCCACGAAAAAGTTAGGTTGGAAATTGAAAAAATGGTAGAAAAAAAAAAACTAACCTAAGTTGTATCTGATTTTTCTTGGGTTGGGTTGGCCTTGGATTGTGACTTTGACGGTTTCAATACTTTTATTATATGCTTCCTACCCAACCAAATTTGGTATCCCGCAAACACGCTAATACCAACTAATAGCGTGTTTGCGGGATACCAAATTTGGTTGGGTAGGAGTTGGGTGGGACACATAATAAACAACAGCTGTGAGATCTAGGATTTCGTCGAAACTCAGCTTTGCAAGCTGTGTGTGATACTCCGATCGCGCGTGTTACGGGTTGTGTATGTCCTCATGAAGGATATAGGTCGG
>JAYJMJ010000289.1:1149242-1165874 GCA_036873875.1 Laminaria ephemera
CCTTCTGTACCTACTTACGACTTCGCATCGATCTAACCCGCCGCTCTTGCTGCACTTGATCCACCCTTGCTTTTCATAGCTACATGCCCATCAAGCTTCTAAAACGATCCCACACAAATTCCAAGTGATTTGTCGCCACAACTGTGGGTGGGGTCAATGTTATGATGGTATTGCCCTGGGAGCCTGTCAAAGGCTTAGGATCCAGGACGTAGGGTATATATACGGGATAAAAGGGTTTCACGTGAGACATGTGTGTATAGGAAAAAACGGGATGATGCAATTGCTTGATGCAATTGCTTGACGCAATTGCGAGGCTTTCTTTAAAATTTAACCCTGTAATTAATGCTAAGAATTGCACCGACGCTCTTGGGGACGAAGAAGATGGATTGTGTGTGGGGTCATTTTGTCAGTATGGCAGTAATTAAACCCCACTCGTCGTACTGTTCCCGGCCTTCGGCCGCATGATTTCCTAATTTTGTAACTGAAGCATCAATTATTTGTATTAATTTTGATTATGCCAGCTTTCGGTATAACGGGAGGAGGGAAAGGACGAATGAATACTACGTAATACAGTGCATGGTATGCATGAAAAACCCACCCATTTTTTTTGCCGTTTATCTCTATCCTTGGTTTCGTTCTGTAATACTTCGTATGCGTCTGATTTTCTCTGTAGAAATTTCTTGGTTCACCGTGGCGCTACCGCCGTGGGGGCGGGAGTGCCGCTTATTCCCTAGTATGTATATATATTAGATATTTCATCTGTTGGTATATAGTATGCCCGACGTGTGTAACGTTGCCTCTGTTCATTTTATGACACACGCAGGCACTGAGGAGAACATCGAGATAGGCTCAAATAATCCTACAACTCTGTTGCTTCTTATTTTATGGCGCACA
Source organism: Laminaria ephemera (assembly GCA_036873875.1). Taxonomy (NCBI): domain Eukaryota; class Phaeophyceae; order Laminariales; family Laminariaceae; genus Laminaria; species Laminaria ephemera. Next base: position 1,150,137 of record JAYJMJ010000289.1, read on the forward strand.
CGCAGGCACCAAGGAAAACAACGAGCTATGCACACACTTGTCCGGCTCAGTTGGAGGCATCCTCTCTCGTCAACGCCTGCCCTCTCAACCATCCACACCCAACCCATTTGGCCTGCATTTAGGTTTTTTTTTTTTCCTTCCGCCGTTTTACGACACACGCAGGCACTGAGGAGAACAACGAGCTATGCACGCACATTCCCGGCCCGGCGTGCGCCGAAGCGTCTGGCAACAGCAACGCAGGACCGGGCGAGGGGTACGTTCACCCTCACCGCGGTATCCACGGCATTGGAAACATCTCAGCTGCTGTCTACGCCTGGGCCAACCCTGTGGCTGAAGTTTACATCGAGCCTACGATGGTGTAACGCAGGCAGCGACATTTTATCAAGGCTTCGGTATCGGTATCGGGGTGTCACCTGTAGGATCTCGTTCGGCAGCGACTCGGAGCCACTCATGCGTGTGGCTAGTCTGTTCTTTAGAAGGAATATGCCACCGCCGAGTATACGGCGTTGACGAAGAGCTCTCGGCAGCTGTCATCGACGGGGCCGGGCCTGTGGCTGAAGTATTCAACGAAGAGCCCAACTTTGGCTAACGCAGGGCAACTTGCTCGCAAGCCATTCGTCGCACACGAAAATGAGAGCTTCTAAAATACGCAGGTGACACGCGCTGCGGTAGGGCTGGCACGGTTTTTCGAAGTCTGTATTTCGACTCGCGGGGTTCCTCCACTGAGGAACTACACACTGTATTAAGAATGCCACTTGAACTTGGCTTGGAATGGGGGGTGGGGGGGTCTCTGAGGACCACCTAATGTATTATGATTGCGATATCGCTGTTAGGGCCTTGTTTGTTAGTGGGTCGGAGCCACGCATGAGAGTGGCTACCCTAGTCAGTAGCAAGACTATGCGACCGATACTTCCACGGCGTTGATGGAGGGCTCTTGCCTGCTGACTAAAACTGGGGGTACCCTGTGGCTGAAGTATTCATCGAATAACATACATTCGTGTACTGCGGGTAAACAACTGCGCAAGTCTTTTATCGGGCATGGAAGGGAGAGAGGTGCTACAATGAATCGATAACTGATAGTGTAGGGGTCGGGTTTTGTTTGATGTACTTTACGGATGATGTTATCGAGTGCAGATTATTGATTAGTGAGATAACATTGATTGGGGATGGTTGACTGGAGGAATAGCAATGCGACCTATGCCGCGTTACTGGTGTAATTGTATACAGCGTAACATCGGAAATCTAGGGGGCTGGACCGAGCGAGGGGTACATTCCCCCTCACCGCGAAATCCATGAAATTTGGAATATCCCGGCTGCTGTCTACGACTCAGCCAACTCTGTGGCTGAAGTTTACATCACAGAGCCTACGATCGTGTAACGCAGGGCATCGATATTTGGTCAAGGTTTAGGCAAGATGGTAGGGGAGCTCAGAGCCAGGGCTTCCTGTGTCAGCGAATCAGAGTTACTTTTGCGCGTTGCTATAATATTCATTTTCAGGCTACCGCTGATTATACGTCGTTTGTAGAGAGCTCCCGGTCTGCTGTCCACGACCCGGCCAACCCTGTAACTCAACTTCACACTGAATAGCCCAGATGTGTCTAACGGATGGCAACGCCCTCGCAGGTCTTTTGTAGGGCATCAAAGGGAGATATATGCTGCAATATGTCGAAACCGGACAGTGTAGGGGCCGGCGTAGTTTAACGTGCTGCTCTCGACTAGGTTAGACAGGTGATTGGTGTTAAGTTGGTTACGAACGACTGGATCGAACATTGCGAGCTATGCCACGTGATGGGTCAGGGTTCACGCAGAGAAATACCTGGCAGCATTAACGCTGGACCAGGCGAGGGGTACGTTCACCCTCATCGCGGCGTCCACGGCATTGGAAACTTCTCCGCTGCTGTCTATGACTGGGCCAACCCTGTAGCTGGAGTATTCATCAAAAAGCCCACCTTTGCTTTAGGCGGGGTATCAACTACGCCTGCCATCCGTCGCGCACGAAGACTGGAGTTGCAAAAACACGTCGAGAGGCGTGCAGCGATAGCGCTAGCACGTTTTGACCCAAAATGGGTTTTGCTCGCTGTTTTTCTTACCTGAGGAACTACCCAATATGTTAGAAACCCACTTGATGAATGCTAGGGGAGGGGCATTGGGGGATCACGTTTAGGGCCTCTGGCTTCAGCGGCTTGGAGCCACTCATGTGAGTTGCTATCCGGTTTTTGAGGTGGACAAAGAAACGGCTGGTTCCACGGCGTTGGTGACCTCTCGACTGCTGATTACGACTGGAGGAATACATTGGCTAAAGTTTACATTGCAGAGTCCACATATGTCCAACATACGGCAACACCTGCCAAAGCGATACGTCGCGCATGAATATGAGGGATAAGATACATGCTGTCTGAATCGGACAGTCTAGGGCTTGGTGTGTGTTTCACCTGTTGATTGATGGTTGAGACTGACTACGTGCAGTGATTGATTGCACAGTGATTGACCATTGAGGTGAAAATTTAGGTGACATTTATTGATGTTGAATATACGCAACTATGCGACCTGCGCCGGGTGCAAGGGTAGGTTTGGAAGGCCAAACACCAGGGCTGGGCCAAGCGAATGATACGTTCACCTTCACCACGCGATCCACGACATAGGCGACCCCCCGGGTGCTACCTACGATGTTCTTCTACTGTCTACAATGATGGACCAATGAATCGAAATTCTCGGTGGAATAGTTTGAGTAGTAGTATGTGAAACAATGCGACCTACGCCGGGTTTTGTAGTTTTAGACAGCCCAGCCCCAGGGATAGACCAGACGAAGGATGCGTTCACCTTCACCGCGGGATCCACATTACAGGCGACCTTTCGGCTGCTGCCTACGATACTCTTCTACAGTGATTGTGTAATGAAGTGAACATCTAGGTCATATGCTTTGATATTGAGTATCCGGGACCCTGCCACCTGCGCCGAGTGCCTATGTGGTATTAGGCAACCCACCACCCACCACCAGGGCTGCGCCATGCAAATGATACGTTCACCTTCACCATGGCATCCACAACGTAAGCGACCTCTCGGCTGCTACCTTCGATGTTCTTTAAACGTTATTGACGACAAAGGTGGCCGGAACCCCCCCATTCTCCAATGTGCGGGCAAAAATATCCTTGTGGAGGTGTTGTGCAATGTAGAAAACCCAAAAGGTGCCTACAACGTATATATATCGGAACTTCCCGAAATATATACGTTGTAGGCACCTTGTGTGTTTTCTACATCGCACGACGCCTCCACAAGGATATTTTTGTGCGCACATTGGAGAATGGGGGGGTTCAGGCCACCTGTGGAATGAAGTCCTAAATCCCTTTATGGTTTAGTTTTAGTTTTGGCTATTGCAGAGACGACTATCGTTTTTTGATCGCAGTGGATTGACCGCAGTTTTTGTACCGTGGCTGATAACTTCCAACTCAAGAATCCGACGGCCACGCGGTCGCGGCGTTGCCTCCGCATATTTCACCCGACACCAGCTGGGAAGTCTCACGGTCCTGCTCGCTAAGTTTGGCGAGAAATCCCGGTAAAAGGCCGAAAACATTCACATCATTTGCTCAAACTCTAACGTCCCCGTATTCAAGACAATCGCGCCCACTATACTGATGCAGTTCAGTATAGACTGATGGCTGTTGCCCAATCTCAAGTAAAAGGTAATCTGATTCAGTCCACCAGTGCACTGACCGCTCGACCTAGTCGGTAGTTTCAAGTCGAAAATTATTTATATATACGTCAGTACTAATGGCAATCAACATAATACGCAATTATAGATCCCTTTACAGTTTAGTTTCTGCTTTAGCTATTGCTCAGACGGCTATCTTTTGTTGACCGCAGTGGATTGACTGCAGCGTTTTTACCGGGGCTAATAACTTCCACCTCAGGCAACCGACGGCCACGCACTCGCGGCGGTGCCCCTGCACATGCCACCCGCCGCCATCTGGGGAGTCTCTCTGTCGTCCTGACAGACGCGGCGAGAAATCACGGTAAAAGTCCGAAAAGGTTGACATCATTTGTTCAAAGCCTAAAGTCTCTCTATTCAAGACAACCTCGCCCAGTATACTGATGCGGTCCAGCATATAGTGGTGGCGGTTGTCCAATATCAAGTCAAATATATATTGATAAGAGTCCTGTGTGCTGACCGCTCGACTAAGTCTGTATTTCCACGTCACGGTAAAAATCCGAAAACTTTGACATCTTTAGCTCAAAGCCTAAAGTCCCAGTATTCAAGACAATCGCGCCCACTATACTAATGGGGTCCAGTGTATAGTGGTGGCGGTTGTCTAATCTCAAGTCAAAGATATATTGATTGAGTCCTGACCGCTCGACCAAGTCTGTATTTTCATGAAAACAAAAAACAACATTTACGTCAGTAGTAAAGGAAATCAACAAAAGCGATTGTTTGTAATCATATTCGACCACCGAGGTCATGGTCGGTTGAATACACGACTACGCAACTAGTCCTGGTTAATCAAGAGCTGATTGACAATCACCGTGGTCACGGATATTTGATTCCGCGATTATGCAACTAGGTCCGTTGGTGATTAATCATGTGATACTGCTGTATCGTAGCATAAACAACTTATCATAATATCATCATGAAGCAACGAAAACTGAAACAGGGCAACATCCAGGAGTACTTCTCTGCAGAAGACCCGACCACAACGCTCACCACCTCTCGCGCCCTAGACCATGGATCCATAACAAATCTTCGACTTTGTCATGTACGTTCAACTTGATCTCTAGTTCGAATATCAATCGTTAAAACAATCATAGATTTGCAACGTCGAGTATATGTTTGAATCGTTTTTCCAAGAAGAGCAGTAGGAGTAGATACATCCTTTCTGGCGTGATTACTTGATACTGTATCATGTCATACTAATGTCATCGAAACATCATCAAGCATCGCAAACTCCAAATTGGCAACATCCAGTAGTACTTCTCAGCAGAAGACCCGACCACAACGCTCACCTCCTCTCGCACCCTAGAGCATAGATTCACAGCCAAGCTTCGACGCTGTCGTGTACACTTATGTGGCCTTGTGCGGAGGCACGCGGGTTGGCGGTAGGTTCCTTTGATCTCTAGATCGAAGGCCAATCGTAAAACAATCATTAACCTCGAGCATTTGTTTAAATCGTCTTTCCAAGAAGAGCAGTAGATACATGCATATATGGGTTGTTTTATCATATGATACTGTATCGTGTCATAAGAATAAGAATGTCATCAAATCATCATGAAGCAACGAAAACTCCAAATTGCCAACATCCAGCAGTACTCTCAGCCGAAGAGCCAACCACAACGAACGCTCGCCACCTTTCGCGCCCTAGACCATTGATGCACAAAACATCCTCGACGCTGTTGTGTACGTTCATGTAGCCTTGTGGGTTGGCGCTAGGTTCCATTGATCTCTAGATCGAAGGTCAATCGTGAAAACATCATCAACGTCTAATCTCAAGTAAAAAATATACCAGTACTGATTGAGTCAAGGGTACTGACCGCTCGACCATGTCTCTATTTTCAAGTCAAACATAATCAACATAAACGACAGTAGTAGTGGTGGCAATAAGCAAATACGATTATTTGTAATCACATTCAATGACCGAGGTCATGCTTATTTGATTACGCGATTATGCAACTAGGCGCAATTAATCAACAGCTACTTGACAATCACAGAGGTCATCCTGGATATTTGACTACGTCAATATGCAACTAATCGTGGTTAAGCAACAGCTATTTTATTATAACAATAAAAAATAATCCATGACGGAAAGGCCGAAATAATCAAAACTCAAGCTGGCACCACCCAAGCTAACCCAACACAACCGCAGCACCACAACCACCACCGCCACCACCACCACAAGTGGCGGCGTCTGCTTAGATATGGGCAGTCCTGTGAGGTGTTGCAGCAGGCAGCAGAGAAATTGCAGCTAGCTGCTTGCTGCTGTGCTGCTTGGTGCTGTGCCAATAGCGCCTGCAGCGCTGCTGTCTGCGATGATGCGCTGATGATGATTTCGTGACATATAATAGGAACTTGCCTCATGCTGGTCTTTAGGGAGAAGCCTCGACTCTGACCTGTCTAGTTTTAAGAGAAAACATAATATATCGAGTAAAAGCTGATTCTTCAACACTCAATTCTCTGACCCGATGGAAAAATTCTATCTCCGAATGGTAACTGTAGCCTTTGGAGATAAGCGACAGCGCGATACAGGAAAACGGTATATAAGAGACCTCCAATTTGAATGAAACCAATTCGGATACTTAAATTTGTGTACGAGTAGTATTTTTTATTCCCGTGTTCCGAGGTGGTCGGCCTGAGCGACTGTGTAAAGTTGTACCTTGTGTTTTGAGGAAATTCTCGGAAAAAAAGATCTCCACACATCCAACAATTCCATGACCTTTTTTGTTTTATCTTTACTTGACCGCAGTGTACTAAATTATTGGGATGCGAGTGCCTCGTACAGTACAGGACACCTAACAAGAAACAGGGTAACAAGGAAGTCAGGCTGAGGTTTACAAGAGAATAAGAAAATCGGAAACTGTTAGACTGAAGTTGTGTGTGAAAAACGCACCCTTTCTCAGAGAAGAAACCCAGCCTAGGGTAGTATCTCTGTTTCTATTTGGGTGTCCTGTGCGATATGATATAAGGGTCGTTGTAGTTTGCTTTCGAAATGTGTCAATTATTTATTGGCCACCCCTCGTTCGAAGAGGTCGGGGCCAACGGAAACCCCTGGGGCTAACCTGCACACAATCCCGTCCACACGCAAGTCAACTACCACTCCATCCGGCATATGCTCCGTGTACGCCGGCCCCCGATCCGGCAAACACTCCGTATACGCCGGGCCCCCATCCGGAAAACAAACCTCATTGCTTTCATCGGCCTTTTGTCTCGCATCCAAACAATATCACATCGTGCGCTGAAGAGATGAGCGTCGGCAATCCATCGAGCGTACGAGAGCACTAGAACACACCAAGCAAGCAGCACACTGCTCAGGGGGAAAAATGTGGGGACTAGGAAGAGGCTGGGCCTAGCCCAGGCCATTGTATCAATGTATAAGTTGATTATAATATGCAATTGTTTGTAATGAGGATTTAGATACCGAGGGAGCGCCGCTCCCGAAGATTATTAGCATCCTCTTCCTAATTGGGTCGCACATACACAGGAGTAGGCGCACATGCAACAAAGTTGGGCAAAACACCGGAAAAACAAAAGCTTGACGGTGTCGATATTTACTTTTTCCAAAACTGACATCTGTATGTATGTATGTATGTATGTATGTATGTATGTATGTATGTATGTATGTATGTATGAATGTATGTTTGTCTGTCGCGGAGTCAAACCGTCGATTGCGTGACGCACACTGAACCAATCACGATGAGCCCGGCGTCGGATTGACGAGCGAGATAGATAGGGACAGGATTCGCTTTGCCGGTTTCATGTCAAGTCGTTAAGAGTTCGTAGAGGGAGCTCCGTTTCTGTCGTCAGTTTCCGACCTCTCATCCCCCACCTGCCCTCGGTCAAAACAGTAAACAATTAGTGCTGGAAGGCATCTCGATTAAAGAAAAATGCGTTCTTTATGAGGGCATGCGGCAATACCACATACTCGAGCGTTTGAGGCGATGACAGCAACATCCGCCACCGCGGTGCCCACAAGGCATCCGACTGCTTGATGCCTTTAAGGTCGCTCATAAATACTCTCGCCCCCACCCGCAGCACGTGGTTGAGTCTCGTCGAGCTCTGTAGGCGAGATGCCGATGGTGCCGGCGGATGGTCATTTTGGGCCAATTTTTATTTTCCAAATACGGAAAGTCACTCAGGTATGGCCCCATTATCAAAGAACAGCTCCACTCACCCGTCAAGACGCCTCCTCGCCGCGAGCGTCATCGACACCCCATTATTAGAGAGATTAGCAGGCATGCATCTACTGTTCTGTGGTGCGCCCGGAGCACGCGGGATTTCCCCGTGAAGTCTTATGGCAGCAGTTCGTCAGAAGCTTGGTCACATTCCCAAAGGCGAGTGCTCGTATCGCACTTGGATATTTATGGGGATATTTTGAGTTTTTGACTCGTATACGAAGCAAGCAGCCCTGGTCTTTTCAGTTGGGTTTTTGTGCCAAACAAATATATTTGTTGGTTGCGTCGTTTTTGTTTGGTAGCAGATTCACTCCTTCTCCTATCCCCCAGAGTATGAGAAGCCCTTGCATCCCTCGAGCTCGCCGAACACTAGTATGCATGCGTGGTGTGTGGTGTGTGGAGTCGGTTTGGTCTACTCGAACCCTAACCCCTGGCTGGTTCGAGATACATACATGCAACGCGGGTGGGTGCTGCTGCTGCGTACGAGGCACGTATGTGTGTATCTGCCATGTACAATATGTGTAGTGTGTGGGAGCGCCGGCAGCCAGCCTGTATACGTAGCCTAATGCAGTTATGATGGACATTTCACACGGACTGACAAATCCTCATTACTCCCACTCTTCTGGTACGCATACCTCAATCACCGAGGCATGGATGTTTGATGACGACTCGATTATGCAACTAGTCGCCAGCTGCTTAGTAATTTCAATCGACTGGGCTAGGCCCAGCCTCGATAAAAATCTTCATATTTCTCCCCCTAGGCCGTGTGCTGCTTGGTGTATTCTGGTGCTCTTGTGTGCTCGATGGATTGCCGAAGCTCCTCTCTTCAGCCCACTGTACGATACTATTTGGATGCGAGATTAAAGGCCGGTGAAAGTAATTACGCTTGTTCCCCGAATGGGGGGCCGGCGTATACGGAGAATATGCCGGACGGATGCTACTTTGTAATTAAACTAATCCCAGTTGCCAATAGTCACGGAAATGCCGATAAAATACAAAATCGTATCGCTTTCGAATACAGGTCTTGTAGTACACACGAGATGCTATGGACTCGAAACTGGACATTTTTGTTTATCATCGCAGGAGACTGCTCTGCCCGCTCGGCGGCGATTCGGAAACGATCTATTCCTTCGTGCTCTGTGTGATATGAGCCGTGACAAGATGCAGTGTTGCGGCAGCGGGTCGAGCTGACCTTACACTGTTCACCTTTTTGCCGGTGGGAGTTCGATTGCTGGGCTTGTTGGTCCAAAGCTCTCCGACCTTGCTCTCTGAGCAGAGCAGCCAGTTCCTTGGATTCCCCATTACGAGCGTTGTAACCCACGCCAAAGCCTCACAAGCACGGGTACCGATGCGTATATGCAAGTGGACAGAGGTATGGCTCTTTAGCTCTTATATCCTTTTAAATCCTTTTATCCTTTTAGTTCCTTTATTATCACTAGATCTTCCTTTCATGGGGGGTATTGACTAAATACCAGGTAATCAGAGCAGCACTCAACCGAGAAGGCTGTTCCCATGGAAGAGGCGTTACGATTAGGCCGATGAAACCGTCAGCGTGATGAAACGTCTGTCCCGCACCCACAGGGAGTCCTGCCTCGTCGCTGTGCAAGAAGCGTCGTGGCTAAGAAACCACAGCCCATGGTACTTTCCCGTTCCCACGCTTGGACGCCGTAACACCTCCCCAAGAATGGCAAGATTCTGCCACAGCTTAAAAGATTGCGGCCCCGGTCAGCGGAACTCCACCACCCTTCTCAGCCAGATCCATCGCCTCAGCAAGCGGTTCAGGCCGAGGACGCCAGCTCCTTCCTATCCGGATTAGCTCTTGACAGGTACAACTCCTTCCAGCTTCCACCCGGATACCTCACTCTACACTCTGAATCGCTGAAGCCATACACCTCTACAGCCAGACGCGCCGCTTGAGCAGACCTTTTAGGCGAGACGCCAGCTCCTTCTTCTCCGCTTAAGCCCTTGACAGATACGACTCCTTCCAGTCTCCATCCGGATACCTCGCTCTCCAACCTAGGTCGCTGAAGTCGTACACCTCCACGCTACGGTAAATCCCAGTTCCCGTCGCGAAAAGCCTGCAATCTCCAGTTCAGCCTTGGTTCTGATCGGGTGTGGCCTAAGCGCCTTTTCTCCCCGGCGCCTCCGTCGCTGCAACACCCCCCCAACCCGGCTCATGTGAGCGTAGGTGTTGAACGGGCATCCCGGTCATACCTCGGTAACAGCGGGTACGCTTCCCTTCTCCACCCAATGACGTAGGCTCGATGTTGTAACGCCCCGTTTTCGGCGGTGCTGACCTTGGATGGTAGTAAGAAGAGCGGCGGTCCCGATCTTCGTAAGTCTTCACACATTAGAAGTAGATCAGCCGACATTTCGTACAAAATCAGACCTTTCCCTCTGTCGCCAAGGCTGGTTGGCATTTTCGCTCCCATGCACATATCGTACACACAAAACACAGACATTTCCTTTATGCAGACAAGATCCCGAGAAGGCGCTCACCTTCGCCGACCCGTTCGACAATAGCATGACAAGTGCTTACTTTTCACTGTCGAAGTGCTACCGCCGATCCTACTTGCAACACCCACGGGAGATGCTCACCTCATCTCCCGATCAGCAGCGATTGACAAAGTGCTCACCTCACATTTCAACCGAATACCGGCGACATACTCTATAAAGGCGCTCACCTTCGCCAGAACCAACTTTAAACAAGAAAATAAATGCAGTCCTTAAACACTAAACGCAGAAAGTCAGTATTAATGCATCTGTGTCAGTATCGAAAGCCTACTCGTGTGTACCCGGCACATATACAATGTCAAATACGCCAGCTATACTCGTCAAAACAAACGTGAACCAAAGGTGTCCCATCAGCTCCTCCCCAGAAACCAAAATTCCCAGGAAGGTGCTCGCCCCACCTCTCCTGTTCAGCAGCAGCATGACTATTAATAGTGCTCACCTTCACTGCCTGCATGCTACGACCGAACCTAGTTAAGACACCCGCAGGAGCTGCTTACCTTCAGCGTCCCGCTCAGCAGCGGCTATAGCACGTTCTCACCTTCACGCCTCAACCAAATAATACTGCTGAGATACATTCGAAAGCACCCGCCAGAGAGGCGCTCACCACACCTCCCCATCTACGAGTTCATCAATGGCCTTACACGTGCTCACCTTCACTGTGTAGATTTAGTAAGACTAAGGTACCCCGGTACGGGTAACCCCAGTAGGTCTCTCTACTAAGCATGTCCCACGATGCCACTCACTTGTATATCCTCAGTAGTTCGTTTGTATTATTCCTTATGCCACGGAAGGGAACACCACGTCGAAGACGACGACTGATGCGAGGCAAAAACCCTTTTCGTATCATCCCCTATCCCCTTGTTTCCCTATACGCACATGCCCACGAGGGCATGTGGAAACCCTTTTATCTCGGTATCCGGTATCTTAGTTCCTGGTACCTAACCTTAGTCAGGCTCCCAGGGCAATACCATAACATAGATGCTATCACCGAACCTATTCAAACGCCCACGGGAGCTGCTACCTCAGCTTCTGCGTGCTTACCTTCACGCTGCAACCAAATAATGCTGAGATGTACCTTATCGATGCATTCGCCTACATTGTGTACGCAGCAGGCCAGGTTGCTTTTGACAACCCCCTTGTTGGCACCCCTGGTTGACGAGAACGGCACTCGGCGCCGTGGTGCGATTCCCATAAAGTGTGGAATACACCCATCCGCAATGGAGCGGAACTCTCTCTCACCTCGTCCTCGTTTAGCCAGTTACAGGGCATTCTCATACGTGCGTGTCTCCAACTGAAATACATCCAGCTCCAGCGGAGTGAAACTCTCTTTCACATCATCCTCATTTAGCCAGTTGGGTTGTAATTCGATACTCACTTGTCCTCAATGACCCTCGAAAGTACGCGTTCGATCAGCATGTATAACGGTGCCGCCATCGTGAATTGTTGGCGAGGTGCGCGAACTTGTCTTCGACGACATGGCGTGGTTTTACAGAGCAGTCATGAAAGGGTTTGCTGTCCGCCGCAGACCCCATCATCCTCTTCCGGATACTGCACCCGTTCAGATTAATCGCGTCCCTGGGCCCCCGGTGTGTCGTCGAGTAACCTTCTTTTTATCATCGTGATGCGCAGGTTGCACCACGTAATAACATGGCATGCGTAATAGAGAATAGATACCTCGATGTCCGACCTGACAAACATCAATGTCAGGCATGTAAAACATCTAGGACAGGCATAACACACATCGGTGACATGCATGACTAGTGTCATCGACACCCCTCTCCAGGTGGTTCCAGTATTGACCACGCCGGTGTCTCTGCGCATCACCACGAGGTACCATGGCATGCAGCATAGATAATGAAGAAATCGATGTCCGGCATGACAATCATCAATGAAAGACATGACAAACATTTAAGACATGCATTATACACATCAGTCACATGCATAACGAGTATCACCGACACCCCTCTCCAGGTGGTTCCAGCATTCACCACGTCAGTATCTCTGCGCATCACCACGAGGTAACATGGCATGCAGCATAGAGGATGAAGAACTCGATGCCGGCATGACAATCATCGATGAAAGGCATGACAAACATTTAGGACATGCATTTTACACATCAGTCACATGCAGAACGAGTATCACCGACACCCCTCTCCAGGTAGTTCCAGCATTAACCACGTCAGTGTCTCTGCGCATCACCACGAGGTAATATGGCATGCAGCATAGAGGATGAAGAACTCGATGTCCAACATGACAATCATTAATGAAGGGCGTGTAAAAACATTTAGGGCATGAACACCAACGGAATATTCGTTACCTTGGAATCGACTGACCTCTCCCTTTACCTTGGGGTTGATTATCCTCTTCTTAAATCAACCCCCTTTACCTTGGAGTTAATTATTCTCACCATTCTCATTTGTTTGCCGTGGATGACATCCCCCCCACTTGCGTTTCGCTCAATCAAGCGAACGAAAGACTCCGAAGCGTGAATTTCTTCCACCCGATCCTGTGTCTACTACAGTGAATATTAATCAGACGGGCGGTACCCAAGCAAGTGTCGGCATGATAGAAGCAAACGCCATGACGTTTAATAGCCTGGTTGATTACCTCGGGATCGTAGGTAGCGTTTGGCTGTGCCACCATGTTACGGCAGGCTTGAGCCGTCAGGATATGCATGCATGCGATCACGAGATCAGTGAGCGCGCATGCATATGTTAACGACGAGCATGCATTTACAAACAACCAAGGAAAGGCCCAGAGCCCAGCGATGTTTCCGTCTGTCCAAGGAGCTAGGCCAGAGACTCAAAGTAGGGCCTCAAAGACGGGCTAGAAGAACGTTGCTGGCGCTCAGGGTGTAGCCACTCTGCCCGTCCCCCCCCTTGTCGTAACGTCGTCTCGGCAAAACGGCAGAGTACGCACTGACTGTGTTGCGGCGACCAAGCGTGGGAACGGAACAACAGTACGATGGGCTGTGGTCTCTTAGACACGAGCCATTGGGCGCAGCGACGAGGAGGATTTCTCTGTGGGTGCGGGTGGGACGTTTCATCACGCTGATGGTTTCATCTGCCTGATCGTAACGCCTCTTCCATGGGAACAGCGTACTCGATTGAGTGCTGCTCCCTTCTGGTGTTTACTCAACGCCTCCCATGAAAGGAAAAACAAGTGATAAGAAAGGAAACTACAAGGATAAAGGAAACTAAAGGAATATGAGCTAAAAGGCCATACCACTGTCTGCTTGCATAAACGCATCAATCCCCGTGATTGTGAGGCTTTGGCGTGGGCTGCAACGCCCGTTAGCTGGAATCTAGGAAATTGGTTGCTCCGCTCACAACTGAGAGCGAGCGTCGGAGAGCTCTTGGGCCTACAGGCCCAGCAACCGAACTCCCACGGAAAAAGGTGAGCAGGATAAGGTCAGCTCGACCCGCTGCCGCAACAGGATGAAACCACGGACATGGTCAACACATAGGGACATGGTGAGCATGGCCAAGGTCATGGTGATAGGAGGTTATGCTAAGAGCGCTAGGCCATCGCGCACGAGCTGTTTTCAAGGTTTGGAATCTGGTAAGAAATGTGGGTTTTGGAATCTGATATATTATATAGAAATGTGGGTTGTTCGCGCAATTTGATGAGGAGTATTCTTGACCGGGACCGCACTCTTTTAACCTCTGGCAGATCTTGCCAGACTTGGGGGGGTGTTACGGCGGCCAAGCGTGGGAACAGAAAAGGACGATGGGCCGTGGTCTCTTAGACACGACCCATTGGGCGCAGATATGAGGTGGACCTCTCTGTGGGTGCGGGAGAGACGTTTCATCACGCTGATGTTTCATCTGCCTGATCGTAACGCCTCGTCCACGGGAAAAGCGTACTCGGTTGAGTGCTGCTCCCTTCTCCTGGTGTTTACTCAGCGCCTCCCATGAAAGGAAGAACAAGTGATAAGAAAGGAAACTAAAAGGATAAAGGAAACTAAGGGCTAAAGGAAACTAAAGGAATAAGAGCTAAAAGGCCATACCACTGTCTGCTTGCATAAACGCATCGATCCCCGTGTTTGTGAGGCTTTGACGTGGGCTAAAACGCTCGTTAGCCGGAATCTAGGAAATCGGTTGCTCCGCTCACAACTGAGAGCGAGTGTCGGAGAGCTCTTGGGCCTACAGGCCCAGCAATCGAACTCCCACGGAAAAAGGTGAGCAGGATAAGGTCAGCTCGACCCGCTGTCGCAACACATGCCCGCATGTGGAAACCCTTTTTATCTCGGTATCCAATATCTTGGCTTCTGGGGCCTAACCTTTGTCAGGCTCCCAGGGCAATATCATAACACTAGCCCACCCTGATGAGCCGTATATGCAGATAGATGGAAGAATCGATCTAGAACATGACTCGAAGTTGCGGCTCTTCAAACCCACTCCCACACCTCTACCCTCTGAGGCTACGAACATCGTCGGAGAGGCGAGACTCGATGGCAAAGGACGCCTTCATACTGCCGACGAAAGCATTGTTCTCCGAAAAAATCCTGCCGACGACGCCAATTTTTGTAAGACTACCCTGGTACGGGTAACTCCTAGCAGGTCTCTCTACTAAGCAGGTCCTACGATGCCATCTACTTGTATATCCTTAGTAGTTCGTTTGTATTATTCCTCAGGTCACGGAAGGGAACACGACGACGACGACTGATCGCTGTGCGCAAGACAAACCCTTTCGTATCATCCCATCTTCCCTTATTTCCCTATACGCACAAGCCCACGAGGGCATGTGGAAACCCTCTTTATCTCGGTATCCAATATCTTGGCTCCTGGTCCCTAACCTTTGTCAGGCTCCCAGGGCAATGCCATAACATTGAAGTGGCAGCAAATATATGGCTGTTTTAGGACAAGTCGGCCACCGTCAGTCACACCTATTCCATACTAAAAACAGTACATTACGTCTAGACGGCGATCCGTTACAGGGCTGAGTGTCAGCGCTACTGGGAAGAATCCAAAGTATTAGTTGTTGGTGGTTTTATAACGCATTATTCAAAGAACAACAACAAAGAGGAAAAAAGGAAACCTAAAATACTCGTTTATATATTGTGGCTCTCGGCAACACTTACTGTTCTTGTCTACTTGCTTTCGTTGTCGAACTCTGCTGTCCGGTCGACACGAACGTAATAATGCTGTATAATATGTACTTTGCTGCTCTGTGCAGGGTCGATTACATGCCGTTCTCCTTCGCTTGCGATAAACGTAGATTGTTATAAGGCTTAGTTTGGGACCACCCCCCCTACACACGGAACGTTGCTCGTTTGTGTCGGCAACCTTCCTCGACTTTCAGATACAGTGACTCTTGTAACAGCGGCGAGCCCTAAGCCTCTTCCGC